>ML682026.1:14307445-14377995 GCA_007922195.1 Podocnemis expansa
CACACACACACACACACACACACACACACACACACACACACACACACGTACGTTATTACAAGATAAAACACAATTGTATATCACTGATCTGCTTGTAATCTGTTTTATGAAACTCTAGATTAATGACAAACTTGTTACACTTTGAATCCTCTGCTTGTCACATGAGTTTAAATTTTTCTTTATTTTTGATCTCTTTACTGTCAATATTTATGAGCATCTGGTGCCTTTAAATTGTGAGCAGACATAGAGTATATATGTTCAAAGACCTAGTAAATTGCAGGTAATTGTTTCTCATATTTCTGCAATATGCACTGTTTCAGAGCTAAAATCATAGTAGAGAACTGTTTTGTCTGTACTGATCAAATTATTGTAATAGTGACCATTTAATGGGTAATGTGAGTTGGGTGGAAATATGCACCCAGAAAAAGGAACACTCCTGTTGTCTAGTGAAAGATAAAACAGTAAATTAAATGTGATGTGAATAATGTCTATAACATGTGAAGTCTACTTGGCTTCCCTTATATAATCTTTTCTAAATATAAAATATTTTAGCACATTCTGAAAGGATGGGTGATAGTCATTATAATTAGTGAGGAGGCATTTAAACAGCCAATACCTGGTTGGTTCAGTAATGCTATCCCATGTGCGAGTGTTGCCAATTTGAGAAATTTTGTGAATGAAGTTTGTTATAAACAGTGTGCCCTACCATTTTTAATAAGTGTTTATCACGCTTTCACTCAGTTTTTCCCTCTGAAACAGGTGACCAAGGAAAGTGGTCCTCCCCATATGAAGAGCTTTGTAACCAAGGTGTTTGTTGGAGAATTTATGGGAGAAGGTGAAGGAAAGAGCAAGAAGATTTCCAAGAAAAATGCCGCAATAGCAGTCCTAGAGGAACTGAAAAAACTGCCACCCCTTCCTATGGTTGAGAAAATGAAACCACGAATCAAAAAGAAAACGAAATCAATAGTGAAGGTAAAAAAAAAAAAAAAAAATCCTGTGGTGTACTCAGATTTAACTACTGTAAAATGTCATCTGGTGAGGGACATTCCCCAGCTGATTATAAATATCCTTTTCAAATGCTGACTCCCATGCTGCAGCTGAAATGTTCATTAACCTGCATGCACTGTTAATGGAGCTCTGGCCTCAACATTGCGCTAATGAGGAATTATGTTTGCTTTGAGAGCAATGAGAAAACACATGGAAGAGTGTTTACACTATAAATTGCTAGTCTTGTTTTTAAGGGCATTGCAGTTTGTGGATTAGTTTTAGTGGTTCCACCTTCATCGGGGGCTGCACTTTCAGCATTAATCTTCTAACGTTCAAATAGGCTGAATCTGTGACTCTTGATGGTGGTAGGTTATCGAAGAACTAAGTTGGCTACTTCCGTTTGGCTCTTGGTATTGCTCTTCGTAGTGTTTCATAAAGCAGGTTTTGGTATTTTAGAGAATCTAAAGCCTAGAGTTGAATGAATGAATTGGCACTCTACATTTGGGATTTCTGTACTCAAATATTCACAAGTGTCAGCTTATTTCTTCAACATTATTTCCACCTTAGCTGCAAACAAGCCCAGAATATGGCCAAGGAATGAATCCCATTAGCAGACTTGCTCAGATACAACAGGCCAAAAAAGAGAAGGAGCCAGAGTATATGCTCATCACAGAACGTGGTCTTCCAAGGCGCAGGGAATTTGTTATGCAGGTTTGTATATTGATTTCAGATCTCTGGTTGCCTGGCTTTGATGATTATTTTTTTTAAATCTTGCGGTTACCAGACATTACAACAATGATAAACATACTTGGCAGGATTGCACCTTTCATTCCACTGAATTCATTAGGAAGTACTTCCTCTGACTCCATTGGTGCAAAACAAGGACTCAAGAAAGCAAATCTTTCTTAAATCCTGTTAAAGAGCTGGATAGGATTCTGGAAGACTGTCTCATAGCTACATCATGTTCTAATTTTTCTTAGAAAAAGTAGAACTAACATGAACAGCAAAGTGCTGCTGTATGAGATAGTAGGAATTTCATGTATCTTAAGTGTGGGGTTCATTGAAAGGTAGATCTGAGAATCCCTTGGCTTTCCAGTAGCTTCCTTCTTCCATTAAAAGTGCTGTGGTTCAAAATCTTGCTCTGTGTTGCAAATTCAAGTAATTTGGTAGCATTTGTGGTAGCAGGTATTCTGCTGATTGTGGTTAATGAACTGTCATCCCTTGGTGGTGAAAAGTGTTTGAATGCTTTCCAGCCCTGTCTTTTATGCTGAGCATGGCAGAAAACTACCATTGTGTAGAACGATGTAAATTCTTATTGCACTTGCATTGCACCAAGAAATCTGCATAATTCTAAGCCAATTACTTTATCTTGCTGACTAGTATATAAATTTCCTGCTTTGGCAGCATTTCAGCCGATGCCAAAGTGAGATCACGAAACATAGTTGATTTTATTTGTATGTGGCTTTATGTTTTGGGGCCCATCATCTATGCTATCACAAGGTGAACTTGCTTAGGACAGTAAATCCGTTCAGCTGCTTCTCTGATCACTCAAATTGTATTTGAAACAAATGTATCATAAGTGAGCACACACTGGTTTTGCTTTTATAAGGATTTCTTTGCTTTTTCTTTTGTCCCTGTTTCTTCCAGGTGAAAGTTGGCATGCACACAGCTGAAGGAATGGGTACGAACAAGAAAGTGGCTAAACGCAATGCGGCTGAAAACATGCTGGAGCTCTTAGGTTTCAAAGTCCCACAACCTCAACCCCCAAAGCCAGCACTAAAGACAGAAGAGAAGGTACCATGTTTTAAACTAGCACTACTTGGCATCGCAGTAACCTTTGACTGAAATAATGACTGGCAGAGGTGCATAGGGCCAGCATATGGCATGTACATACTGTGCACAGCTGACAGGAGGCAGCAGTGGTCTGGCTACAGTGCATTGAGGAAGAGGGTGCCAGACAGTACTTTCTGTTGGTATCAGAGTCCATGTACCCTCTGAATAAGGGTATAATCATGGGCCTATGTATTAGCTACTGGGTATGGAGAAGTGGTGTTGTGGCACATACAATACAGGTCCCTCTGCCTCTTGAAAGCACTAAATCTGCCCCTGATTTATACAAGCACAGTGTTGCCAAAGGACTTTTTTCACAGAATGGATCAGAGCATGTGATACTTAACGTCATTGGTCCGAGGACCCAGCAATCAGCAAGTTTATATTAAACCTCCTGGTAATGGTTTTATGTATCTTAACAACAGATAACACAATCAAGCAGTTGGCCCTCTGGATTGAAATTTTAGAAGTTTGACTTTTTCCTCTCCTGGTTTAGCAGGATTTACAATGAGGATATCATTTTTTCTCCCTTTGCGCACCTCAGTGCGTCATGACTGCTCTAGGAACTAACTGAAAACTAACATTGATAGAATTGGTTATGCTTCAGTAAACTGGTCTAATGTGGGTCCTACACAAACAACATTGACATTTGACTTGTTGGGCAGGCGTGGTGAACCCTTCCTAGATTTGTAGAATGACCAGGGTCAAAACTTGGCTTAATTTGCAACCATGAATTTAATGGATAGAATTTTTTAAACAAATCCTTTGTTTACAATTTAATGCTATAATTAGTAACATTTGCTTTTGAGAAGGCACAGTGATTTTACAGCTGTGGAGGTAACTTTACAGGTCCATGCTTATTTTTAGCCTAGTGTGGTTTCACTTTATCCCACTCAATTTAACAGTGCCAGCCAAGAGTGCCCAGTTCTGAGCCAAAATGCCATAGACTAACTGTACTGTATATGAATCACTTACTTTATTTCATTCTTGCATGGCTATACAAAGATTAAGTTCTGGGTATGCAACGAGAATCCTTTTCTAAAAGTTTTTGTGACACTTTGTCTAGTTGAATCACTTAGAACTTGAAATCTTTAAGGAAAAGTTATTGGTGTTTGGGTTTTTTAGACGCCAGTAAAGAAACCAGGTGATGGAAGAAAAGTAACCTTCTTTGAACCAGGTTCTGAAGAAACTTCAGCTAGTAAGTGAAATTACTGAAACCAGTTTGGTCCTTTATTTTATTATGTGTGTATGCTCATAAGACATCCTTTCTGGATTTGATTGCTGCACTTAAGAATGCTGTAGGGTATGGAGTACCAGATGAGCTTTTTTTTTAATTAGCTGCCTTATTGCAAAGTGCTTCTGATTATAGTAGCGGTGTCTCTGATGACTGAGCATGAATTTTAGTGTGAATTAGCCCTGAAATAAGTTTATTACTAGATGTGATTATTTCTGCCATGAGTTATAGCATCCTACACCTACAAAACCACAGTTGCTTCCAAGATCCTTCTCCTGGCTTGTGCTCTGATTTGTCGCCCTTTCCCTCATCCTGTTCTCATGTTAAGCCCATAAAGATTTAGTCCTGCACCACTTAGCTTATTTATTCTACCGTGATGCTGACCCCTGCCTTTGATCTGCTACTGCACCTGCCCTTTCTCATCTTCCTCAAACATACCTACTCACATTCTCCACAGTACTCCTTATGAGCTGCCATCAGAGGACAGATAGAACTGCAAAAAGTCACTACCTTATTCTCTTCTTAAACCTAACTTCTGCCATCACGCCTACAAGTAACTTGGTTGAGAATGGTTAGTCAGTTGGTGAGCGGTGACTTCTGTTTATTGTTTGACATACCTGCCTACTGATCTCCATCTCACTACTCACGGTCTCCTCCACCTGTTGTGTCTTACTACAACCCTGTCTTGGTCAAGGATTCTTTTTACCACCTGTACAGTGCTTAGCATGGTGAAGTCTTGGTCATTGTGTGGTCCCCTGTGCTGCTACTGTGATTCAAAGAACATTAGAGACCCCAATGTCAAAGGCCACCTGGATGATGTCTGCAGCAGTGCAAGATATTTGTGATCTTGGTTCCATTGGAGAGGCTGTGCTCACGGCATGTAGGAATAAAGAGACACTTCTGGCAGAAACAACCATTGCATTGAATAGTTCATTCAACGCAGCACTGCAAAATATTACCTTGGGTGCAGTTGTACCCTTTTGAATCAGTGGAGGTGAATCAAGCCCAGTAGGTTTGTTGGGTTTCAGAAACAGCCACAAACTTCAACAGGATGTAACGAAATGGAGATATTCTTGTGGTTTGTGTGCCTTGGTTTCCCCACATATTATCATGTGTATCAGCAATGGGACCCGGGTATGCAATCCTTTTTGGGATCACTAGGGAGCGGATGGGCCTTCCAGAGCCACGAGTAGGTACACCCAGCAAGGACCCCCTGCCTCAACAACAACCACTTGTAACAAATGTCTGAGTGAACTAGGGGGAATGGCTCCCTAGCCCAGGAAGGAGAAAAAGGACTGGGGAGGAGCTAGGGGACAGGTCTGGTGGTGGCTAGGAGAAAGAGGCAGCCCTCTGAGGGGCCAGCAGAGAGGGAACCCATACAGTGGGGCTTCCTGGGTGGTCGCTGCTCTAACTTCCAATTAAACTGCTAGCAAAGTCCTGTGCTGTGATCCTGAGAACTGATTAATTCTTCTGACTTCCATGTTGGCTGTGAATTGCTTCTGATTGCAAGGTGGGGTGTCTGGCCCTTCAGATCATGGAGAAACCCCCTGGAATCCCTCCACAGAGTGTTCCAGGAGGAGCAGGAATTTAACCTTTCAAAGCAAGATCTACGAGCTGGCTTCACAATCCTAGCTGGCTTGTGTCACAGGGACCCGAAGCAGGGGGCTGACCCTCCGAGGCTACAACCAAGAGTTGGCCACACTGGGGTGTGGAGACCCTGGGTGCCAGACTCCACAGGCAGAATCCTGACTGGATGTCTCAGTCGAGGACCCTGAGCATGTTTCCTGTGAGACTCCTCCACACAGGTGAATGACTGGAATCTATTTAACGTGTACCTCTGTCTCTTCAGGTAATAAAGATGATGAGTTTAGGATGCCTTATCTCAGCCATCAGCAGCTGCCTGCTGGAATTCTTCCCATGGTCCCAGAGGTTGCACAAGCTGTAGGAGCCAATCAAGGACACCACACCAAAGAGTTCAACAGGGTAGCCCCTAACCCCGCCAAGGCTACAGTAACAGCCATGATTGCTAGAGAGCTGTTATATGGTGGTACATCTCCTACTGCTGAGACCATTTTGAAGAACAACAACTCATCAGGCCATGTACCCCATGGACCACTCACTAGGCCCTCTGAACAGCTAGACTATCTCTCTAATGTTCAGGGAATCCAGGTAAATGTTCAATCTCAGGTATATGTGGAAAAATATTACATGGAGTGTGTCATAGTAGGTCTCTAGTAGATCACTGTTCCATAAAATTCTCTCTGCCAATTGCTTCTGAGTCTGACCCTACTTAAACTGCCCTCAGCCACCTCTCAATAAATCTCTTCAATTAGAAAACTTGTTGAATTTTAGAGCTTTAGTATATGAAAGACCTATTTCTTGGATGCTTGTTCTGCTGCAGTTCAGTGCTATAATGAGGTCTGTTTAAAAAAAAAAAATCCATCCTGTAAAGTGTTTTTTTAATGTAGGAATACACAGCCAATCAAATTTGGACTGGTTGATCGAAATTTAATGCTTCGACACTTACTGCAAGGCACAAATTATTCATCTTGCATGTTCCCTTTAATCAGAATTTACATTGCATTAATGCACTAAAGAATTTCATGGATAAAAAATGATATTCTGAAGAATTTTAAATGGCAAGTATCTATGGTCAGAGTTAAGACAGCAGCAATAAATAAGTTTAATACTATACCCTTTATCCAGAGCTTTTATACTTGTTCAAGAACTACTACAGGTTCAAAGTTAGGTTTCAGAATAAATGGTCTTACTGGTTTCTATAAGCAGCATTGTACAAGCAGATTGAATATGGTTTTGTGGTGAGCACGAATACTACATAGTGACTTGGATGAATGTGCTGTTTTCACAGTTCATTGAGAATAATGAAGGATTTTCTTTTCTCCCCCTCAGGTGGAATACAAAGATTTCCCCAAAAATAACAAGAACGAGTTTGTATCTCTTATAAACTGTTCCTCTCAGCCACCGCTGATCAGCCATGGAATTGGAAAGGATGTAGAATCTTGCCATGATATGGTATGATGACTGCTACAGACATACTATCTTCTTTGGTCTGCATTGAGCAAGGGGTGCAGTTGATCATATAAGGCATCAGTTTGTAGCCAAATAACTATGCTATATAATTGTCTGGTTAATTTTCATCTGACATGTTGCAAGCCTCAAAACATTTAAATTGATTTACCCTACACTGATGACGCATTCCAGATGTAAAATTGACTTTTAAAATGCTAAATACCTGCTTCACGTTTTGGCCTATAAACTTGTATTTGTTCTCTTATCTGATGTGAGTAATTAGCTACCTGATCATTTAGTAAAGAAAATATATAAAATGAACATTCAGAACAAATACCTGTTGATATTTTTCATTGGGAACTGAAATATGCTTTAACTGATTCAGAGGAAATAAATCAAGATAAGATGGAAAAAAACAAAACAATAATCTGTGACACTTTTAAAGACTAACATTTATTTATCACATTAGCTTCCATGGATAGTGTTTCACCCAAGAAAGCTCATGCAATAAATTGTTAGTGTTTAAAAGTGCCACAGAAGCCCTTCCTTGTTTTGGTTGTGCTGGAATAAACCAACACAGCTACCCCTCTGGAACTAGCTCAGATGTAATCAATGCCATTCCCCATTAGACAGCACAAGACACACTCGAATCTATTAAGTTTCATGAGGCAATCTTAGTTAACGATGGTTTTTGAACAGTGTTTCTTTATAAAAAATATGACTATCCTAGACTGTAAACTTTGAGGGAGAGTCCTGGAAAGTGTTAGCTGTTGGTAACATGAATCTAGTTTATTGTTACTTTTTGTCAGAGGATTAGTCCTGTGTATTTCATTGGTGAATTGTGTTAACATGGCAGCTTTTTAATTCCCAAATTTGATTTATTATATATATAAATAAAATATAAATTATAAAGTATGATAAATTGTAATCATATAATTAAAATCTATTTTGTGTGTCATTTAATCATTTTGTAGTGATTTTACAATCGTTTAAATTTTGCTAGATTTCCTTTTAATGGAATTTGTATTCACTTGGAAGTTTTCCTAGGTAGCTGCCAAATTAGGTATACAAACAGATGTAACGGGAAAAACTATAAAGTTGAGAGAGACTCTAAGACCAACCTTATGAAATAACTTTACTATTTCTTGCACATATTCATACACATAAATTAAAGATAAATATATGACAACTAGCCTTTAAGGTTAATATTGAATAAAATATATTTAAAAAAAAAAAAAATCCAAGCCTGATTCCAGTCAAAGAACTGTAAAATCTTCTTCAGTTCAGCCATAAGATGACCTTTTTGTTGCATAGTGACAAAATACCCATAGTCTTTACAAATATAGGTACAAGTGCAACTGCTGTTAATCTGTTTTTTCACTGTTCTGCAAAGTGTTTTGAGTCTTTTCATTTTAACTGTCTATACCTGGCCTCACTATGGTTAGCAATAAATAACTGGTATTTAATGACATCAGTAGCAGGGCAGTGGTGATGGTCTCTCTTGGGCACTCTTAGATCCCTTGTCTCCACCCCTGAGAACAAATACAGTAGGAAATCCAAGGCCACAGTATTCTACTCTGCACAGTGCTACATGACGCTCTTACCTCTCAAAACTATTGTCACACACCAGTATTAACTACACTAGAGGAGAAAAAGGAGACATGGCTTTACTTTGAGTCACAGTTTCAAGTTGGCCTTTAGACTTGTATACCCCAAATGAAATAAAAGAAATTACACAAAAACACTAAATGCGGTCTCTCTCTCTTTAGGCTGCACTGAACATTTTAAAGTTGCTGTCTGAGTTGGACCAACAAAGTACAGAGATGCCACGAACAGGAAATGGACCAATGTCTGTGTGAGTGAAAGCAATTAATTCTCCCCAAAATCTTTCCATTGAGGTAAAGTAAAAGCAGTTGTGACCTGTAATGCTTTTAAGGACAACTTTATGCAAGGCAAATAAATGTTGTACAGCTTTTTTTTTTTTTCTTTTTTGGGTGGGGGTGGGGGGGGCAGAAGGGGAGAGGAGAGGCTTTTTGGCCAGAAGAGTTAAAATATCAAGCTGTATCATCTTGGTAGGGGTGTACAAGCAAGTTTTACGACAAAGCTTATACACTTTCATGAGAGGCCAAACAAATACAGGGCTACTTAAGTGAAATGTAAACCTTAGATACGCAGGAGGTCTTACTAGATCATCTCTTCTGGCTTTATACTCCCTGAATCTGACTCTTACCCTGTAGCTTTAACAAATATTTAGTTGTTCCTTTTTTCAGGAAGTCTGCCGCATATGTAACTGTAAACAGAATATCCAGTTTAGTCAGCTGACTGTCATGTAAACTGTTATGGGAGCATAAATGAATTTCCTTTGCTGACCAGAGCAGCATTCTTCTGCAAGAAGTTTGAACTAATTAAATAAGATTGTAGAACCAGCAACACACTTTCTATCAATTTAGAAAAATGATTATAGAGCTGCCTAATTTATTTGAATTATTTTTGTCATTGAATATAAAATCTTTGTCTGTATCAAGGCCAGAAGTTAATGTTAGCAGAGATAATGTTACAGTTTGATCCGCTGGCTAACATGTAACTTTTCGTCTCCAGATGTGTGAAACAAGAAATGGAAAGTGACCCTATCCTCAAACCGGCTAACTCAAACACTTTGGGACAAACACTGGACAGCACTGCCTGAAAAGGCTTTTGACTGGATCCAAACCTGAAAGCACCAGAGAAAATCAAATGCTTCCTATTAATGTAACCTAACTGTTTTAGAGTGCTACAGTCTTTCCAACTTACTGTAGTATCTAAATCATAACCGTTGCTTTTTCTTCAAAGTGATAAATTTTTAGTTTCATTATATTGTTTTGATTGAAATGACACTATAAATTTTTCATTTAAAAGTTTCTTAATTGTATCTAGAACAATAGCACAGTTTAGAAACTTTGTCTTCTGGGACTGATGTTATCTGTGAACTAACTTGGGAAGATCATATCCATGTATGTGGTTATTTTGTTTTTATTGAAATGACAAAGTTTCATTGGAAACAAATTGTGTGCCCTCCATTTAAAAAAAAAAAAAAAAAAAAAAAAAAAGGTCCACAACTTTGGCAAACCTAGCTTAATTCTCCATCGGTTGTATGAATTAAACATTTTAGGAATTTTAAACTTTGTTTGATCATTTTGGTTAATTTCTAGGTTTTTTTTGAGGGGGACAAGAGAACTTGAATGCAGTAGGAGCTTAAATAATCTCTGATCTATGTTTTAAAGATTGTGTGTGTGCGTGTGTGTGTGTATAGTGGCACACAACTCACTACATTACAGGATATGATCTCAATGTAGTGCATATAAAACTGCAGATTGATTTTCCTTGAGTGCTTTATACTGTTTAATTACATCTCCATGTAGGGCTGAAAAAAATTACCTATGTTTATATATAAACTGTGTTGCTTTTGATGTTGTGTTATTGCGCACAGTTCTGTGCACAATAAGTTTTTGCATATGGTCCAGGTAAAGCACGATAGCCTTGCAAGTTAAGTAATGCTTCAGTTCATTGTTTACGCTGGAATTTTTTCTCCCCATGGAATGTAAGTAAAACGTAGTGTTTGTCACCAATAAATCGTAATACTAAAAATGTTTTGGTTAATTTATTCTTGTATGCCATTACAGGGACTCTTTTTGTATAGAATTTGTAATGCTTGTGATCTAGTATGGGCAGTAATGTAAAACCATGAAGTAACTGTACAATGGTTAATCAATAACCTATAAATAACTACTTCTTAATGATGGGGAAGTTGTGACAAACTGGCTAGGTCAAGGAAATTCAAAAGTAATATGAGTAAACTTTCTGTCTTTGGTGCCACAATGTCTTAGCTTAAATAAAAATTAATGAGAGCCTTACAAAATTATAACAAGATGTTTGAAAAGCAACATGACACAGCAGGCTGAAACTATATCAATTCTTAGATCTCTACTTTTAAGTTGTCTTGCTTGCTTGTAATTTGTATCATAATCTTAGCTTTGCATATAGCAGGTTTTTTGGAGTACTATTTAAGCCCCAAACCTTCCCTCTAGCAGCAAGAATTGGCACCATAGACTGATACATGAGTGTAACATTTTGATGTGAACTACTTTTAATGTGTATTTAACTGGTAACCTGTAGCAGCTGTTCCTAAATATCCACCTGCAGATGTGAAGTAAATGTTCTTCTGAAAAGCAGTTACTGCACCTGCTGTTTAGTAAAGCTAAATGTCTCGGCCATGTTAGAACTAACTTTGTTCACATTATTAAGCAATTGGGCCATACTAACTGCTTACCAAATTTTATTAAATCAAAGTGGGTTTTGATCACTATAAGTGCAAAAAGCATTGTAAAGTTTTTTTACATTTGTAGAACTAAAATGCTGTAAATTTAAAAATTAAAAAAAAAACTTGCTAGGCTGAGACTCTGTATTGCAAATTCTTACAAGTGACTTAGAAATTCCCTGGCAAATCGTTTTTAATGGAAAACTTGAATGATAGTGGTGCAAGTGATCACTGTAACTCTATATTCTGCAGTTGGTTAACTCTCTTCCTTTTAGGGTGGACAGGAGAGCATATAGTTCTGGCTATCTTGGCATGGAGAGCTGTTGACGTATTTGGGGCACCCCATGAACTTCTAGCAGGACTGCATAAAAAAAATTCAAACTTCTGTACTATCAAACACCTAATTCATTCCTGAAGGCACTAGCACCATAGATGTGTGTGTTCATTAGACACAGATAAGGTCTCTGGCCCAGGGGCCAGGAGTCAAAGCCAGAAAACATAAGCTATCAAACCATTTGGGGGAGGTGGCTGCTAGGTGGGGCCAAGAATGCTTAGAAGGGGGACTTTTTTCCCACATGGAGTTGTAATCATTTAAGCTGCTTCCTTACATTACTTCTTGGACTTTCATAGAATCATAGGGCTGGAAGGGACCTCATAGGTCATCTAGTCCAACCCCCTGCCAGAGGCAGGACCACTCCCACTAAACCATCCTAATCATCGTTTTGTCCAGCTGGGCCTTAAACACCTCCAAAGATGGAGACTCCACCACCTCCCTAGGCAGGACTTTTATGCTCTATCTTGGGGGATCTCAAACTCAAATGACCACGAGGGCCACATGAGGACTAGGACATTGGCTTGAGGGCTGCACAGTGAAAAATGCACACACGCACGTGCGCGCGCGCACACACACACACCCTGGACCTGGGGCCCAGTCCAATCTGGCAGTGAGGAGCTGGATCCATCCCAGCTGCCTTCCCACGGCAGCTAGGGACGGATCTGGATGCACACCGCTGGACGGATCCAGTTCCCCCCAGCCCTGCTGTCAGCTTCTCCAAACCCTTCCTTAACTGCCCCCACACCTTGCCACCAGCGCCTTGTGCTCCACCAAGCCCGGTGTGGAAGGCACCATCAGCCCTGGTGGGCCACACTGTGGTCACGGCGGTCGTGACTCACCAGGGCCGGGCAGGAGGGGTCCTTCCCCAGCCATAGCCACAATGTGGCAAAGGCCGGGTGGGGGCTGCTTCTGCCGCCCGGCCGTTGCTGCATTGTGGCCAGCGGCACGGAAAGCACCCCCCACCGTGCCACTGGCTCCCTGTGCTCCCCCCTAGGCTGCCCCCCGCCTCTGCAGCCTGTCCCCAGTGGCTGCCCATCCCTGACTCACTCCTCCCCCCAGCCATGGCCCCCTTATCTGGCTGCCGAGCGGCCCCACCACAAGGTAGGCTCCCCACCCCCTGTGTGCTAGGGGCAGGAGTTTTGACCCCTGTCCCACCCGGAAGTACTATTGATGCTGAGCTCCCAGCCAGCGGAGGGGGCTTGGCAGTTGAAAAACTCCGTGGATCACCTTCGACCCACAGGTCGAAGGGGCTGGGATCCCCTGGATTCTGGTGGTTGTTAGGGGCCACAGGCGGTAACTCCATGGGGCGCAGCTGCGTGTGTGAGACCCCTACTCAATCTAGTCTACTCTTAATGCAGATGCAGTTAGGACAAGTGTAGAGCAAGAATAAGAAACAGCACTTTCCATCAGTAGATCTCAAAGTGCTTTATAGACGAGGCTAGTATCATTAGCACTATTTTACAGATGGGGAAAATTGAGGCCCATGGCAGTGTCATGACTTGCCCAGCGTTACCCAGCAGGCTAGTAGCAGACCTGGGAATAGGACCCTGGTGCTCTGATCCACTTTCCAGTATCCACCAGGCAACGCATCCTGTGACTTTTCTCTGTGCTAAACTCCTATTTGCTTTGATCCACTTAAATCACTAAAAACATGCATGCAAGGGACTAAAATATACAGTATAAATCATTGACCAGACTCTCCCCACTGAAGTCAAAATCCCACTGCGAGTCTATAATTCTGGTAAATCTTATTTTTGCTAACGAGCGTCACTAAAGCAGACTGCAAGATTTACGGTTCTATAAACACTTCTTGGCATCAGACTCGGCTTAGCTGGTTTTAGTGATTCTTTCTCCATAATGGGAGATTCTGATGAACTGTCTTGATATGTCTAGGAGCCTTTTCTGCTCTCATTAACATAAACACTCTAGCAAATAAATAATCTTTGTTTCTTTTGTGCCTGAGTTTAGGGTTATGACATTAACATCATCAGTCTTTCAGAACCAAATGGATGTTCAACAAGAGTTTTGCAGACCAAAATGTCAGGCAGTTCACCTCTTCTGGGCTTGCCTTTCACTCATGACTTTCTGTAAAGAAAAATCTGACATTTGAAATTTTTAGTCCTGTTCTGTCAGTCTCAAACAATCATACGAACAGCAATTGAGATTATCTATCTTTTCAGTGTATTTTCTCTCACAAAGTAGTAAAAGAATTTATATAGGCACATCATCTGTTCTCAGAAATGTACATACATGAATCCTCACAACATCTCTGTGAAATAAGCAAGACACACAGTTCAATTTACACCAATTTTCAGCATTGAAATCAAAGCAACCACAGAAACAGTCCTGAACAGGGACTAGTAAACTATTCTAGCCTCTTAGAGCACAGATTTGCACAATCCACAAGGCTAATGGTAACTTACTTTGGCCATTGGCCAGAAGCCAAATTTTGGAAAAATTTTGAGCAGAAACAAGGTGGCTTTGAAAATTCCAGTGATGCATTTCTGTTAAGTAACTCCATGTCTTTACATTTAGCAGTCATTCAAACAAACCCAGTGTTCCCACTATTGTGTTGAGACCCACTTCCAGTTGGTGGTTTGGATGGTCACTTAAGGCAACCTCAGTGTGCTTCATGTTGAATCTTCTAATGCTTATAAATGGCATCGGGCTTTCATATTCCTATTTGCAACATTGGTTTGTCTCCTGCACATTGGAACTGAGATAACCTATCTGCTTGGCCATGTCTCTAACTTTTGTCACCAAGTGGTTTGCCTCACGCCAAGGCCAGCGCACCCTCTTCAGCTATTGCCTATAAACCAAAAAGCCTACAAACTGTTGGGGACAGGAGCAGCTTTTGAACAGGGTCTCTTCCTTCAAACTTCAGCGCAGTGATTTCTGGTGCTATCAGCTCTCCATGCCTCACAGCAGCAGGGTGTGGAGTATGCAAACAAATATTCCATCTGAGAAGTGCCAGACCAGGCAGCAACTAACACTGAATTGTCTGATGTGTTCCCCTCACTCTGCCAGGGGAAGGGATTCTGTCTCAGAGAGGGGACAGTCTTCCTCAACCACAGCCTAGACTGTCCATGGTCTTGGCTGGCACCTTTCCATAGCACCAAGGAAGCCCGCAAAAACCTCCATTTAGCATACATGTGGCATTAACTGTGATGAGGACCCTGGGCCCAGGGTGACTAAGGTACTCCTCTCAATTTCTAAAATGAGAAATCAAGCAGCCAGCCCGAGTGTGCTCCCAGATTTCTAATGGAATATCCCCACAACCAAGGGGATACAGCTGATTTAAAAATAAAATTTCCTGCTTCTCATAAAAAAAAAAAAAAAAAGCTCCGAGGGGATTCTTTTTCCAGTGCTCTTCCATCTTATCCCCAGTTGAGAACGTACAGCATAAAACATCCTGTCTAAAAGCAGCTAAGGGAAATATGTTTGAAAATACAAGTCCCCCCACCCCCTTTATAGGATGGTGGCCAAGAATTCCAGAAAACAATTTTTAAAAAATCTTGGGAAGCCTTCCTATGTTCCCATCTCCTGAGAATTTAGGGCCAAAACAATTCGAGCTGGTGCCCCACAGTCAAAGACCTGACCTTTCCTCTCTACTGCATAAAGACTTAAGAATGGGATTTGCTGCCTAAACATAGCAAAAGAACAAAGCACCAGGTGCTGGTGCATTATTTATACCAGTCATCTAGCCCTCCCCCCTTGTGTGCAGCAGCTATTATAAATGCATGGTTTCTTCATAATTCTCTTGAAAGCCTGCAGACGTTGATTAAAAGAGCAAGTATGGATCAATATAAGCTGCTACCTTAAGTGCTTCTACCTTAAAGCAATTTTATTCACCAGGCTTTCCTAGCTGATTTTTTACATGAATGGTGTATCCCAAAAGCTGTTAACAAATCCACGCAGATACTAATTTTCATCTTCTGGTTGTTATGTGGTGGCGGTTTTTGCTTCCCTTTGTCTAATGAATGGATACATGCACTTATCAATACCCAAAAACTTGTAAGCAAGCACTTGACCATCCCAGGGGAGGAGGCTGTAAAGAAAGTTTCAGTCATTAAGAAAATATTTTAATTCTCAGATCATTACTCATTTAATTCTTTTAGGGCCTTAATTGAATGTATGGATTACCTCTAGATAATGTATTAAAAAGTGAACAAAAAAACCCAACTGTCTATGCTACCTTCTCCAGCCAAGGGATATGCCTGCATTGCCCAGCATTTTTTAAAAAAACTTTTTTCAGGATAAGTATTTCAAAATTATCTCCAAAAAACCCCTTTTTTTTCAAAGATGTGACTGTGCGACAACAGTCTGGGGACAGCTCATAGTCCCGAAATAATGCGGCTTTTTTTTTTTGTGAAAAAGAAATTCTACATTGTACTTTCTTTTTCAAAAAAAAAAAAAAAAAGTCAGTCACTGGATGAGATAGGGAGGATTTGTGGAAGAAGAAAAAGCCTTTGCCCTGTCCCGCGATGGCTTTTTTCAAAAAAGCTATTTTGAAAAAGGCTTTTTTTCAATATTAAACCAGGTTTAGTGTTTGCGAAAAAGCGCTCTTGTAGTTCGAGACACCGGAGCGCTTTTTCGAAAAAGCTAAATCCACCAGCGTTTTTGAAATAAAAAGCCTTTTTTTGAGAGAGCTTTTTTCAAAAAAAGCCATCACAGGACATGGCAAAGGCTTTTTTTTTTTTTTTTTAAATCCTCCCTATCTCAACCATTGATTTTCTTTTGGGGGCGGGGGGGAGTCCAGTGTAGACTTTCTTTTTCAAAATAAAAAAGCCATGGTATTTTGGGACAACAGACTGGTGTCCTGAAATAGCATTTTTTAAAATGTTTTTTTGACATAATTATTTTGAAATGCTTAGCCTGAAAAAAGTTTTTTTGAAAATGCTGGGCAATGTAGACATACCCAAGGAAATTAAAAATCTTGTATATTACCAATACTACTCTAATGTAGTAAAATTGTGTAAGATTAGAAATGGAAAGGCTATAAATGGTATTACACAATCTGTCTTTTCCCTTCCAAAGTTGAGGACACATTCCACAAATTGCTAATAGATGTATTCAATATTAAAGGTAATGGAGTTGACTGTCTGAAAAGCCTTTGACAAATTACATTGCATCCCTCCTATTCTAAAACATCTTACCTCCATGTAGGGTCTTGCATATTTTTTGTGTATCTTTTCCATCTTGCAGAAGGAATAGCAGGATTTCATAAATAGCAGATACTAGTCCTATGCTAAGGTCCAGAACCCTCTGATCTGCTTTTCCATTAAATCTGAATGTTCTAGCCACTTGTGGACAGGCAGATCACACTACAGACAATTATTTCACTTTTTAACTGCATCTTGACCCTGAGTACCATCACTGTGAATTAACATGGCCACAGTCCCTGAATGGAAATACTTACTGTTTTGAAACTACTGCAAAGTACAGCAGTCTGGGGATACATATTATGGCCTGATTACTAAGTATTCCTTTCATCACTATCCTCACACAGTCCTCTGGTTTTAATGGAGAAAGAAGAGCACCCAGCTCTCGCCTAGAAAAACAATTGGTAAAAGTTTCATTTAAAAAAAGAAATCATCATTAATTTGGGGAAAACAAGATACTTTATAAATCTACTAAAACCACCACTGTATAAAGGAAAAATTTTAATCCTTCCTTTTAAATCTTTTCAGATATATGCGTGGGTTCTAAGTTATTACAGGAAACTCTTTCTTGGGTAACTGGCTGGTGAGACTTGCCCACATGCTCAGGGTTTAACTGATTGCCATACTTGGGGTCAGAAGGGAATGTTCCCCCAGGGCACAGTGGCTAGCGCTCTGGGGGGTTTGTTTGCTTTCCTCTATAGTGTGGGGCATGGCTTACATGCTGGTGGATTTTAAACCATGATTTGAAGACTTTAATAACTCAGTCATAAGTTAGAGGCTTATTACAGGAGAGGTCGGTGAGGATCTATGGCCTGCATTATGCAGGAGGTCAGACTACATGATCATATTGGTCCCTTTTGACCAGGGGTCTCAAACACGTGGCCTGTGGGCCGTATGCAGCCCCAAAGCTATTTTCTGCAGCCTGTGACAACACGACCATTACGGATAGTTGCAATATTGTTGTATGAAACGGTTTCAGTGGTGCAGCCCTCAGGCTAACATACTAGTCCTCATGCGGCCCTCGTGGTGATTTGAGTTTGAGACCCCTGCTTTTGACTGTAGAGTCTGAGACTGGATACACCAAGGGTCTATCCTGCCAAAGTGTTCTTATTAGCTCAGCTATAACCCTCGTTAGTCATATACAACTCTACGTGCACCTGGATTATATCGACTGAAACCAGTCTGGCTCTTTGTGAGGATTAGGAGCAATGCATTGTGGGGTTCCTTCTATTACACTAACATCAAAAGTAACTGTCATTTTCAGTGAGCCTTTACATTTTTTTAGACATGATCATTCCATTCAAGACAGTGTTGTAAGCTGTGAAAAATGTCACATTAGCTATTTTATTTTTCAAAACCTGGCTCCTGCAGACCAAATCTGTATTGTTCTTGCAGTCTGTGACTTCGTGAAGGCAAGGAGGAGAGCTGCATGAGTTACCTGAAGTGATACACCTTGAAAACAGGGTCCAATGCAGCTCACTCCCAGGAGTCAGTTGCAACACCATCAATTTTTACTACAGTTGTGGTGTATGCTGAATCTGGGCCTTTCATAAACTGTTCATCTGAAGTTGGTTTATGCTGCTCATTAAATTAAAGCTAGGGCTCTATTATGGACAGTGCACACTTGAGTCATGCCCTAGTTGTGACTCTCGCTTTACTACTTGAGGCCTGGTCTACACTGCAGACTTGTCATCTTAGTGATGTGTCTCAGGAATAGGAAAAATTCACACCCCTAAGATGTAATTAAGCCCTGGGTCATGCACCACGTGGTGCATAAAAAAAAAATCCTTCTATCACCCTAGCTACCATTTCTTGAGAGGCTGGATTTACTACAGTAATGGCAAAAGTTATTCCATGGCAGCAACAAGTGTATTATGCTACAGCAGTTTAGTGCCACCTCTATCTCTAGAACAGGTATGGCCAAACTGCGGTTTGGGAGCCACATGTAGCTCTTGAATGAAAAATTGCAGCTCATGGAAGAAAGCAGCCCCAGCCTAGGCATTTTAAATCTCTCACCCTGAGCATGCTCAGAGCATGCTGGGGGGGGGCAGCCTGTGCCTAGCCACCAGGGTGGCCAGATAAGGGGGCCCTGGAGCGAGAGGATTTGACCCAGGGGAGACACTGTCAGGGCCTGAGGATTAGGGAGGGGTCAGGACAGCAGGGAGAAGTGGCATGTGGTTGGGACAGTGGGGAAAAGTGGTGGCATGGTCAAGGTGGCAGAGAGCGAAGCTAAGTTTTTACTGTATAGATAGGCCTAGTTTTCATGGTAATCTTAAGGATTTATTAGAATCTGACATTAGTAGGATCAATATTTGCCCTCTTTTTACGATAAATTTAAAGTATGCAATGAATTTTAAACTTAGTAATTTTGGAATAGGTAAAATACAAGCACATGCCTCAGTGCAGCTCTCGAAGGTTTAATAATCAACTTGTGTGGCTCTTGAATTCCACCCCTGCTCTATAGGACTTGTGGTGCAAAAGACCCTCTGTGCTGGTAAAGGTCTGATCTATTTGTCTTCTTTGGACAGCTGAACGGGGAGGGGGGAGCTCAGCGTTAAACTTCCATTTGTGTGCAGTTATGCATGAACTTAGCAGGAGAGGGAAGGCCTAGCTCTGGCCCCTAAATCTGCAGCACACACTTAAAAGGTATGGCCTCCTTTTGGTTTTGAGATTACTCCCATGTGGGGGGAAATAGTGTTACGTCACCTGGGACTTTTTTATTCTCACACTGATATACTCAGGCCCTGATCCACTGGTCAGTGTGAAAAATCATGGGGTCTTTGCAAATTCTGTGGGCATCCTTATATACAGACTACTTCATTAATTGCACAAAATTAGTACCTTGCATTCAGGGACCTCCAGCTGCTTTGCAGTTAATGTTCCCCTGAGTGCAGTAGAGGATTACACCCACTGTGCAAGTAGTAAACTTAAAGCTAATTAATTTGTTGAAGACCTCAAAGTTGACCAGCGACAGACGGAGTCAGGAGTACAACAAAGCCTCTTGTCTCCTGGTCCTTTGCTAAAACAGGGATCTGATCTTATAGGGAGAAATCCATTTTAGAGCAGGCATTCCTCCTTCTCTTTTAGGAAGGTGATCTTTATTCTTGTGGTCATGTATCATTATCCAGTATATCCATTCTGCTTTTAAATATTTTGTTAATGAGGAACATGCAAATAGTGACAGCTCCTACAATTAGGAATTGCCAGAGTTTGTGACAATTTTCCACTGGTTTCTTGGTCATGCCCAGTCATCATTCTAGATTAGGGGTCTCAAACACGCAGCCTCTGGGTCAAATGCAGCCCGCGGGATTACCTCCTGTGGCCCCTGGGGATCCCCAAAAATCTAGGGCCTCCCAACCCCATCGCCCCATGAGTCAAAAGTGACCCCCGGGGCTTTTGAAGTGCCGAGCTCCTCTGCTGCCTGGGAGCTTGGCACTAGTATTAGTTCCAGGGCACTCAGCTCAGCTGTCCCGGTCTCTGTTCTGGGGGGCCCCCCCCCCCATGCACGCTGCTTCGGCTCTGTGAAGCAACTGGGTCCATCCGGCGGAGGAGTCTGGATCCATCTCTAGCTGCTGCAGGAAGGCAGCTGGGGATGGATCCAACCCCTGGCCACAGATGGATCAGGTCCCAGGCTGGCAGGGGGGCACTTTTTGGGGCGCAGCCCCAGGGCCAGTATCCTGGTCCTCGTGCGACCCTTGTGGTGATTTGAGTTTGAGACCCCTGTTTTAGATGATCTATTTCTAGCCTGATTGTCTCACAGAAAATTTTTTGCTTCCATCCCTCAGAGGAAGGATGGTTCCTATTTTAATTCTTATAGGTAAGGATTTTACAAGTTCTTGCAATACTTTTAGGATGCCTGCCTTGTCTTTGGATTTTGCTGTCCTCCCTTTCTTAAAAACACACCAGTGTGGTACATGAATGGTCCAAAATGACCTCGTTCAGTTTTATTAAAGAACAAGTACTAGGCTAATTACAGGAGAGTTTAATTGCACCATTATCTAAGTGAAAACAATGAGAGTCCTGTGGCACCTTAAAGACTAACAAATTTCTTCAGGCATATCATATATCTGATAAAGGGGGTTGGAGCCCACGAAAGCTTATGCCTAAAGAAATTTGTTAGTCTTTAAGGCTATGTCTGGATTAGCCAATTAGTCCAGACCAAGCAAGCTTAGTTCAGACTAATTTAGAAACTTATGTTTAGAAATGGTGGATCGTTTCACCAGGTATTGTTTGACTGCAGGTGGGTGGGACAAACAGAAGTGCAAACAAAGAGGGAGATTATGTCAGAAAGACCAAGGGACTGAAATTGAAAAGCTTAGTCCAAACTAAGAAGTTTGAGTGGTTAGTCTGGACTAAGCACTTAGTTCAAGCTTTAGGTTCAAACTAGTGTGATGTAGACCTGGACTAATGGCTTAGTTCGAACTAAAAAAGTTTGAACTAAGCCATTAGTTCAAACTAGCCACACTTACTAGTTCGAACTAAAAAGTTAGTTCAAACTAGGACATGCAGCTGGTTTGAACTAAAAAGCTGCAGTTAGTCTGAACTAGCCCAAGAGCTAACTAAAAAGTCTGAACAAAAAAAGCAGACGTAGACATAGCCTTTGGTGCTGCAGGACTCTCATTGTTTTTGCTGTACACAGACTAACACGGCTACCCCTCTGGAAATCATCTAAGTGGGTGAACTGGTGCAGACGTGCTGTAAGTCTAAAGACTGGGGAGTTTGGTTATTCTAGTCACCTACAAAGTCCGTGGAAAGTATTCTTTCCGGTGCCCTAGCAACTGAAGAACCTACCCTGAATTGCAGTTGGACCAAAGTGATACCTCTACAAATCAGTCAAATATAAATAGTTTTACCTCATTCTACATCCAGTGAACATGTCTGTGTTCACAAGATAGGGGCACACCAGAGTAGTCTTCACTCCATTGATCTGCTTGGCCTTCAGCTGGTGGCTAAGAGCTTCATGGAATCCAACTACTGCAAATTTACTCGCACAGTAATCCTGCAGAAAATGAGAGGCTTTAGCCAGTGGTAGGTGGGGGAAGAGGTTTATTCATAGCTAGTAGATAGCCATTGCTCAGCTTCAATATGAGCGTGCTGCAGGCTGACTTCTCAGGAGAGAGCAGGTTTGCTCATTGACCCAAAGCATTCCCTTGAACACATGCAGAAAAGAGAGACTCTTGTGCTCTGCTTTTTCAACACTCCAACTTTCAATATTGTTGTGGGTTGGGTTAAAATCTTGTGGAAACTGATGGCTGTGAATACATCCTCGATTTAAGGTAGGTGTAAGAAACAACTAAGAGATCCCGCCTAAAACAAGGCATAATGGAGTCTGCTCAGAAACTTGCACCACGGCAGTGGATCGTTTTACCAGGTACTGTTTGACTGCGGGTGAGTGGGACAAACAGAAGTGCAGACAAAGAGGGAGAATATGTCAGAAAGACCAAAGGACTGCAATTGAAACAGGACATAGTGGAAGAGAGAGGGAACCTGCACAAGGTGTTTGATCTTGGAAGAAGCTAGAGAGGGGAATTCTGGGTCAGGAACTGGCTAAAGGGGCTTGAGGCTGTAAACAAAAATGCAACTCCCTATTTTTTGGTTCCTCTTGCATTAGGAGAAAGAGGACGTACACTTCTTGTTTAAAAATAAAAATCATCAAAGAAAACATCAAACACCATCATCAATTTTTACTCACAGCTGGAATATCCTGAGGGCCTGAGCTTTAACTGGCTACTCGCGTCAAAAAAAGGTGATAATATTATGGACCAAATGATGGTCTCAAGTAAATGGGGCCTGAGGGTGCTGTAGTATGTTTCAGTGAGATGGACTGTATTCCAAACATTTTCCCTTTTTATCTCTGATTTAAACTCCTTTGTGATCCACTCTACTGTCCAATAATCTCTTGCTTTTCTTTGATCCAGGGCAATCTCTTACTTCACCTCTAGACAAATGTCTGTTAGTAGCAATGCCTGCTGATAAAACGCAGATGCCAATGAGCTAAGCATGTTACCTAAAACCCAATGAGAGTCCTGCTGACCTGGATCATCTCAGACCCAGTTTGTCACAGTGCTTAGATGTGCAGTCTTGCTTGGAAAAAGTACGCACAACTGTAAGCCTGGCTTCCCATTCCCTGTACAAATCAGGTCAGAGCAGCTGTGAGAAACATTCACACAGTCATTCTAGCTTTTTAAAATCTGACCTCCACATTAATATTGCTTATGTAATACTTTCCGAATAGCTAATAAATACTGTCACTCTACTTTAAAGGGATCCATAAAAAATCCTGTAATTTTAATGATGGAAAATCACCTCTTTCTTTTTCTTAATTTTAGAGACTTCCTTTTCCAGTCCATAGCTAGTTTGCTCTGCCAGATTGCTTCTGAATGCCTCTCTACTAGCATAAAATGTCCTATTTTTACTGTATGTTCCAAGTAATTTTCGCTCTTGACTGGTTCACCTCTCCTCCCTAAGTGCTGGTGGCTTTTGCACCAATAAGCTATTGTGATAAGTGAGCTCTCACTAAGCCTCCCACTTTTTTAATATGGATAATGGACTGAACTCCACAACTCGCATCTGAAATATGCCAAAAAAAAATACTTGCCAAACTGATAATTGCTGACATTTAATTTTCATAGGTATGGCAACTTGTCAGCAAAGGGCATCCCACTCTCAGGAAACAGGCTGTACTATGCAATGAACTATGACTGAGGTTTTTAAAGGAGACCAAGGGACACCAAGGTGGCCAAATGCTGCTAAATTTCAATGGGATTTGGATGCCTTAGAACATTTGCATTTCAGCTGACTATTCCAAAATGCTTTAACAGATAGATATGCATTGTTATCTCAGTTTTAAGATGGGGAAAATGAGGTATTGAGACTTGGACTATAGGACCATCTGTCTAGAAATGAGCACAATGACCAAGAAGCTGCATACTTACACAGCACAGTAAGTCTTTCCTTGTGCCTGTGATGGAGGTAATGATAAGGAAACTGATGCCTGAAAGGGTCAAAAAACTTGCCCAAGGCAGCCCAGAATCAGTGTCAGAGGCAGTATTACAACTCAGGAGTGCTGTACTCAGGCCGCTAACCCACACCCCCTCCATAGTGATGCTTTCTGTTTAATCAACTAAAACAAATTTTTTTTTCCAAGGAGGAGCAGGCTGGGAACACCCATAAACTTAGTTACAATTGATATCCTGTTAGAAATTGCTGTGAGCTGCAAGAAAAAAGTGGAGACAGACCAGTCATTAACTAGACCTTCGTTTATAAGGCAGTTTCTATTTCTGATCCTTACCTGGTCTCAGCTTTTTTTTTTTTTTTGGGGGGTGGGGGGACAGCTTAAAACATTCTGATCAATTTTGAAGTGAAACCATGAACAAAGCGAGCGAATGAATCCCCAGTTCTTCAAGGTGCTGTGCTCCTGCTGCACCCCACTCACCCCCAGAGTGACTGCACTGGGAGTTGAAGGAGCTCAGCATCTCATGAACTCAAGCCCTAAGACATTGGAATATCTCTGGGGAGAATTTAAAGTCAAAGGAAAAGCATGTACTTGGTTCTCACTCTAGAGGAGCTCTGCTTCTGCTATGGTACTGTACTCACCTCCACACATGCGGTCGCAAAGAGTCCCAAGGAGCCTGCTATAGTTACAATGTGGCCATGGTTCTTCTCCATCATTTTTGGAAGGAAAGCCTTGGCAGTCTGCATAGAAAAATGGATGAGAGTTCATTTGTATACACAGTTAACCTTTTATTGTTTGCACATCTGAAACAGTAGGTACAATGCTCTAGTCTCTTTTGCTGAAGCTCTGTGAAGGCACACATTTATTTCTATTCTTTGCTGCAGCTTAAAGACTTCTGGCTCCACCATTACTGCTTTTTACTTGGCCTTAGTCCATTATGTGGAGTAAATGATTTTAGGCATTTGCCATTTTCTTATTCTGAAGGATCAATGTTTCTGATGTGGCCGATGTCCAGAGCTTTTCCCAGCATGCTGTAAATGTGCTGATGGGTGTATTTTTATTAACATTCCACACAGCCCCTTAGCAGCACTGCTGACTTCAGAGGAGAGATTTTTTTTCACGGCTATCAAGTCAATGATGCATGTGACTTAAAACAAGGCTGTTAGGAGAGAGATGGGCTTGAGTTGTAAAATTACAACTTGCACTGGAACCTGCCCAACGTTTGGGGTTGTTGGGTTTTGGGGTTTTAGTCTAACTTATTACATTACAGAGAGGCCAAACTGCTGTTTGATCTAAACCTCATCAAAGTTTGGGAAACTTCAGATTCAGGATCTGGTTCAAGCCCATATTTAGCAGTTGGTTGTTTACATGCTAAACATTTAAGGCTCCCACAGACTTGAGTCTGGTCTGCTTTGGTCATTCAGATTTGCTAACTTTTCCTTTATTTGGGGACTTGTTCAGAAGAAATGATCTGCCTGTGCAGGCAGTTCACATTTAGAGGTTGTTGACAACATGTCCTTTTAGCGTCCAGATGCAAATGAATGCTTTCCATATTGTAAAGCAGTGAGACTATCAGTGGGCAGAGTGTTAGCATACTGTGGACGGCAATGGGAGAATTTGCAGAATTCAGGCTGCTGGCAGCCTTTTAACTATCACAGTGGGTAGAGCTTCTCTGTGCAGGGTCAGACTATACAGTGGCTCCAGCAGCCATGCCTATCCTTACTCCCTCTGGTGGAGATGAGCTGGCAGGAGAACAAGAATCTCTGATGTAGACAATGTCAAGCGCAGATGCATCTTTACCTTGCACTACTGTGCAAAAAGCATCTGTGCCGATAGACTGTGAAGACTGATAAAGCTGGACAATTGTCATTTGGGAGCTGTGCTCTGTTGACTAATGCAGTGATAAATGGGAGGGATTCAGCAAAGCTTTCACAGGCTGGCTGGAAGCCAGAGAAGCTCTCACAGAGGAGGTCTGTCTGCATCCAAAAGTGAAAAATATTGAGAGCTGAAGTGAGTCCTGACCATTTAGCATGAATTTAAAATCTTTATTCTGCCTTCATAAGGGCTCTGCTAGTCAGCTCAAAGTGTGTTAAGAAACTATATTTAAACTCTGCTGTAGCCAAAGAGCTTTCTAACACAGGTCACCTGTGAAAAAAGCTGAATGTTACCAAAGGACAGACGTAAATTCAACGGACACATAGCTTTGTCTCAGCTATTTGTTTTATTTTCTGAACCCCTCCCACTTTCCCTTTCCTGCCAATTTAGGAAACACTGATATCCATTTAAAGTTCCTTTTCAGTTGCACATGTGATATGGTTTTACCACGTAACAAGATTAGTTTTCATTGCAAGCTTCTTAAAATGTCCTTTCCCTGATTATCTTTTCTTCTTTCAATGCTGTAAAATTGGAATTAATGGGACCCAGACCTCATTTCCCAAGTCCTGGCTGATAAACTACTTTCCAGAATTAACTGCCTAAAACACAAGTCATACTGAAAAATAATGATTACCAGAACTTAATTGGGCAGTTTTATAATACAACATTTTGCATAACATCTGTATGCACTCAGCGCTATATATCTTCATATGATCCTTCTAAGTCAGTGGTTTTCAAACTGTGGGTTGGGAACCCATACTGGGTCGCAGACCCTCAGGCAGTGGGTTATGGCACGTGCTGCTGCTGCCACCAAAAGACTGGAATGCATTGCTCAAAGATGTAATTCATGGGCCATGGGCATAAACGATTTTTTTCAACTGTGTCCCAAGAAAAAAAGTTTGAAAACCACTGCTCTAGGTAAGAGATGGTTGAAACTAGATAGGCTAGGTTTTTCCAGAAAGAGAGAGAGAGCAAGGACAGTGTATTTCATATGAGTTTTCTCCTCTGGCTAGGTCTCAAGAGACAATTGGTATATTTTCATCATTTAGTTGACACATTTGCAATATATTTTCTTGCACTTGTCAGATTTTAAATAATATATTTAAATCATTCTCTCCACTAGGGGTTCAGGACATATTTTTCTTCAGGCTGGTTTTCGCTTGGCTGCTGTCACCAGCTTCTCAATTATAAAACACAGGTTAACCGGTTGAAAAACCGATGGGACAAGTCAGATTGTGCTAATGCTTAATGCAACTTGAAAGAGCTGAGCACCCAAATGGCTATATTTGGTTACTCAGCAGAACCAATGTGCATTTCATACAGAGAGAAACTGCGGCACCCAGCAGTTACATGAGCAAGCCATCAGCAAAGTGGGTGGCAGACCTAGGACTGCTCGGTTCCCAGTCCTTTGTCTGTTCCAACAGACCACTTTGCTATCTCACATAGCTTTGAAGTCAAGACAGGAACATGGAGGACCCCTCAGCTTTCCCCTTCCTGCTGTATGTTGCACTATCCTTTCAACACCACCTCTTTTGTTGTTGATTTTAGCCTGACCACCACCTCATTCACCAGGGAAGCAGCTCTGAGTTCTCCATTGGACACCTCCATTGCAGAGAGATATTTTCCTTCCTGTAACAGAGATGATAATGCAGTGTATCCTGAAAGCAAAGACTTTGTCCTTCAGGGATAAAGGAATGCATGAATTCCCAAATAGAAGGGCCCTGCTGGCATCTCCTTCCCTCTGAACTCTGGAACTCCCTTCCTTCATTGGTCCAAATAGGCAAAATTGCTTGCCTTTCCGGACGTACTGCAAGATGAGCAACAGAGACGGTCCCTTTCACAAATGCAGCCTGAAGGAGAGAGCACTGTACAAGCGCAAAAGCTTGTCTCTCTCGTCAACAGAAGTGGGCCAGTAAAAGTCGTTACCTCACTCATTTCTCTAATAAAGAGCACAAACAGACATATGAAAGAGGCACACTGAGGTAAAGGGACTTCTCAAGGGTCAGCCAGCAAATCAACACCAAAGTAAGGAACAGAAACTACAACTTCCAAGCTGGCGTTCTGTGCAAAGGGCACATTGCCTCCCAACTGTTTTATGTTGGTTTGCAGAGCTAAATGACACCTACCCAGAAATGTGCATGGCAGTTAGTCTTCATGGTCCTTTCCAGAAGTTCATCTGAGCACTGCAAGATTGGCTTCCCTGCTACAACTGCAGCATTATTGATCAGGACAGTGACGTCTCCCACCTCCTGTCGCACTCTCTTTGCCGTGTTATAGACGTCTTGCCGCTGGCTCACATCACAGGTGTAAGCATAAACCTTGGCCCCCAGCTTCCTCACCTGCATAGCTGTCTTTTCATTGCCAACTGCATCTATGTCCCACAGAACAAGCGCCGCACCTCTTCGCGCAAATTCTAAAGCAAAAAGCCGCCCGAGTCCTTTTGTGCTGGCCGCACCTGTTATTAAACATATTTCATTGGTGACAGTTTTCTCCGTAGGCCTCTTTATCCAGTGCACAAGGGACTGAAGTACGTAGCCCACAACTTTAGCTGTGAGGAGCACGAAATCTACAAGCACACCCATCTTTTTCGTCTTTAAAAGGGAACCAGCCTCTGAAACAATGTTGGGAAGGCTTTAGAGTGACCACACCGTCCAGAAAGGGTATCTAGGGAAATGCAGGATTAAGAGATTATACCAGTAAATAGGAGGGACCTCTAAAACAAAGGAGGCATTAAGAACCTCATCCTGCAAACTGCTGAGTGCCCTCTCCTCTCAAAGACTTCACAGAGTTGCCAACCTTGCATTTTAGTTTTTACTGACATGAACATCAGAAATTTATTTTTTTTTTTTACTGACATGGTTAATTTTAACTGACTTCACTAAAAATACCATAAACAATATAATGTCAAAGAAGTGTGTACCCACTGTGGGGGACAAATTAATCAGGGCTCTCAACCTGGAAAGAGAGACCACCGATCCTCCCCAGTGATGAAGGCCCGTTCCCAGCTGAGACTCAAATTAGCAGAGAAAGAGGTGTGGTTCAGGATTTATTATTCAGCTGAATAACAAAAGGAACTGCATCAGAGGGCAGCAAAGAAGTGCTAGCCCCTCTGAGCAGGCCCCCCCCAACAACTCGAGTGCAAGAGAGAGAGCCCCGAGGGGCAGCATCACAACACTTTTATCCAGTACAGTATGATAATGCTATGATAATGCTTACATGATTGACAATGTTTTAGAGACCCTTATATGGTTACATTAACATTATTAAATACATATTAATGATTAAAGAATGCATATAATTATCCCCGCCTCTGTTTACTGTTGACATCATTTGCATTATCCTGGGCAGCCGCAGTACCTGCAAACTCATTAATTTCTGCCTAGAGATGCTGACCTTACATTCTTGTGAGGCTATGGTGCCAAGAAGGGTGAGCAGGAGATAGGAGGCAATACTCCCTTTTCAGTTAGAACAAAGACAGGACAGTCTAGCTTACATTCCTTGTCCAGATGGTCAGGAGAAAAAGCATGAGAAAGGGGAGATAACACACTTTAACTATCAACTCGAGGCCGCTTGTTAAAGAAACTTACATACATGACTTGCCAGAGAAACGACCCCACTACCATAGCAACCCACGGCTCCAACGAGGCCTACACTTTAGCACCTTTCTCACTGTCCTACAGAAGAAATTACATATAATTTTTCTTACACCACTCATGATATTCTGTGCACAGGAATTTGGAATTACACAACTGTTTAGGGTGCAGTGAATTAATCAGTCAGGTTCTTTGGGTATGTGAAATGTTAGAGCCAAAGGAGAAACCACATTAGTCTAGTTCAGCTAAACAAACAAGGAGTCTGGTGTCACTTTTAAAGACTAACAAATTTCTTTATCGCATTAGCTTTCAGAGGAGAAAATCCCACTTCAGCAGATGCTTTCAGGGATTTCCCTAACAACCCTACCCAGTCCTCAGCTAGTAACAGTGTTCTACCAAATTAGTGAGCACCCCAGCACTCCCCTAAACCTTCCTCCACATCCCCCCTAATTTCAAGTCCTGAGGAGAATACTGGACGCTTTGAAGCTGGGGGAACTTACAGAATGGGAAGAAAATGAATGCAGGGAAGTGTAAGTCATATGTAAGTCTGTAACAGACCCAATCCTACAACTTACATTTCCCTGCATTTATTTTCCTCCCTTAAGTTCCCCCATCCTAAAAGCATCTGATGAAGTGGGATTTTCTCCCACCAAAGCTTATGCAATAAATACATTTATTTAGCGGCTGATGTGCCACACGACTCCTCGTTTTGCTCTCCATGTGGGATGCTCTGGACCAGGGGTCTCAAACATGCCACCCGTGGGCCCCATGCAGCCCCTAAAGGTATTTCCTGTGGCCCTCAATGACACTGTTGTTACCAATATTTGCAATATAGTTGTATGAAAAGGTTTCCATGTGCCGCCCTCTGGTAACGTACTAGTCCTCATGCGGCCCTCTACTAGTCTTCATGTGGCCCTCATGGTGATTTGAGTTTGAGACCCCTGCTCTGGACAGAGCTTTAGCAAAGCAGAGGCAGGTGCAGGGTTATCAGATACCGAAGCGTGGAAAAGGAGGATGGGGAAGTACGAAATGGAGGACACATGGAGTATTAATGTAATATTCTTCTGTTTTTAGGGGGCCCTGGCATGCTTCCTCCTAAAAAACAGGCTGTCCTGGGGCGCTCCAGCATACTTGAACCCCTGTAAATAAAAAGCCAGACGCAAAATCATGTTTTTTTAAAATGCCTGCTGGATGCAGGACATGAAGGTAAAAAGGACACCTCCTCCTTTGGCCTGACCCCTGGTAAGCCTGGGCGCAAGGCGCTGCACCACCCAGCAGCAGCAGCAGCAGCAGCGCGCGACCACACACGTCACGCGCGCCTCCCTCAGGGCGGGAACTGCTCGGCCAGCGCGCGCCGCACGGCCCGGGATGGCGCATGCGCAGCGAGGCTCCGTTCTCTATATAAAGCCGCGCGCTGCGTGTTCCTTCCTCTTTGGCTGCTGGACGCGCGGGTGGCCGGGCGCTCGTGGCAGGTGAGTCGGCGCGCGGGGGGCGCGTGCAATCCGCCGCCATCCTCCCTCCTCCGAGCCCGCCTTGCTCCCTCGTTGGGCTGCATTCGTGCCTCGCCGCCTCTCCTTCTGCACCCGCCTTGTATGGTGCGGGCGGCTGCGCCATTGCACCCTCGCCAGCGCCTGCTTCCCGCTCTCGTCTGCAGCCCGGGGCTCGCTGCTGCACGCGCCGCCTGAGCCTTTTCCCCCATCACAGCGACCCTCTTGATCCCGCTGCTGCAAGCCGGCCCGGGTCTGATGCACCAGCCTGGGGGGGCTGCATTGCTTTTGCACCCGTGGGTTGCTCAGCGGGGCTCAATTTCCCTGGTTTTCTGCATTTCAGGCCAGGGAGCGACATGTGCCGAGGACCTGGCCCCGGGAAGAGGGGCCGCTGCACCGTTTATGGCCCTGGTTGATCGTCCGCAGCTGCTGGTGCAGCTGTTTGAGGAGAGAGGGGTGAGTCTTGGCATGATGGGGCCCTTCGCTGCAGGCTTTTCCCCGCTAGCAGGTTTATGAGCGAGTGCATGCAAACACTGCAATGCTTTGCTCAGGACTGCCAGGCTCTTCATGCTGAGCTTGCTACCTGGGCAGTCATGGTGCTGCCAAAACAAAAGATTGTGCCATGGAATTGACCATCTAGGTAGATTAATGCTCTCTGTAGCCCCAGAGGTCTGTCATGACAGCTGGCTACTTTGTTTTGCATCTTTTCTGCCACTTTCTCTGGCCAGTCTCCTAGTTTTTGTGCTCTCTCTAGTTCCTTTCTCTTAAGTGTTGCTCTTTCCCCAACCAGTCTCTAACCCACAGGTTTTGCAGCATGTTTCTTCCCTTCCCTCCATGGGACCAAACAACTGGCTGCTGTATTTATCTGCACAAGCCTACTGCCATAACAGCCTCTAATTCAGGGGTCTCAAACAGGTGGCCTGCAGGTGGCCCCTAAAGCTGTTTCCTGTGGACTGCAACCATGCTGCTATTGATATTTGCAATATCATATGAAAAGTTTTCGGTGGTGCAGCCTTTAGGCTTGTGTACTAATCTTCACGTGGCCCTGTACTAGCTCTTATGAGACCCTCATGGTGATTTGAGTTTGAGACCCCTGCTCTAAGTGTTAGTAGCTGGACCCTTTTTCAGCTGATGCTTGTGACTTGTACTTTTAGGCAGATTTTCAAAAAGTGAAGGGCAGGTCACGTGCAGTAATGTGCACATGACCAGTTAGCTATAGTCCACATGTGTCTGGTTTGTGGAAACTGCATGTACAAACTAATGAGTTACTTCCATGTACCTGTGGCATGTCCTTCTTCCAGCTCCCTCTTGGGGCTGAGATCTTGCTGGTGTACATGATGACTAAACTTTTTTCCCCATCAGAGCGACAGTGTTGATTTTTCACTGCTTTAGCCAGATTCAGTCTGATACACCAGCAGGAAGGATTCTCCTTCTCTCCTCCTCCTTCCCTATGCTGACCTGTATGCAGTAGCTAATCCCACCCTATGGGTTTGTTCTTCTTAGGTCTGTGGCAGCAGTGGGGAGCCTGGGACCTGGCTGGATGGAGATGACATGGTGACCTGAAGGAAAATGGGCAAGAACGGCCACTGTCATGGTTAACAAGCCTCTTTTGAGCTACCACTATGAGGATGTGGTAAGTTTGAGCATCTTTGTAGCCATCTGTAATCTCAAATAATTCCTCTGTACAAAGCAGCCTTTCTTTAAACCCAGTCATTTATCCGTCCCATGAATTATCATGGCACATAGTGGCCAACTGAGAATGGGACCCTGTTGCTTGGTGAGGTGCAATGGCACAGTTGACTGGGTGCATGAATGAGGAACATTTTTGGAACTCTAGGTACGTGGAGAAATGTCCATAAATGTCACATGAAATGTGGGCTAACTAGGGTAGGAAGGGGTTTGCTCCTGGCTTGTGGTATCCTCTTGAGACATTAAGAAAAGCTCTGTGTGGCTCAGAAGCTTCTCTGTGCCCACGAAACTGGTCTGGCAAAAGATGGCCTCACCCGCATGGTTTTTCTTGCCTCCTGCTAGGCAGATCCTATTATGTTAAAAGCTTAATAGTTTGTCCCAGAATAGATTGGGTAGATGATAGGCTAAGAAGAGGACCCTGTATATAGAACAGGGGTCTCAAACTCAAATCACCATGAGGGCTGCAAGAGGACTAGTAGAGGGCCACATGAGGATTAGCACGGTAGTCCAAGGGCTGCATCACTGAAACCTTTCCATACAATGATAATGCAGATATCAGTAATGATCGTGCCATTTGCAGGCCACAGGCAAGAGCTTTAGGGTCTGAGTGTTTGAGACCCTTGATATAGAATGATGTAAAACTTGCAGCACGGAGTCATGCTGTGGTGGGTGCTGTGAACATAGGGTTCATGAATGTGAACGCTATTGCATCGAACTCTAATAGAAAGGTTTTGTGCAAATACTGATTTGACAGTTCACTGTGCGGATTTATTGGTGGCATAAAGTAGCAAGGCCTCTTGCATTGCTGTTAAATTGTTCCAGATTTGATACCGGCTGTTAATTTGCTAGATTACAAGTGGCACTCCATGTGGAATAAAAAGTAAACCTTTGTCATTTGAGTATGCCCACTGCTGCTCTGTAGATAATAGACTCTCTAAGATGCAAGCTGAATATTTTAAATGCCAGCAGCCCTTGGAAGTCATTAATTTCCTTGTACAATTTCTTGCAGGAACTATCACATTCTCCATCATCAGACTTGATCTTTTAAAGGTAAACTTTGTGGTTTAATTTTTCAGAAAGTATTTAACCTGAAAGGCATGTCATTCTGTGGAATGTGATGACTCCAAGCTTTTTTCCCCATCAGATCGGCAATGTTGACCACAACTTGCATTTTAGCCAGGGCTGTCTGATTCCACAGATGCAGAGATGCTTTCCATGTTCATCATGTCATTCTGTAAACAACCAAGTACTTAAACATACACAGCTTCATGCCCAAGGCTTGTGTACCCAAAATAATTGCACACATTCAGACTGTGCTGAAGGCAGGCATCAGTTGATGGTGCTCTTTGCACACATCTGAATAATGCTTGGTGACAACATAAACTGACTTCAAAATGCACAACATACATTAGCTGATCAAGCTTGAAGGCGGTCAGTGTTTTCATGGTGGAATCTGTAGAGATGGCTGTGCCAGGCTATAAGAAAATGAAGCTACTAGCTTGTAGCTGACCATGAAAACAGCTTGTGTCATACCACTGTATTAAAGATGACTTGGGTGTATTTTATGGGGAAAAGGGGATTTTTGGTCTGTTCTGTTCAGCAGACTTTGATTAGAAATTTGGGTCTCTGAAAGAATAAAGATGGGCCAGGTTTCACACAAGGTATTTAGGTGCCTGAAGATGCAGATGGATGTCTAGTGCTGTTTTTTTCAAAGCACCTACCACTTAATTCTGATAGAACTCAATGGCATTTAAGCATCTTGGAAATTGTAACTTTTGCTTAGGAGCATAAACCATGTTCTCTGATTAGTGTAAATGATTTCACAAGCTGTGTGGGCAGAAAGCTGAATTAAGGAGAGGGTTATGTAGTCAATATTGCTTTGAAACTTTTAACAGCAAGTTCAACTTCAGAGAGTAAAGAGCATTTTATTGAAGATTGTTAGCCTCAGCTTTTCATTCAAGGTTTTTGCTTCCTTTATATGCTTTCCTTCAAACCCAGGAAAAAGCAAGCTTGACGTTACATGTATTCCTGCTCTGTTTTTAACCTTGGAACCAAGATCTTAAAATTGAACTTTTCAGGCCCTTCTGTCTGTAAAGAAGCAAACAGTTGCATGTCTTTATTTTTCCACAACATTCTGTAGGCTGTCTTTCAATGAGTCCTGCTTTTTCAGTTCATTATGTAAGTGTCCTGCTGTAGCTACATTGGGTCTTCAGAGGTGTTTAAGGGTTCTGCAAGAAGTAGCTGTTCTTTTTCTGAACAAAACCAGAAAAAGTTGAATGCTGGCTCACTCTGATGCGTCTCTCTGGAAGGGTAGAGGACAAGAGCTCTATTAATTTAAGGCAGATGACATACTGTGTCGCTGGCTCAAACGCTTAACGTTCAAGTGTATAGACAATGTGTTGTCTCTAAAATAGACACAATTAATATAACTATATCTTGATTTTTCTCTTATCAGGTTAAGGAGCTGTCAGTGTCGGCACACAGCAGAAGTTTCCTTGGGAAGTAGCAGAAAGCTCTCGTGTGCACATGCCAAAGTGACTGCAGCATATCCCCAGTCAAGGCTGCTGTAGCCACATTGTATTGCAATAACTTCTTTGTCAAGCTTTTGTCTTCTAGCGTAGAGTAAAAATACTGAATGTCCTGCCTCCTCAAAAGATGCCCAGAGCTTCAGTAATTTATTTTCCTAGAGCTCATGAACCACTTAATTGGAAAGGATTTGGCAACTTGACCACTTCTGGATCCTGATCTCTTTCTAAGCAGTAACATGCTCTTAAGTTTTCATGTCCATAATTACCATATTCACTCAATGTGGACTGGGTTCAGCCCACTGTCTTATGAAAGGTTTTTGTGTACTAAAAATAATTAAAAGTAAATGCTTAAATGAATTGTGTGCTTTTGTCTGTACATGAATGGGAAGGTCTTGTGATGAAGCAGAGCACGAATCTCTAAAGTCATGACTGGAATCTTGGCTCTGCTAATCAGGGTGGGACCTCAGGCAGTCATTGATGTCTGTTAGCACTGTGTGAAAAATGGGGAGTATGGTTCCCTATGTAGTGAAGATAAATCCATTAGTATCTGAGGTGCTCATGACATTAGTGAAGAAGACAGTACTGTGCTAGATAAGAGTAAATGCAGTTTTCTGGCATAAGGTTGAGTTCAGTATCTTGAGGTGGTCTTAAATGGGTAAAAACAGCTTGTTTCCAGACCAGTAAAAGTCTTAACTGTATTCCTTAGACTATAAAAGCCTCCTTTGTATGGGTCTGTTAGGGTGGCTGGCTGCTTTAAAGCAGGTCTTAACAAAATTGGAGTCCAGCAAGGCACCTAGCTGGGGTACCCCCCTGCTGTCAAAATGTCACTGAACACTAGTAAAGGGGTCAGTGGCTTTTTTCATCACCAGAGGGTGGTGCTCAGCTTTATTTCAGCAGTGGAGCTATGTTCCAGGCTACAAACAGATGCCATGGTGACCAGGCACTTGGGGTTTATTGAGCCTTGTCTAAAGGCTGTCTAGGTTTTGTTGGGCTTTTCACTGTACAGACTGGATGGTCGTAGTCAAGTGTATGCAATTGAGAAAGAATGTTAGTTACTGGCAACTGAGGCAAGGCACCTTCATTTGCTGGGAAGTACATAAATTATCCAGGTGTCTATGCTTTGGGGCTGCTGTAGTGGGTAAGGCCAGGGGCTTTTGAATTTTTTTTCCTTGAGACCCAGTTGAAAAAAAAATGTCCATGACCCAGCAATACATTTTTGAGTAATGCATTCCAGTCTTTTGGGGAATGGCAGCAAGGGGTGCTGTGATCCAGTACTGGGTCCTGACCCTAAGTTTGACAACCACTGGGCCAGGCTACTGTGAAGCCTATCCATGTATGGTCTCCAACCTCTGCTGCTACCACAGGGTTTGGTTTGGGGCATGTCTATTATCAAAACAGTGGTGTAGCTTTGCTGGAGTAGCCCTAAAGTGTAGGCACTGCTAGTGCCAGCAAAGGGCTTGTCTGGAGATGTAGCAACACTTGCTGAAGGTGGAGAGCTGTGGCCAGCAGCACTTAGGACAATAATCCTCAGTGTGACCAGTTATTTCAGTGGAAGTCGGGTTTTTCCATTGTTCTGATGATAATTCCAACTGTAGATCAGTCTTCAGAACAGTCAAGGCTTAGAGTAGCAAACAGCAAAGCACCTGTACCTGGTTTTTCCTCTCCATGCTTGCCTATTACTGAGCCCTGGAGTCTCAAGAGATGTACGTATTCTCTCCTAGCTGGATCTGTTTGCATCTCTACCCCTTGTGGAATGGAGGTGTGGCCCTGAAGGCATTTCTAAGTGCTTGCTGCACTCATATCAAATAAAATGGCTGCTCCAAAACAGGGTTGCTGCTATAAATGACAAAACGGAACACAGTTCTCATGTCTAAAATCTCACATCCACTCCAGAGAGCCTGATCAATAAATGAACTTGGCCTATTTCATATCTGTTGGAGATGCTTGTTCTGGGATCTCAGGCCTTTCAGAAAAGTCTGTGGTATCCAGCTGTGTTACTTCTGATCTCTACTGTCAGTATGGCAGGAGGAAGATTCAGTCTAGTGTTGGTATTTGCCAGTTCTGGCTGGCAGGACCATTTTTCAAACAGGATCAGGACCCAGTACTGGGTTGCAGACCCTCAGGTGCTAGCTCACAGTGCCCACTGCTGCTGAAGGACTGGAATGCATTGCTCAGAGATGTGAATGTTGGGTCTTGGGCATAAATGATTGTTTTCAGCTGGGTCCTGATGAAAAAAGTTTGAAAACCACCAATCTAGAGGGTTGGGCCTCAACTGAAACTGCAGGCTTACTGCTGCAAATAGCTGCTAGGGCTGTGCTAACTTAAGGAAGTCATGCAGCTGGTGTGTAGAGTAGGAGTATGTTTAAAAGCAAGTCTTGTACCAGCTGCATTGGCTTTCCACAGCTGTAAGGCAACATCTCTGTAATGGGCTAGGGCTGTGCAAATCTCTTAACTAGTAAATAGTTCCTACATGCTTAATATTAAGAAGTGATCAGCATTTGCCTGGAGGCAAAAGGTCGAGGTGCTCAAGCCTGTAGCAAGAGCAGCTCTTCATCATACTTGTTCAAGTGGCTGAAGGGTAGGAGAAAACAGCAGATAACTAGGCTGGGGAAATATTTAAGCAATACTTTCCTGCAGCATTTAAAGTGTGACTTTGTTAGTTCAATGCTGGCTAGCAGGAGCCTAATTAATACTCTAGCAACTTGTGCTCACCATAAATCATTAGCAAGATGGGAGGGCATTACTGCTACTTAAAACCAAAAATAATGGTTTCTGTGGTGAAGGGAGGGGAAAGGCTAGCTGAGCTAACAGCTGCCTTTGGCATATGTGTGGGTAGCTACGCAGCAGTGAAGGTAGAAAATAGGCCACCATCATTTAAAGCAATTTTCCATTAAGCTGAGTAGAGATTTCTCTCATGTAGCTACTCCAGTCAGAAGAATCTTTTGAACTAGAATATATTGATAAGGGAATTACACTGCTTCTATGGTAGACAATGTTAATCATTTAAGTGCATTTAGCAGACATACCTTTTATGAGAAGGATTGAAGGCAGATGGGCCCTGCTGGCTCCAGAGCAGTCTGGTAGGATCCTATCATTTAGCTAGTCTGGGAAGGACCTGCTGGGTAGAATTTTTTTTTGCATGTTGCAATTAATTGTCTGTGAATAACAAGTCAGGATTTCTGTTCTGTATGACTCTGCATTTCTCTGGGAATAGAGCAAAGATCTACCTCTGGCTACTGCTGATTTGTTCACAATGGATTGGACAGCCAGGTGAATGCCAACAATTCTGGATGAGAGTGTCCACTATGCAGGCATAGAGTAGATGTGGGTAAGGAAATAACACAAATGGTTGAGAATCAAATCCAGAGATTTGCATTTAATTATGGATCTGCAGGGGGTGCTGTGTGCATGTGTTTGCCAAGGTTTTGTATGGGTCCTATGGAATTCTGTCAAATATTGGTATTTGTTTGAGTTACAGAGGGTAGTTTTATCTGCCAAGTCATTACTTCTTTGTGCTTCTGTACTTTGATCCTTTCTTCTTGTCACTAGATTAGTGTTTATAATAAATCTCAGTTTTACAGAGATGAGAAGTCCTGATTTCTTTTCTGCAACAGAGAAGTGAAACAGATTTGGCATACAGCCCTCTGAGAAACTGCTTGTAAGTAAATCTGAACTTGTCAGGACCTTATTGTTAGAGACAGCTGCATTTTTTGCATTGTTGTTGGGAGGCACAAACCCCAGACACAACGTAGTTTTCCTTTGCTACATACAGTAACAACCAGCTTTAGAAAGCATATGTGACAAAGTTTTGTGTTAGTCAAGTTTGGTCAGTTTCCTGAGACTTGCTTCTGTTAGAGTTCCTGGCACTTATTCAAATAAACACAGGAATAATAGCAAGACTTTCCAAAAAAAAAAAAAAAAATTCAAATTTTAAGTAAATGGGAGCTGCCGACTTCTCAGCACTTGATGATCTGTCTGCTAAACTCCAGAGTCTGAAAAGGATTTAGATGTGGCTGTGCTCAGCAATATTACTGGGATTTAAACTTCTATGTGCCTAAATTCTTCCTATATTAGATTGAGGCACAGTGATGGCACAGCAAAGCCTAAACACTTTAAGTTCCTTGGTTATTCAGGCCCAGCTTTTTTAGAGGTGATCCCCTCCATCACAGTTGTATTTAAATACTTCACAATCTTGTATTTTTCTTACTACACTCTTGTGAGGTACGTTCCAAAGGGGTAGCCGTGTTAGTCTCGCTCAGTAAAACAAACAAGGAGTCCTGTGGCACTTAAAGATCTACAGAGACCCACAGGCTATTCTACAGGATGATCCCTCAATCTCTCAAGCTTTGGGAGACAGAGCTCTCCTCACTTACAGACAGCCCCCTAACCTTAAGCAAATAGTCACCAGCAACTACAACCCTAACAACAGAACCATTAAAGCAGGTACATACCCCTGTAGCAAACCAACTTTGCCCACTTATCTGCACAAAAGACACTATTTCAGGACCTAATAAAACAGGCTACTCCATCAAAGGCTCATTCAGCTCATCCACCAATGTGATTTATGCTATCATGTGCAAGAAATGCCTCTCTGCTTTATATAGTCAACAAACAATGCAGACTCTGTCCAAAAGAATAAATGGGTGCAAATCTCACATCAGAAATCCCCATACTCTAAAACCAGTGGGTTAGCATTTCAGTCTTCATGAGCACTCCATTAATGAATTGCTAATTGCTGTGCTCAGACAGATGAATATCAGATCAAGGTTTCAAAGAGAAGCTGTGGAGTTTGAATTTATTTGCAAATTTGATTGCCTTGCCTCGCCTCAGGACTTAATAAGGACATTGGATTTTTCTCTCATTACAGCAGGTGATTTGACCTCATCTTCTGTATGCTGTTCCCCAGTGTTTGAATCTTAACTGTTTTGAATTGCTGTCACAGTGTGACCTGATCCCATGACTTGTACTTCTCTGCATTTATTTCTTCCTATTCTGTAAATTCCTCCATTTTCAAAGTATCTGATGAAGTGGGATTTTCTCCCATGAAAGCTCATGCAATAAATAAATTTTAGTCTTTAAGTGCCACAGGACTCCTTGTTTGTTTTCCTGTGAAGTAGAGAATTATGATTAACCCTTGTCTGCAGATGGAGAACAGAGACACAGACTATGGCCCAAATCCTCAACCATACGGAGGCCCCCACCCAGCTCCTGTTGTGATTTCTGTGAGTGTTAAGCACCTAAATACCTCTTAAAAATCTGGACCAAAGTGGCATGCCCAAGATCATACAGGAAATCTCTGGCAGAGCAGGGAGTCACTTTCAAGTCCTGGGCTAGTGCTTCAGTCATTGAACAAACATCTTGATAGCAGCAGAAAGCAAATTTTTGCAGTGAGCTTGACCAGGAGTTTCTTCTAACTGGCCTCTTAAACTGAGAGCCCCAAAGGAGAACTCAGAGGCAGTTTAAAGGAAGGCTCCAGAGTGTTAGCACTGCATCCAGACTTCTGGTCCTGTTGCTATGTGAAGCAGCATGAGTAGTAGGGAACTGAATGGATTTTCTCTCCACCTCATGTTATCAATTGCTGTGGGAAGAGACAATACCATATATATTTACATAACTTTAAAAAAGGAAATCTGGACTCTCTCACTTGGTTCCTATTTTTAAACAAATGTTTACTTGTCTCAAACAGATCTGTTTTGTGGTGCTGTTAGGGGTAGGAGCTGGGGGGCCAGAAATAAGCACAGATTTCTCTCTCTCTGATGTGGTTTTTAATAGACTTGATTGTTTTTCCCTCCATGTACTGTGAGTGTTTTAACATTTATATTCCCAAAGACCCTATAATCTTTCTGGCCACATGCTGATTATGGTAGTATTTTTAGAGCCTACCCTAGTGCTACTGTGCAGCTGGTGGGATAGCAAGAACTACTCATCTATTGCTGCATTTCCTCCCCCAACTGTATGTCTAATTTGAGTGGTAAACTAAATAGTTACCAGCTTCAGATACTTCAGGTGTTTTGACAGGCCAGACGGTATTCTAGACAGTAATGAAGTGAGTCTTGGTTTTGTGATTGCTCTAAGACAGATCTAGGTCTTCTGATGTGGTGTGCAATGCAATCAACAAACATTTTTGACTGTCATAACATCTTGTTGGTTTTAGGTCAATCCTTATTAATTACCAGCTGAGGCTGACTTGTCTCTGCCTTGCTGCTTCTGCTCAGCTTATTGTTTTAAACTGAAAAATGGTAAGATGGCTGCTTGTGAGGCTGTGTGAGATATGTTTCCTTTCCCCTTTGCCTCCGTGCAAATGTGTTGTAACATTGGTTTCATGGCAGCCATTTATCTATGCAATGAAGATCTGTAAATGATCACTTGTGGTCTACAGAAGTTAGTATCCTTTTAAAAAACAACTTTGGGGATGAATTTTCTGATGTCCTTGCTTTAAAACACAGTTTGGGGCCTGTGTTTTTACTACCAGTTTGAGTAGCTCTTTAGAGGTCCTGAATAGGGACTGAGTTTTTGACCACTGTATGAACACTTGTGCCCCACTTTCCCTTTTTGTCTTCCCTCATGCTGACTGCTGTTTGCATGGATGCAGTTCAACAATGCAAAGACTAATGTGCATACCACCTATTTGAGTGCCCATGGTAGAATCTAACAGTGGTGTTTCCTGTGCATGCTCTCCACGTTGGGACAAGCAGCTCTTGCATGTGACATCATCTGTGCATGCAGGCGTGGAATGGGCAAAGTTGAGGCCAAGTATAAGTCAGGGCTTGTCAGGTCTTTATTTTAGATGTGTAAGGCAGGACCTGTCAATGATGCGACTTCATAGATATATAAGCACATTCTAAAAAGCATCCGCTGTCTTTTGTCATCATCAGCCATGGAAAAAATCATGACACAGCTCTTCTGCTCTGTATTGTGAAGCCTCCTGCTATCACTTGCTGGTTGCTGCTCAGGTTTGTTTTATGGTAGTGGAGTAGTTGCTGCTGCTGTTGCTACCATCCCAACTGATGGGTGCATGAGCTGGAAGAAAAATAGTGGTGCCTGAGGTTTCTATAGCTTTCTGCTGGTGTTTACACCCCAGCTTGTACCTGTAAGGCAGGCTTAGAAGCTGTGGCTAGCAGCTTTTGGGGGGAGGGGGGCTACTAATCTGCATGGGTTTAGTATTTGCATGAGCACAAAGAACACAGTAGCATAAATACACTATGGGTGCAGGGCAATATGGGTAATGGTATTTGGGGTTGATCTGATCACATATCTGTCAATGTCTGTAATTTCTACTGAAGGGAAATATGAAATACTGTCTTTGGTGATATGCTACTCTCTGATTGTTCCAAATTTGCTTGGGTTACTTAAAGGGTAAAAGCTACCCTTAGCTAAAAAGAGACATGTAAGAGAAGCCACTGCCTCTTTCAGCCAGGAAAAAAGACAAGAAAGGGGTGGGGTTTGCATAACCAATTCTGGAGCTGTGCTGGAAGCATTTGCTTTACCCTGTGGCCCTATTGTCAAATGATAGATCTGATAGATCCTTCTTTTGAAGCTTTTCTTTGTTATTTTAATGGAAGTAGCTGTTGAGGTTTAAAAGCTGAAATTACTAAGAGAAGTAAACATTCTCTCTGAGCTGAAATCACTAAGAGAGAGGAAACTCTTTTTCTCTCTGAGCTGAAATCACTGAAGAGGAGCAGCAGATAGAGTGACTAGTGGATGGTGAGAGTGGCCAGGGGTGAGCTGGGTGGTGCGAGTGACTGATGGGTGGAGCCAGTGGACGGTGCTAGTGGATGGAGTGAGTGACCAGTGGTTGGTGCTGGCATGAAAGACACTCCTTACTTACCCTAGGGTTGGTTGGGAGCCTACTTAGCACTGATTCTCCAGATCAGTTCCAATTTTGCTAGTGAGTTTATGTTTGCTGTTATGATATGTGGGATCATGTTGGAAGCCTGATTAGCACTGATTCCCCAGATCAGTGCGGGTTTTGCCATTAAGTCTTGTATGTTCTGTGATGCGGTGTGGGTTGTTTGGAGCCTTGCTCTGCACTGATCTTCTAGATCAGTGCTGATTTCTGTTATTTGGCCTTTTACATTCTGTTTTTACTACTATTAACAGTTCTGTATACTACACTCATCTTGTGCTTGTGAGTGGGGAAGCCTTATCCCTTTGGGGGGCCCAGGGAATGGTACGTGATTTCCCAGAAGACTGGGTGTGGGCTCGAGCCAGTTGGTGCTGTAACATTACTTGGAAATCCCTAGATATAGAACCCAGCCTTTGTCCTGCCATCTTGCCCAGGCAGAAGGGTTACATAACATTGAGATGGATCTCCTATTTATCCCAGGGTGCACATCAATGCCCAGTGCCACTATCTTTTAAAATGCTTTCTGGTGAATGAAACATAGGTGAGAAGTGTCAGCTAGAGCACCAGGAAGCCATTATGCTCTGTTTATTCACTGAACAGGTTGGTGCAGGCAACAGAAATGAGAGCTTTTCTACATCTTTGCTGAAGTGACTAGCTAGAGGACTGTTAGGGCCTGATCCAACTTATATTAGTCTTCATGTTGATTATAGGCCCTAACTGCAGATTGTGGTGTGGAGACTGGGACTAGAGCTGAGCTCACTGCCATAATGTCACATCCACCCTGCCACTATCAGATTGCTGATCATTTCTGAACTGGATTGGGTTTGCTCCAGTGATGTGGGTGGAAATAGCTCTTCCTTTTAAGTAGTGACAGATTGGGTTTTCTCTTCCCTCTTTCTTGTCTGTCCCTTAGGTGAAATCTTAGAGCAGATGCAGAGAGAGAGAGGGGCAATATATCTTATGTATTAAGTGAAAAGGATGAAGAATCCTTAGGACTTGAATGGGCTTTAGAGAGAAATAATTCCATGATACTGCCACTTTTTTGAGCTGAATCAATTCCTCATAAACACCACATTTACCTCACTGAAGTTTGCTGTGTTACTGGAAAGGCTGGGAACCGCCGAGTTATGCATCTAGATGTATTAGAACCAATCATGTAAACAGAAGGTTTCAGTTACCATGTTTTAAACCTACTCACCCTGTGCACAGAGCCATGATTTTCTGGGGATGGCAGGGATGGCCACAGTGCCAGATTTGTTACAGGTCAGGATCAGACCCCACTCCCTCTTTTATATACTTAAGTAATAGACAAACACCAGAAAAATTAGGAATTACAGGGATACAGTCTCTGCTGTCCTCACCCCTGTGGGCAAAGTTCTATGGCCTTTCCTCTGTGTTCCTCCTTTCTTGTTAACTCCATTGATTGCCTGTGGGAGGAGCTCAGGGAAATATGAAACTCTCTGTTACGCCACAGTATTGACTTACCCAAGGAAGGGGTTGAACTCTGCAAGGTACTTGCAGTCCTAGCTCCACTCGCTCATAGAGCCAACAGCTATGAGTGCAGCCCACCCACCATCTTGGAGGCTTGCTCTTCCCCCTTAGCTCCTCTCCAGACAGGTCCACCCAGTAGAAACTGGGAGTTATGAATACTGGAGTTACAAACCGATTGGTAAGCCACACACCTCCTCTGGAACTGGAAGCACCAATCAGGCAGCAGAAGATGCATAAATAAAGAAAAGCAAATACAGCACAGAAATGTGTTAAACAGAAACTTAAAAAAGTTAATGGAAAGTTTAAAAAAGATGTGACTGGGTCAGGAAACTTACTGTGCCTCACTTCAGATGGTTAAAAGAAACATTTCTTCCACATGGGGATGTTTCTCAGCTGTATTAAGGCAACATTTGGTTGTGAACTTTTGGAAGAAGCAGCATGTTTTGTGCAGTTACAGACATCTATCTCCTAGTTACTAACAGCCTCCATTCCCCAGGTGTTCAGAACTGTGAAGTTCAGCTGTGTTAAAGGGGTAGGTGTGTTAGCTGGCTTAGTGTAACACTGAGTGACATTTAGGCCCTCTGTACTGCCGTCCTCCTCCTCAATGTTCTGCTGCCATGCTGAGCGTTTCCACTAGGGGTGAGCATTTCATAGCCTATCCCCTCCTGAATCAAGAGTAGGACTATGTAACTCCAAGGAGATCCTAGGACTGTGCACATGCTGAGTTATCAGCTCCTTGCGCTTGTACAGACCCTATTATCATAGGTCTTAAGTACTTTCCAGAGCAGGGTGAGCTGCTCACATCCTTCTCAGAGAGGATGAAATTAAAATAGAGACAAGAACCAACAAACATCCTGCCATGTTCACACAATCAGCAACAGATAGAGGACTAGAAAACCCAGGGATCCTGATCCAGTCCTGTTTTGACCAGTATACAGCTGTCTCCCAGAGCTGAGGTTAAAGTGTGTCCTCTGACCATTAGACCTCACTCCCCCAGCTCTGGGGACAGAACTCAGGAGTCCTGAGGACCCAGCTTCTTTTAGTCCCCAAGTGAATCAGTAACTCTCCCACAACTACATACTCCTGTAGTAGAAGTCAAACTGTTTATTTGCTGCCCAGCCCCTGGTTAGCCCCTTTTCCTTTCACATGTGGATATTGGGCAAGAAGGAATAAAATATATTGCTCCTTCCTTTTGTAATTCACATCAAGGGAAATCCAATTTCAAAGTGATTCCCCTCTCCAGAAAAGTAACTGACACCAAAAAAGGGGCGGGGAGGGGGGATTGAGTAGGGATTTTTTTTTTTTTTTTTTTTTTTTGCCATTGAGATACAGGCCTGAGAAGCCTCCACATCCATGCCACAGTTTCTAAGTATGTGGCAGAAGGCACAGCTGTTCCACTGAGATCTGGATGCCATGGCTGGATTAAGTAACTAGAGGAGAATCTCAGCTTTTGTTTTAAAAAAAATGCTTTTTGTTTAGAAAACAAATATTTTTTTTTAAATAAATAAAGCAAAGTGTTGAGCTTCTGTGGATGCAAAGAGAAGTTTGAAGATGTGACCTGATTCCACTGTAAGGCTCAGAAACTGGAAGTTAAAGAGGAAAAAATAAAATGAGATTTTTTAAATTCTCCGTGTTTTGAGCCCTGACTTATTTCTGGATGCTCCAGGTTACCAGCCCTGCGAGAGAGGCCACAGTAACAGTTAACCCCGTGCTCTGTGAAGGGGAACCTGCTGGTGCCCACCTAGTGATTAAAGTATAATTTGGCAGGTCCTGGAACCCTCCTAAATTTCCAGGCCCCCTTCATGCAGGTCTGGGGCGTCTTTACACAGGTCTGGGGCCCCTTCACCCGTCCCACCTACTGCCCCCTCAACACCTGCCTCGCACCCCAGCTATTGCCCCCCAAAGCGCCTATCCCCACCCCAGCTACTGCCACCCCCAAACACCTGCCCCTTCATTGTCCTGCCACTAGGCCCAAGGCTGCACTGCTTCAACCAATAACTAAAGACCCCCCCAACAGGGCTTCCAGGTCTGAACTCCCTGGGGAGCGGCCAGTCTTGATGACTTGGAGGACGCCAGGTCCCTATGGGGTTAGTCCCAGGAACCCCAGTAAATTCACGATGCTGACCAATCTGCAAAGGTTTGTGGTACCATGTCCTGGGCTGGGGGTGTTTTACTCTGTGGCCAGGGGCAGCCGGTCTCTCTGTGCTGGGAGGCGTGTGAGGAGCGTCCCCTCTTCTGTGCTAGTACCAGCAAGGCTTTGTGCAGGGAGAGGCATGTCGGTGTAGGCGATGTCGGCGCCCAGATGCTAGAATCTCTGCGCCATGGAGACAATGAAGAAAGGCTGCACCAAAAACCGCCCCCCCCCCCCCCCCGATGGGAGTTGTGTGGAGCATGGCATCGAGGTGCAAACCTGGGGTGGGCTACCCCGATGTTGGTCTTGGTCCTGCCCCCAACCATGTTGTGCTGATGGGCCTGGATCAGGCCTTGGACGAGCGTGCTGGTTGTCCCCCTTGACGCTACCAGGCTGGGTGGAGTACGAGTAGGGGGCTGCAGGAGGGTTTTAGCTGCCTCAGAGACCTCAGGCATGGATGGAGTTGGCAGCGTGTTAGACTTATGAGCCAGAGTGTGGGAATCCCACCCCCTCGTACCCGTGTTGGGGATCCCGGCCTGTGCCGATGGCAGAATTTCTCTTTCGGAGGGTGAGCCTTTGGCGCAGTCTCAGAGCCCATGTTGGGCTTCCTCGATCTCCAGGATGGTGACCGGTGCCAAAGTGGGGCTGGTACCTACTGAGCGTGCTGTGCTGGGGCCACCAGTGCCAGTGGTGCAGTGATGAGCATTGAGGCTGGGCGCAGGGCCTCTGCCAGTGCCATAGAACAGGGGCGAGTGCTCTGTGCCAGGGCAGCCGGCGCTGGTGGTGCAGTGCTTGGTGCCGAGGCCAGGCTCAGGGCCTCTTTTAGTGCCATAAAATGGAGGTGGTTTTCCCTGCTCCTTTTGGGTCCTCGGCTAAAGGGCTGACAGGTCCGGCATTTGTTAGCTCTATATCCCTCATCCAGGGCCATCCCCACCCTGCTACCATCAGTGTGGAGCTGAAGAACCTGGCCTCCACTTTTGCTCGCCTCACCCCCAAGATGGGGAACAGCTGGCACAGGGGCAGAGCACGCCAGACCGGAGGCCAGGTTCTGCTCTTCTGCCCCTTCCCGGGTCCCTTGTTCCACCCTGGAGGCAGGGAGTGCCGGCACTGGGGCATGGCGGAAGAGCAGAGCCTGACTCCAGGTCTGGCCCCCCCAGCGCAGGAGGGTTCAGGGTGCAGGCTGATTAGCTCAGGGCCCTGCAACCCCCTGGGGATGTCCCTGTTCTGCAGAACAGATGCTACACAGTGGTACCCACTAGTTAGCCTACGGTAGGTACAATATATACAATTGGCTTGGCATATATGATTTTATTTTCTGGCACAACAGTCCCAACAGTGTTAACAGCCTACTACATATTTAAAGTCCAGAGTTGCTTTGCCTCATGAAACTTGTGCTTCTTGGTCTGGGCTCTCCCACGGATACTGGAAGACTTGCACTGTACTTGAGGAGAGAGCATAACCCCTAAATATTAAGTAAACATTTTGTTAGAGTTACCCTGTGAGGAAAAACGTCCCAGGCACTTTCAAAGTCACCACTGTTTCATCTCTTTGTTTTGATCATAGGCACGTGCAATTACTTGAGTTGCACTCAGCATGACAAAACGTGCACAAATGACTGCATGTCTAAATTATGCAAAAGCTTGCCTTTTGTGATTGGACTTAAGTCATCAGCCTGTTGATGTGAAAAGGAATAGCTGGCTTTCCTTTTACAGTTGTTTTAGGCCTTCTGAAGACTCAGAAAGGCGACATAGCATTGGCTAGCTTTGATTTACACAAATTTGTGTTTCTAAGGTAGGGATCTCAAACAGGCAGCCTGAGGGCCACATGCGACCCTTAAAGTTATTTCTGGCCTCCCACAACAACACTTAGAATTTCTCAAATAATTGGCAATGCAAAATGTGAAGTGTGTTTACTTATGCACTCTTTGTCTGCCTGATGATACCTCCACCTTGAACAGAAGTAATTCTTATTTACTCTTGGCATATATATGTTACTCTTCATTTTTGACTATGCTTTGTAGCATTATATGAAAAGGTTTCAATGGTGCATCCCTTGGGCTAATGTAGTAGTCCTCATGGTGATTTGAGTTTGAGAACCCCCTGTTTTAAGGATTTGGTCACCCAGAAAAGCTAGACACCTACTTTTTTTTTTATAATTATTAATATTAAAGGAAAGTTTGTGGTCTGTGAACTCTGCCTTTGGGCTGAGTAAATGCCTCAAGCTGATGTAAATCAGGCCTCTGAGTGTGTCAAAACCAACATTTTCTGAGCATTCCTTGTGGTGACTGTTACTCTTTACAACCATTTATTTATAGCTCTGATTTTCCTTCAGATCTAGAGATGGTCAGCTGGAGTAGGTTCATTAGTCAGCTGTTTGTTGCCATGGAAACATTGTGTGTTGCTGAAGGGTTAATTTTTCCTCACATCCCTGAAGCAGCCTCTCTGCCAGCCTTCCTACTGATCCTTTTACTCCATCTGGTGCCAGAGGATGAAGCATCCACATGTGAGGTTACTGGCTGTACGTCAAATACAAATAAATATGCGAGTGGGACATAGTTAGTTCTCCCTAACCAGAACTAAAAGTTGTACACAGTCTAATGAAAGTATTTGCACACAGACAGACCTGGATTTTTGTCTGGCAGCCATGGATCTGACGATGCATATCTCTGCCCTGGTTTGCACTATCTGCGTGTAAGCAGCATGCCCACTGAGATGGGGCAATGCTGAGACAGCCTGTGTGTTTAAGCAGCAAACACAAATAAATTCCCTTTCTGTTCTTTACCCTAAAAGGCCATCTTTGCTGACTTTTTCGGGTTGTCTCATAATCCTGCAAAATGGATCCTGTGTGACATGTTATGAGGAAGAGGTGGCATTAGGCAAGTGCCCAGATTGTCATGAGGCAGACAAAACCAGAATATCAATTACTTAACATTTATGCTTCAAATTGGAAAGCTTCTGAGTGCTGCACAGATAGGGCGTGCCAGGCACAAAAGATAGCATGCACTGTTTCCTAGGAGGTGCAATTCAGCCTTTTCCCCGCAAGTGGGAGTTTGTCTATCTCCAAGCATTGCAACACGCAGGCCTGTGACCTTATCAGCAAGTTTCTTTCTGTGTCTTTTTGCAGTCCCTGCAGTCCTCTACAACAGGAGTGATGTGGAGAGGAGCATCCAGGCAGCTGCCTCCAGCATTCCCACATGGCTCCTCCCTGACAGTAAAGCTGAAAACACAGACCCCCTGCAGGGAAGAGACTGTGCCGTAGAAGTGGCAGTTTTCAAAGTAAATGTCTGACAAATGTGAAGGACTTGTGCTCCAAGTCTGTAAAGGGTTCTGATTCAACTCAAGTCAAACTCCTATTGGAGTCCTGGGCAGCTGGCTGGATTGAGGGAGAGCAGTGTGTCTAAATCACTCTGTACGCCTTGTGTACTTAGGCGATCTCGCTTATTCCCATCAGAATGGGGCTCACCTGGCTGACTTCTGTTCCGGCTCCTTCAAACCTTGCTCAGCAGTTCCTGGGACCAGAACCAGCGTATAGTTTTGAGGCCTCCTCGCAGAGAGGCATGGCCTCCTGTAGGATGCTCTTTCCCAGGGTCTGCATGCATCTGGAGGAATTTTTGGGGCTGGCCTGTGAAGGAAGCCCTCCGGTAGAAGAATTCATGAGCAGCCTCCATGAGGAATAACTTGGGGCAGTTTCTTCTTTTTTAGTCCCTTCCCATCAATGGTTAGACTAGGCCATCGCAGACGTTCAGCGAATGTCTGGCCACTTCCAGCTCTGAGCCCCCCTAGTTCTAAGAAAAATAAAAAATGATGTCTGAAAATAAAATAAGTCATATCCATTAACAAGAACAGCAACAAGTGTCTAAATCTGAGGCCCCCTTTGAGCTCAAGGCCTAGGCCAAATGGCTGTCCTGGCCCTCTCTCTAATTGGCCCTGGTTGGGACCTCCAGAGTTGAAGCAACATGAATAATCATGATGTTGTATCAGATCTGCTTATGCCTGTAGAGCCTTGGTTCCCAGCTGTGCTGCTTGACTCAGTCTAGGGCATTTTTAAAAACATGGTGTCATGTGCCACCCATTGTCGGTGAGACCCGAAGAAGGTGGAGGAGGATGATCAAGAGCATTTTGCAGTCTAGTCATGTCTAACGTCCATGGCTGCTGTTGAAACCAGGCTGGCTTTCAGAAGAACGTACCTAACAGTGCAGCAGTGGAAATAAATGCCACCAGGCTGGCTGCTACTTTCATGTACAAGTGTTAGTCCAGACTCGTGTTCGTGTGATGGAGAGCAGAATCTGACAGGGAAATGTGCAAGCTGGACCTACAAGGTGCTTGTTAGCTATGTAGAGAGAGCTTCAAATCAGAGTGGGGACTGAATAAAATGTTCCTTGGTATAATAGTGGAATTGGCCTCTTAGCAACAGACTTGTAATCTTCATGTCATCTTGCTCACAGCACTATTATTAACAGAGCACAGAGTATATGGAGGAGGAAAAATCCTAGGGGGCAACCTTCCTTGTTTTATTTTTGTCTTGTTTAGTTAAAAAACAACAGGCACCAACTCTGATTTCCCAGTGTATGAACCTTTACTAGAGTTCAGTTGGTTATAGGCCAAGTACTGTGAATGAGGGCAGGGCCCGCCCTCTTTGGCAGCAGTCGAACTGAGATACACAAGTTAGTTAAAATAAACTCATGTACTTCAGTTCAAATGGCAAAGTCCTAACTCGTTCACTGTGCCCCCTCCCTTCAACTCAGTGCTACTCAGTTGGGGAGGTGGTCTTCTGGGATCAAACTTCCTGATCAGTTGAGAGGGTATTCACAGACCTGAGCTGTCAATCAATTTGAACTGACGGCTTTGAATTTACCACTGTTGGTGAAGACCTGCCCTGAGTGCACAGTGCTGTGCAGATGTAATCAAGTGGTCATTGTGGGTTATGTGTCTGCCTTCCAAACCACAGAAGATGTGAATATGTTATAGGTCCCCAGCAACAGTGTCTGGCTATTTAGCTTCAGCTGGAGAGATTTCCAGTTCAAAATTTCCCACATGCAAACCTGCCTACTCATTCTACAACTTATTTGTCTTGGCAAACATTTTTCTCACTGCACAGAAGATGGAGTAATTGAGCATGCACATGGCCAATGCAACGGCCATGCACTTGCTAATTTACATGCACAGCTGTTGGGTTTGCATGCAGATTAGGTGTGTGATTGTGTGCACCTTTTTTGCCTGGGCGATATTTTCACCCTGTGTTGTGTTCTGTCCCTGGTGGGTAAAAATGACAGATCTGCCAAGAGAAGTACATTTAAGGCGTGCCTTGGAGATGAGGAAGGAGGTGAGTAGCTGTATATGGAGCAGAAAGTCTTGTTAGGGTCATCAAGCTTATCTCAACACCTTGCCCACATCAATGAAAAGCTGATGCCCAGCTAGAGGAGATGACTTACAGTCTCTTTTGTATCCAGTCATCTTAAAAAGACCCGTTTTAGTGGCAGGGGGAGGAGGGAAGAGAAGGGTGGATTCGTGAATCTTAGTGCTGGTGAAAGGAGTTGAGCTGATGACCCCAAAGACTGAAGTCTTCTATTTGTCCAGTACCAAGAGTGAAAGAACTAAGCAGGCCATCATACTGGCCTTCCAATGTGTCTCAGCTCAGCCTATACTGGAGCCAGTCACTAGCCCCTTTGTTTTCTAGGTCTAGGCCCTCCTGGGCTCCTTACAAGAAGAACTACCTTTAAGCCCACCTTCTCAAAGGTATTTAGGAGCCAGTTTCAGTTGGAGTTAGGCCCTTAAATACTGTCGAGGATCTGGGCCCTTGTTTCTACTGTGGTGGTGATTCCTGTGATATGGAAACATATCTGATATGAAGTGGGCTGAAACCACCAATGAATTTCACACAGACTGGCAAACGTCAGTCCAATTTTCAGTCATTATGTGAATCCAAACTCTTGAGGTGACCTAGGCTACTCAGTCACCTAAATCTGGGCAGAGGATCTTAGTGTTTTATCATTTCCAGACCTGTGGATAGAGGAAGTGATGACTGAAAGTCAAATGGCTGCAAACTTCATAGTCTTTGTGTCACAGAAACAAGAGTTGGAAAAGTCTTAAATCACATTACCTTCATCTTTCATTTGCAGTGAAAGTTTGTTCGTTACACTGTAGTCTTCAGGTCTTGTACTAGAGAAGTTAAGGAAAAATTACAAATTTCAAATATGGATTTTTCTTGTTCCTGCCATATGGTGCCTGTGAATTCCTCTGGCTGTCCTCCGTCTTTTTTCCCCATTAACAATATGAGATGCTATTCATCAGTATTCATGTTATCTGCACAGATTACAAGGGAAGAGTTACAGACAATTGGTGATACCGTTAACGTGATTTCTGGGTTACAAAGGCCAATTTCTTGGGTTCATTTAGCTTGTTATTAAAAGTTGCTAGTTCTTTTAAAATGTAATTATTTAAAGTCTAGTAACCTCTTTTGTTATTTAAATCTATTCTCTGACTGTTTTTTTTAAGGCTCTCAGTTCCAGACAGTGTTGGGCTAATATCATGCTGAAATTTGTAGTAAAAATGTATGGTGTATTTGCATTTAGAAAAGGATAAGGGAGAGATTGGGGAGGTTACTTAGAAAGCTAACTTTATGTTAAAAAGAGAGAGAATAAAAATGTATGTGAACGTCCTTTGACATCATGCTCTGGGATATAAAGCTACTTCAGTCCACTGAGCAATTAGTCAAAACATAGTGCATTTACAACTGGATTCTCTCCTGGCAGGACTCCAGCGGATGAGCCACTCCTGGTAAATGTAATTATTCATTTGTATTTCAGTATTGCCTAGGAACCATGGACTAGGGCCACATTGTGGTAGGTGCTTTACCAACAAAAAGATGGTCCCTGATACAAAGATCTTACTGTCAACCATAGGACAAGGGACAAAAGATGGATACAGACAGAGCATCATCTGTGAGTTCATGGCTGTAGAAAACACATAGGAACTCATGGTCCTTGCCCCAAGGATCTTAAAATCTAAGGGATGGACCCTGCACCTGGTTTTGTGTGGGTGGACTTCTGCATCCACACACATTGGCTTCCCTGGAGCTTGGTAGTCTGTCTGCACAGAGCTAATTCCATCAAGGGCCTAAAATGGCTGCCAAAAGCTGTATGGTGGTATTTGCTCTGGTGGATCTGAGGAGAGATTGCCATAGGTCATAATATTCTCCATCTCCCTTTTCTGTTCCCTAGGATCTTCTGCTTGTGAATTTGTAATCTCCTTAGCAACCAAGTATCATCAGCAAAGGACTGCGCCTTCAGGGTCTGCAAATAAGAAAAAAAATTCTATTTTACGTGTAGCTATCAGTAATAATCACAAATAAAGGACTCTTTTCATCCTCTGCTCCTATGAATACAAACTCCTGAAAATATGATCTGGTTTCAGAATTGTTTGTACAGCTAACTAAACTCTTTGCCTGTTGCATCTTCCAATGAACCGTTAGGAAGCCCTTAATATGCTGCCTGCTATGGTAACCACTTACATATTTGTTTGAATAAAACACACAGCTATGATGGGGGGGGGAGAAGTTTTCCATACACTTAATTTTCTATCTTGTTCTTTTTTTCCTCCCTTTCCTATTGTAAAAGTGTGTGAAATACCAATAAGTCGTCTTTGGTAAAGAAGGATAAATAGATAAAAACTTTGATGTGGATACCCAAACTTTAAAACCTAAAGCCAGCTGAACAGTTTTGAAGTAATAAAATTTAACATAATTCTGAAGGTGGGAGAGCAATTCAGGTCCCCTCATTCCCAGCATGAAAAACACCAACTAAAATAATTATGCTATTTCTTTTGCCTGAACTGTGAAGTATAGAAAAATCACATGTATTGAGGGCAGACGTGGCAACTTTGCAAGAAAATGTGATGCAAAATCTATAAAAACACCCGACTGACTAACAACCTCTTGATTCCATGGTTGCTTCTTCTTTCATTTTAGAAAATAAACAGTGCTGCTTCTGCCAGTGTAATGAGTTGTATTGGCTGGGGCAAAAATGTTACATAATAGACAGGTCTGTAGTTGTGTACAGCTTGCCTGCATTGTTATTCCATATTATTTGTATTGCAATAGCTCCTGAAGGTCCCAGGACAAGATGATGGAGGAAAGACTCGCACTCTTATTGCATGACAGTTCCTTAAGGCAGTAATGGTTACAAGGCCCTCTGCTGGCATATTTCCTAGATGAGCTCTTGCGAGTTGTCACCCTACCCTCATCCCCACCATATGGTCATTCTAGAAAACTTCATGAAGTCAGTTTGAGTCTTTCTGTTGACTTCAATGGGCTTTGGAGTGGGTCCTGGTTTCTTTTCTTTTCCTGTTTTTACTTCTCAATCTGGTGTGATTTTCTGCTGCTACTCAAGGGCCTGCAAAGTGCATAAACTGGTCTGTGTTACTGAATGTACTGCGAGCAGCCGCACTTGAACTTCTTCTGGGCTAGTGGGATCTGAGGAGAGTGTGTTCTGTACAGAAATGGAAAGGTAAGTTTCACCTAGATGAGCTCACAGGCTTAATTGACTCAGTGCCACAGTTGTTGCAGATATTAATGCAGGCAGAATCCTGGTAACCAACAAGCATTCAGCTCTTTTGTATCTTTGCTAAAATGTTATTAATTTACAAGGGTCTGTCATAGTTTAGAGCAACTGCACTTGCATTCTCCCTGCATGGTCCCGCAAGAGGACCCACTTTAGGCTCCTGACTCCCAGCCATCATTTCTCCTGGGTGAAGACCTGTTTCTCACTCTCTGCTGACTAAGAGTTCTTGAAGGTTGCACAATCCCTGCCAACACTGTAAAATCACCAGTAACCCAGACTGCCTAAATGGCCAATATCTGCACCTTCCTCTCTCTCTAGGGACTATTGTGCTTCAAGTGCTTGCTTATGTCCATGCCCAATTTAGGAGTGTGTGTACACGCGCACCGGTACTGGAAAACCTCTTTCCTTAGTCATACCTGTTCAAGCCAGCTCTAGCACTCCCCTACAGTGGCATGCACATGTACCCACACGTAGGTGCTGCTGGCTCCCCCGTCCCCTCGGTGCCTTTTTGCTAGGACTCTTGACTGAGGAGAAGGAGGGTGAGTGTGGCATGGATATGAACAACACATCTCGAAGAAAAACAATTATGGGGTAACTAACTATTCTTTCTTCTTTGAGTGCTTGCTCACGTCCATTGCCAGTTAAGGTGATTCATTAAAGGTGTCTCTGGAGGCAAGCAGGAGTTCATGAACGTGACCTTGAAGCTCCGCTCTACCAAAGACAGTGTCGTCCTGGGCTTGCAGTTTCAAGGCACAGTGGGATATGAAGGTATGTCTAGAACACAATTGTACGTCAACCATTCACTTAAAACAATGGATCCCAATGATACTATCACAAGTCAACTCCACTAACTAAGCAGTCAGAATAGCCCATTAATGGGTTACAAAGGCCAAAACATGGGAAGGATGATGAGCGGGGTCCCACCTCAGACATTCCCTCTGAATTTGTAAGTCTAACTAGCATCTAGATATTGTAGCACTGATTGGGTTATAAATGCTTAGAGAGATCACATCAGGGCAGCTGCTGAGATGTGCTGTCCCATGATGGGGTTGAGCATACAGTCATTCTGTTGCTTTTTGTCTTCAAAGAGAGGGTCATTCCAGGAGGCAGAGTGGTTCAAAGGCTCGAGCAGTGATTCTCAACCTTTTGCAGCTCACAACACACTTGGTGCATATTGGGATTCTACAAGACACACAAGCCCACCCTCTCCAGGCCAAATCCAGCCATCTCCCTGGCTCTCTGTGATATGCTTACTACTGTGTGATGACACAGTAATATGTCCCAACACAGTGGTTGAGAACCACTGGGCTAGAGCATGGATCTGGGAGTCAGGACTCCTGACTCGGTTTAATCCGAACCCTGCAAATAACCATGGGAATGTCACTTCTTTGCTTTGTGTCCAGTTCCGCAAATGCTTCTTAGACAAGCGAAGAGACCTAGTAAAGTCCATGGAACTACATGCATGAATAAGGGCTACTAGCAGAGCAAAGACTTTGCAAGATCAGGGCCCTATTAACACTTCAATTAACATTTTAAAAGGGCAATTTACATTGTAGCTACCTGCTGTTCCTTTGAGGTAGGTAAACAAACTGGGCAGGGCAAGTTCCTGCCCTTTGGCAGGTTCCCCAGGAACTCTGCATATTAAAGATTAAACCGGTTGCTCTCTGACCTCTTTATTTTATCAGCAAATTGCACTCTCAAAAGGACAAAGTCAATATGACTTTACATCATGGGTGTAACAATAATCAGGCAACACCTCTGCCACAGGACCCTAAGTAGCATCTAAACAGGCCTGGCAAGGAGAATCAAATCTTTGCCTTTCCTATTCCATCTGTTCACAAATTTTAAGTGCAAGACCAACCAGTGTTGTATTTTGGAAATTCCAGATTTTTCACTGGGCAGGGGGTACCTGCATATATGAGCCATTTACTGGGTTTCTGTCCTTGGTACTCTGGTACTTGATTTCACTGAAAATCTGACATCAGTGGGAGTTCTGTAGGAATGGCAACTGAGGTCTGATTCAGGACTTAGTCTCGTAAGTGTTTCACAAAAGGCTGTAAAACAAACAAGGAGTCCTGTAGCACTTAAAGGCAAACAAATTTATGTATTGCATGAGCTTTTGAGGGAGAAAGTCCCACTTCATCAGACACTTAGAAGTTGCTAAGCATCTGACAAAGTAGGATTTTCACCAAAGAAAGCTCATGCAACAAATAAATTCATTAGTCTTTAAGTGCCCCAGATTCCTTGTTTGTTTTGCTGAAGTAGACTAACACAGCTACCCCTTTGGAACTTGACAAAAGGCTGTGAATCTCATAGATAGGTTATGTATTTGACAGCAAAAGGTAGGCAAAACCAAAGGAGAATACGTCTTGTTTCTGGGTTTTATTGCTGAAAAAAATCACTTATTTTAATATATTTATGGGGGGAGAGGAATTAGCATTATTTAATATAATATTAGACCTAATATTAATATAGCTCCAACTCCCATTGAAGCCCATTTGTGTCATCTCATGATGCTAGAAGGCTTTGATCAGACCCTAATATTACTTTTTTTTTTTTTATAAAGGGAAGCTTTTGGTTCCACTGGGATTTCAGACTCTAAGAATCTAGTATTATTCATTCTCTTTTAAACTGAGTAGTCTATGGTTCTCTGTAATCTACTTACATTTGACCAAGTATTTTCAAAACCTTGCCTGGGTCAATCCATTATTAATGGCCTTCTTCTTTATTTACCAGATTGCTTTGTTTCAAACCAAGATTTCTTGCTGCATGTAATTATTTCCCCTGGTAACTTAAAATCAAGGACATTTTATTTTAAACATAATTGCTTTCCTGTGCAGCTTGCAGGACAGCCTAATGAGGTTACCTGTGATGGCCCTGATGTATCAAAGCATTTCACTATGTGCTTAAAGTTAAATATGACTTTAAGTGCTTTGCTCACCTAGGGCCTGTATGATGAAAGGATTCCCTTTGTGTTCATTTTCTTTCCTTAGTAATCTGCGGTGAATATTTGATTAGTTTAAAGGCCATGATCCAACTGTATAATTGCAGGTGACTACAAGGGTTTGAATGTATAATAATACCCTCAAATAGTTGTTTCCTGCACTCAGAAACTGGATAACAAGCTCCAAAATCTAGAGATCAGTCTAGACGTGAAGTTGGCAGTTATTATTTCTATATGACAAGTCATCTACCCTTGTTACCTTCAGATAAGTCAATTCATCTGGCCCTGAAAATCAGTAAATAAGTAAATAACTGAATGGCTGCATTATTTTTGTCTGGACTAATCTGTCCTGAAACACAGACAGAGGTACATAAATTCCAAGGAAAGCTCATGCTTTGGGCAAGGAAAGCAACCATTTTTCATGGTCTTTTCAGGTTCGTTCACTGTAAGGAAATCCTGACCTGCTTACATTCATGAGTCCTCCTACAGGAGGGAGGTGTTGCCTTTTGCATTTTATTCATATGAGTTGTCATTCATCCCAATCCTAAAGGAGGTTGGGCTTGAACTGGTGCCAGCTTGCAAATATTGTATTACATATACAGACAAAGAGAGAAATGGCTCATTGAGTCTGCAGGTTGTTTTGGGGGTGATGCATTAGTCTATGTGTATCTCTCTCTTAAGAATGTACTGGAAGGGGTGATCCAGTGTTGGTTAGGAGGACAGCAAGTTGGAGCAGATGGTGCTTAATATAGTGTATGGTTTTTAATTCTTCTCCATGGTCCTGACATCATTAATAGATTTTCAAGAAAGATGCAAAAGGGTGGGGATAAACCAGTCTCCTCTAGGGAAGAAATTCTTTTTAGAATTCAACCACCAGTTACAGAGACTGGTGCAGGACCCACTGGGTGAGTTCTCTGGTGTATATTATGCAGCAACTCAGGCTAGCTGGCCATATGGTGTTTTCCAGTCTTGCAATCCAAGAATTGATAAAAGCAAAACATCCACATCCCATATCATTACAAATTTGCGTCAATCAAGGGACCATTTCAGGTGAAAGAACTCCATCTACAGTGGGGTGGAGATATGGAATCCGAGAGGCTTTATGTAGACTAGAAGGGGTGCAGTCAAGTAGATGAATCTGAGTTTGTAAGCAGAAGCCACTTACGACAATCTGCCAATGTGAGCAAAACCTCAGCATGCCAACTTCCCCCACCTCCAAAGCCCTAGTGTTGCAGGGTGGGCCAAATCTGCCACCCTGAATCTGCTGCCCTAGGTAGCTGTTTCATTTGCCTAGACCTCGAGTTGCCCATGGCTGTAAATGTACCATAAAGACTGGAAGAGAAGAATGAAATGATGAGGAGTATGTGTATGTACTTGTTGGAGATGCAGAGAGGAGCAAGTCCGTAGACATTCTGAAAACCAGGAAGGTGATTTTGAATTAGTCTGGGGGATAAATAGGGAGCCTGTGCAAGCGACAGGAAATATTGGGTGATGCATTCCCTCTTTCCAATGAGATAGGGTGACCTGACCTACTTCAACTGTGTTCCAGAGTTATGCTGGGCTGAGAAAAATTTCCTGCTAACACCTCACAACTGGGTACATCACAGGAGCAGGTAAATGACCCTACTCAGTGCTTCGCAGAGTGACTGTGCAGAAACTCCACCTTTCACAGGAACATAGGTCTGCCCTTGGCTTTCCCTCCATTGAGGAGAAAGTAGTCACTGGCCTGGTGTGTTCATGGAGGCGACGTTTTTAAAAGGCAGTTTTTCAGACTTTAAAATATATTTTTCAGGAAATACAGACCAGGAAGCCAAAGCTCTAGTCTGCCTGCCAGATGTGGCATTTTCAAATGAGGAGGTTGCTTCTGATCTTCCTCTGGTGGGGAGCTAAAAGGCACAAGAGAAACCACTAAAAGCTTTAAATGTATTTTATTTACTTGCATTCTTTTTCCATCCTCTGATTAAAAATAAATGATTTGACCACTTTTGACTTGCTCCTCCTCCTGTTATTGACAATGGGAGTTTGGCCACTGATTCTGATGGGATCAGGTTTGACTCTTTCATGTCACAGAAGAACCCCCCCTTCCAGTTCATGAGCAGAAGCAGAGCAAAGTGAACAGAATCAGTTATTTTCACAAAGAGTTCTACTTCACTGAGCTCTAGTCCTCATCTGTACCATCACTAGTGCAGTGTTATAACTGAGAGGAAAAGGAAGAGTGACTGGATAAAACTTGATATGCTCCTAGGGATGTTCGCTACTTGCATCCAAGGGGATAGACCAGTTTTGGATCATTAATAAGCTGGCCATGTGCTTCTCTGTCCAAGGTTAATGTTCTCACAGCTAAGAGCAGAGCCAAAATCACTGAGGGCTCTTTGCTTTCTGTATAAAGTTACACAAGTAACTTGCCTCCTCCCAGATGAAGATTCTCTTTGTGGCATCTTGAAGCTGTACTCCCACAGAATGAAACTTTTACCTTGCATCCTGGTGAACAAACACAAGGATGTTGGACATGGCTGATCCGAAAACAGAACTGCAGCGGTGGCAGCAGGAGTCAGCTTCTCTCTTCTAGTGACCTTCCCATACTCAGCTGTCATGTAAATTAATGAGCTAGCTCTCTTCTCTCTATTTGAAGTAAGGTGCCACATTCTATGGAAGAGGGAAGGCTTTGGTTATTCCTCATAGGTACACAGCAGGGCTTGGAGCTCTGAATTGGCATAGAATACATCCAGGCTGGCAGAGTTTTTTGTTTCTGGGTGAGGTGATGTCAAATGTGCCAACCTGAGTTCCCTTTAGTGTGAAAGGGGCCATATTTATTTTGGTTAATTTATTGTTACTTGAGAAGAATGTTTGTTGCTCATGGCATTTAGGATGAGATTGTTCAATAATCTTATCAGGAATAGCAGGAGACCGAATAACAGAGCTTATGGAATAATAAAAAATAGCTGCCTGAGGTGTAGCCATGTTAGTCTGTATGTAGCAAAAAACATCTACTCTAACTGAATTGACTTTGTTAGCACTTGCCCTCTCCATTGTAATGTTTCTCACTCTTGCAAGTGTATTTAAATCTCATAACTGTGGTTTCCACATCTTGCATCTGATAAAGTGGGTTGCAGCCCACGAAAGCTTATGCTCAAAGAAATTTGTTAGTCTTTAAGGTGCCACAGGACTATTGTTGTTTTTAATAATAAATGTGGCAAATCTTATGTGAAATGCCTCTGAATTTTGCTCAGTATCAACCCTGACATGCTTGATGAAAACTTTTGCTCCACTTCTGACTAATGGCTCACAGCTGGATACAGAAAAGTAAATAGCCAAGTTCCAATGGGACAGCCATGTTAGTCTAGTCTAGCAAAACAAGCAAGGAGTCCTGTGGCACTTAAAGACCAACAAATTTATTTATCACATGAGCTTTCAGGAGAGAAAGCATTTGCTGTTACAATATGAGCTGATCCCATGCCTTACACTCCCCTGCATTTATTTTCCTCCCATTCTGTAAGTTCCCCCATCTTCAAGCATCTGACAAAGTGGGATTTTCTCTCACGAAAGCTCATGTGATAAATAAATTGGTTAGTCTTTAAGTGCCATAGGACTCCTTGCTTATTTTGCCAGATAAGTAAATGTATTCTCCCCACCACAATCTCAGTTCCTTTCCTAGATCTCACCCACACTTTGCAAGGAGTAATGAATCAAGGTTCAGAGTTAGACTCCCCTTCATGTCAGACAGAGTTTGAACACCCTAAAGCTTAGAATCCACACACATACGTTCCAGGTGAACCAGCCTGGATAAAATGAGAACTTTCTTGAACCTGGTCTGAATCACTAGCCTTTCTGGAGACTCAAAGTTTTGTCCTCCTTCTCCCACACCTCCTATCATCACTTGTTTTAATTACAACTTTCCCTGCAGGGTGACTGGGCTAAAAAGGTGGACAGGGATTTTGAAAAAGCAGAAGCAGGTGTGAAAATTAATTGGCCAAACTCCTCTAGTTTTAGGAGAATTAGTTTCAGTTTGTCAAAAGGAAAAATAAAATTTCTTAATTCCTGCTCTTGGATATTTCTCACACTTGATTCTTTTTCTTCTTGGTGCTACGGCCTTCTTATCAGCTTGTTCAGAATTTGTTTTCCATTTGGCCTTGAGTATATGAATTCCTGTTGTGAGTGGGTTGCATGGGAAAGCAAGCCTATATCTGCTCCATCTATTTCTGTTGCTGTCAAGGCTAGCAGTCAATCTGTGGACTGGCCTGAGGGAGGCAGGAACATGGAAATCCTATGAAGCTTTTAACAGGTATCTTTGGAATAAAACTTGAGTGTTGACACTTAGCTCCAACTCCTACCAAAAGGCCAAACTGCCTCCTCTAGCCAAGGATTAACAAGCAGCTTGGTTTGGTCAAATCAGTGTTGGAACAGCAGCGCAACATTCAGCACACCTTGTCCTTTAGTCTGGGGACATTGGAGGTCCTGGGAAAGACTGTGTAACTCAGGAAGTGTCAAACTCGCGGCCCATGGGCCGCATGCGGCCCCAAAAGCTATTTCCTGCACCCCACAATGACAGCATCGTTACCAATATTTGCAATATCATTGTATGAAAAGGTTTCAGTTGGGCGGCCCTCGAGCTAACGTACTAGTCCTCATGCGACCCTCATGATGATTTGAGTTTGAGACCCCTGGTGTAAGTCCTTGTATGCCTGTGGAGGGTTATCACATGCTGGCTGGCAAAGTGACTGTAATGAGTATAAAGATCCCACAGGTGGAGTGAGGGCAGGTTTGGGACCCTTCAGAGAGCGTTGGCCACTGTCTGAAAAAATCTCTGATCTGTCTTACTCTTTAAATCAACAATAGTTGTTGAGAAGAGTAGCCTTTCTGAAAATGATCAAAGCTTCTTGCACTGATGGCTCTAAAGCAGCCACAGCCATTTGTATTCCTCGAGAGAGAGCAGGGCTAACAGAGGGTGATCATGGCACTTGCTCTCTCCTCACCCCTGAGCTAACTACGTTTTCCTATCTGACTCTAACCAGAAAGAACTGAGAGGAGAAACCATTCCATAAACTACAGAGACAGACGAGTGCCATACACACAAAGACCCAGCCGTCCCTTTGGTGTTGGCATGGAGCCAGCTTCCCCTTAATCTGTCAGGTCAGGGAAGTACATGTATAATTGACTGTGTGAAAGGGGATGTTAGCTAAATGCAGAGTGGGGCTTTTTAGTCTCTCTTTTGATTCCTGTTATCCTCCTATCCACTGCTGCACTTTCCCTTCGGCTATAGCAGATGGGGAGGAATAGCAAATCATTACACAGCCACAGTCTTGAACTAGTGCTGGGAGTTAAGAAGATGGCAAACCAATCCTTACCTCTGAAAAATTAATAATTTCCAGCCTCACAGAAGGCCACTGGAGTCTCCCTTGGTGATGGGGAACATCAGCACTTGTGGCATTGGCATAAAAAGAGGACTGTGTCTCTTCAGAGCAATGAGATACAAAGGAAAGTGTTATAGGGTCTTCCCTAAACTTAGGGTTTGGGAGCCACATGAAAACTTCTTGTGGTTATAACAGCAGAACAAAAGCTCTACACACCTTTCTTCTTAGCTCTCCTGCCCCAAGAGTCTTCAAAGTCCTGATCCAAATTTTCTAGCACAGCACTCTTTAAACAGCATGACTTGACATTTCTTTTAAGTGATAATTTTAAAGAATACAAGACTTTTGGCTTCCCTGCCACTGTTTAAAAGACTCTTCTTGGCAAGGCAGAGGATGACACTGCCTGGACTAGCTGGACCTATCTCTTTGCCTCTGTATATGCACCTGTCCTCTGCGCTGCTCTAAGGGGCCTGAAAGAAGTGTGGGGGAGATAGGTGAGAGTCTGTCTGGGATCAGCATGTTGGGGAAAGTAGTATGGTAGGAGCAACCCTCAGTGACCCAGCTCAACTGAAAAATTTGGTTTTTGCAAGGTCTGTGATTCCTTGCAACCTTTCTCCCCTGCCTCGCACACTTAAACTGAAACAAACAAGGAGTCCTGTGGCACTTTTAAAGACTAACACATTTATTTATTGAGTTTTGCTGCCATTACTGGCAAACCCCTTCCTGTGAGATCTGGCACAAACTGCACATGTGGGGCACTACAAGCTATCCATCGGAATGAGGCTCCACAAAACAGGCTAACTCACAAAATAAAAAAAGTGAACTGGAATGAAATATTTAGTTTTTTTTCTAATCTTGTCTCCGAGGTTAGAAAGCACTGGGCTGATGGAATGTGATTTTCAGATTGATGTTGTCTATCCAAAACAGTAACAGCTTTGGTGGGTTTACTGTAATTTACCTCATTTCATCTCACATTTCGAGTGCCAGCTATTAGCTTTTCTGTTGATCTGTCTCACTTTTTGTAAAGCTTACACGGGAGAAATATTTGTGCCTGCAAATTGGCAATTCTTTTCAAAAGCAAAGCCAAAAGAAGCTCTACTCACAATAGCTTCAGAGACGGGTTGGAATGAACCAGCTGGGGAAATATCGCCCTTCCCATTTCTAGCCACTACGCCAAACCTTCACCTGCTTTGAAGCTGGTTTGCAGACATATGAATGTTCTCCGTACCCCCCCCCCACCCCTATGTATTTCTCTTCTAGGCCTCTGGTTACAAGTGAAACCAGAAATAGTGAAATTGTACTAGATCTCTTTGTAGTCATGTTCATTATTATTTATTATGTGTAACGCAATAGTTCCTACAAGCTCATCATAGTCCAGGATGCTTGTGCGCTAGGTGCTGTACAAACCCAGCACAAAAAGATGGTTTACTGTACAGGTCTCATAATCGAAGTATAAGACAGAGGAAACAGATGAATACAGACAGACAAATTGGAGGGGAGCAAGGAGACAGTCCTGACCAGCACCATGGGCAGTACTCAGAACACTGATTTCATAAAATCATAGAAACTGGAAGCAACCCTGCGAGGTCATCGAGTCTAGTCCCTGGCACTCATGGCAGGACTAAGTACCCTCTTAAACCTTTTCCTAACCATTTTCAAATGTTTTTGTAGGCATTGTGAAGGTGACAAAGGAGAGTTTTAAGAAGGGTTATGATGACTCTCCTCATTTGTAATATAGTGTCGCTAGTTCCACAAGCCGAGGCATTCACCTGTGATGCAAACATTTCCATTGCTGGCCTGTGAAAGTCACTTCTATCCAGAAGCGACAGTGAAAATAAGTGTTCCTCTGTGTCCACCACGTCTAAGGAATATTCCATCTGCCAACGTCCTTTTGCCCACGAGTTTAACAAAGGGCGACTGTGAGTGAAAACCTCTGGGAACTGGGTCACTGGCTGCTCTGCTGCAGTGCAGCTTGCTTAATTAAGGCAGGATAAATGAGCCAGAGGGAAATGAAATCCTGAGAGGCTGGCAGAAAAGGCAGCTGTGTGCCGAAACTCTCAACTGCTCCCACTTGCCAAAATGAGCTGTGGATGCTGCCTTGTTACAAAGCTGAAAATGCAGGGAGCTTATGTGTTCTTGGACTGTGGGGCTGCCAAGCTTTGCCATGAAATCAAGTGAAGCATTAGGCACAGGAAGAGCTAACACCAAATTATGGAATGATTTCTGTTACAGAGGAAGAAGGGGTCACCTCAACTTCTATGTGTCCTCTCTCTGACCCCATTCTAACCCTCACACACCTTCATTCCCCTGCCCCCTTTTCTTTCTCTCATTTTCTACTCTCTGCTGTTGTCCATTGACTCCAGGCCTTTCAGAGTGAAATAAACACTAAAACCATGAGAAGTCTCTCCGTGGACCTTAATGGGATCACTCTGACCGTTACATTTTCCTGCAGAAAAGTACTTGGCAACTTTACCTTGTAGGCATCTGAGAAGGAACAAAGAAGAAGAGAACAACCAAGCCATGGATCCAGTTCTCACAGCTTGTAGGAACTAGACTAGGTAGAGGTCAAATTGTTTGCCTTGGCCCTTAGCCACAGTCAGGCTCAGTTTTGGTCCAACCCCACTGTTACTCACAACCCTGCAGTGAGCAGTATATATTTTGTTGAACTTGGATAAGGAGCTTACAATAAGTTCACTGGTGAAGTTTGCCTGGGCCAAGACACATGATGATGTCAAACATGGCCAACTTCTAGTGCCTGCAAATCAGGGAGCCTCTTGTTTGCCAATAAGTTCTCTGAAAGGCTTAGCCAAGGGAAAACAGGGGCTGTCTGAATTTGGCCCTTTTCCAACTTCAGAGTTTGTCAATGCTGAAGTCATGAAACCATTTGAAATGAGGGGTTCACCCAAGCTGAGTTCCCAACTGATTCAGAATAAGGGAGAATCAACTCTTGTCCTTTCAAGCTAGAGCAGAGGCCCAACAGCAAAGTTCCAGTGGGGATCTGGAGGTTAACTTTTCCAAAGCCTGGGGGATGTTTGGCTTGAGCAAGAAGTGTATCCCAGAGTCTGGATCCTGATGGGAATTTCCTTCACATTTAGGTTTGTCAGGTTGAGGGCTTGGTTTCAGCCTCAGATCTGTACACAATGAATCTGTTCTCTGTGCAACAAGGTTCTGCTAAATGTACAGGGCCCAGTAGGCTGAGTTTGGCTTATGCAGCTTCTTGCAGGGCTGTTCCTAGGGTAGAGCAAGAGGGGCAGCTGCCCAGACCCCACGGGGCCACACCGCTACCCCCTCATACCAGGTACTGGGCAAGCTGGCCAAAAGTGGCAGCCCAGTTCACAGGGCCGGCTCTACTGTGAGGCCAGAGGAGTGGCTTGGGGTGAAAGTTGCTTTAAGGCAGTGTTCATGCAGCCTGTTGTAACACAATAGATCAGCACTGCAACAAAGGTGAGTCATTAGGACAAACAACGAGGTGCTACTTGTTGTTCAAACAACCTCTGTGCCTCCTCTCTGAGTCAGTAGCTCTTTGGGCTTCTCTCATTCATATGAAAAGGACTGAGGTCACTGGCAAGCAACTTTTGTGTTTTTTTATCAATAGACCCAATGAAGAAAAGAAAAACTGTGAACACCCCCTGATTCCACCATTTTTGGGATATCCGGATTGAAGTTATTTTTGCAAATTAGGACTTGCCTCTTTTTTCAGTGCATTGAGAATTCCCTTGCATGCAACAAAAGTTATAACTTGTAGATTTTAATAAAAACTCGGGAGATTCTTTTGACTGATAATTAAAAAGAGAAGAGAAAAGCAAACTGTTCTAGTAGGAGCCTCTGTTACAAAGTATGGTATTTTTCTTCAATTTCAAAGCCTAAGTAACAGAATATAAAATCCAATTCAGGGATGGATCTGCTGGAAGGAGAAGTTATAACAAGGCCCTAATCTGAAGGGGGGAGTGGGCAGCCCCATTGTGTTCGTGCCATATGCACACTGCCAGGGGTCACCAGACCTAGCAGAGAGGGCTAGCACCCCTTCAGTCACAATATTGTGGACAATTGTGTGTCCATGGAAACTCATGCAGACTCAGGGAGCAGATTAAGTGCAGAGGTGAAAGTGAAGCCTAGAGGGGCTGCTTCAGTTCCTGGGATTTGGCAGTGGAGAAGGGACCAGGACCTGGAGGGGCTTGGACAGGCTGAGCAGCAGACAGGATCTTCCAGGACCTTTCTTTCCAGCCCGGCATTGGCTCTCTTCTCCTTCCCCTGTCTCAGCACTTCCATCTCATTTCTCCACCCTGGGAGGCTGAGTGGGGGTCCCGCAGAGGGCGATTTGCCCAGGACCCTGCACCCACCCAGGGACAGCCCTGGCTTCTTGAAGTGGGTGGTCGAGCCTGCCTTGCTTACCATGGCACCTGGACAATGGAGGGACAGAGTGTTGTTCAGACAGATGGTTTGAACAGGAGGAGAGTTTTAGTAGCAGCACAACGAGAATATGTCTCTCATGCCCCAGTGTGCTGGGAATAGGAGCCCTGAAGTGATAGCAGCATTAGTGTCACAGACAGAAGAAATCCCCACAATGGTTCTCAAGCTTTTTTTACTTGGACACCCTTTGAAAATATTTCAGGCTGTGATGAGCCCAACCCACACCAGGCCATCCTTACTTCTATACTGCTGGTGCTGGTAGTAACGTTGCCTTCAGAGCTGGACATCTGCCCAGCAGCTGCTGCTCTTTGGATCCCCCCCCAGCTATGTGACCCCCCTTTCAGTTAGGAACCCATCAGAGAAATGGCGCTGTAGAATTATTTTTCATTGGTGCCACTCTGGGTAATGTGGACAGGGTTTCTGAGGACGTCAGGCATTATGCTCATTAAGTAATTAAGCAAGACAACTGCTGTATAGATGAGTAAATTGAGGCCTGGAGCAATTAAATGATTTACCATTGGCACGTGATGAGTCGGGGCAAAAAGAGGAATTAGAACCCTGGTATCCTACCTTCCTGATCTCTTTCTGTATTAGAGCTCATTGCCTCTTATTTTCCCAACCCCATTTCTTCCCCCACCACCTGAATTCTTTTGTCACAGCCATATGTGGACATATATGGAAGAAAAGGTTTTATTTCTTATTCTTTCAGAAGTTCTGCTCCTGGAAGGAGTTAGGGCTTCTGACGTCTCAAGTGGTCAGAAACTCAGTCTGCTCTGTAATCCACATTTCTAGAAATGCCTCCAATGTTGTCTCTCTTAAGTGGCCTCTTTATTTCTCTACCCCCCACTAGAAATCTAGCATAATCACTTGCAACAAGTCAGTAGATGTGTTTTGCAAACCCCTGTTTTGTGGACGGCAAGTAACGACATCTGTCATGATTGATATTTAAAGCCAGTCCTTTTGATAAAAAGCTACAGTAAAAGCTTCAGCTTCCCAGTGGATATCTATATAATTCACAGGGGTTGCTCTAATAACTTTAAGCCTCCAGCATTTGAAATGTAGCAAAAGATTTGCAGTAGAGTCATTGCAGAGAAGCAGGGTAGACAGCTGGATCATGTTTAGTACAAGGTGTTGTAATGAGAACAGTGCAGCCTCAGGTTGTAGTGGCCGCCTGGACTTACTGTCATTACAGCTCAAAAAACAGTAACAAAACCCCCAACCCAGTTTCTTTTAAATATTTTTTAGGTAGTATTCCTTGTGTCCCTTTTTGGGGGCTTGAGCTGGCCAACAGGTGACAGCTAACACATATATTTAATTCCTGTTTATGCTGGCACAGGTTGAGGTAAAGGAACAAAGTGCTTTAGTATCAGAGACAGCTGTGAACATAGGCATCGCTAGTTGGGGGCTCTGGGTGCCTCAGGGCCTGAGCAGCATGCGTCTAAACTGCACAGGGGTGCACCATCACTTCCCCATGCAGGGAACACTCTGGTAACAAGCAGCCACAGCCCATGCCTCGCTGGAAGACAGAGTCTTCTGGCTGGTAGGGAACTGCCCGAACGCTGGCCCTGGGAGTTTTTAAAACTCCCACCCTGGCCTGACTGCAGAGGTACCTCTGGCCTGGGGAGGGACCCAGGGCCCTGGCCCAGGCCCTGCCCCCAGCCTCCAGGCCCCCTCCCCTGGCTGGGGACAGGGCCAGAAGCTGCCGTGCTGCCGTGGGTGGCAAGACCTTGCATCCCCGGCCGGGGACGGGGCTGGAAGTGGCCATGGGCGGCTGAGCTCCAGATTCCCTGCCTCAGCCGTGGGCCGCCAGGCCCCGGATCCCTGGCTGGGGACAGGGCCACCATGGCCACCAGATCTGGGGCACCGGCGCTGGGATTCGGGGCACATGCCCCCAGCGCCAGTGACATGCCCTCAGCATGCTCAGAGCAGGGTCAGGCTGGGAGCCTCAGCCTCTCCCGCCGCCACACTCTCCTTGGCTGGCTGGGTAAGGGTGCCGGGGTGGGGGAAGTCCAGGGGCAGGCATGCCGGCCTGGTGGGGAAAGGGCACAGGGCAGGGGTCAGTGGCGGGACCAGGGGTAGGCAAGGGCTCGGGGGCCATGGGGGTGGGTAGGAAACAGACCGGGGCCCAGGTGGCCAGTGACATCAATACTCCATTTCTCCATGTGCCCTGGCCTCCTCTCCATGCCTCGGTACCCGCTAGCCCGACCCAGCGGCGCGCCCCCAGCGCTGACACGTGTGTGCGAGCCGCGTGTGGACGCGGGGCGGGGCGGGAGAGGCTGCGGACGCGGTGCAAAGAGCCCGGCGCCGCCCCGCTCCTCGTCCCGCCTCTCCCGGCCCAGCCGCCGGCGCGGGGATGGCGCGGGGTCCCGGCTGGCTGGCGGCGGCGGCGCTGCTGCTTCTGGCGCCCCGCTCCGAGGCCGGCTGCGCCGAGCTGGGCCGCTGCTGCCCGGGCAGGGAGCTGGGCTGTGTCGGCACCGGCTGGAGACCCGACGGCTCCCACGGCGCCTGCTACTGCGACCAGGCGTGTGGCCGCGCCCTGGACTGCTGCCACGACTACCCGCGGCTCTGCCCAGGTGGGTGCGTCCCAGCCGCCACCGGCCCGGCGCCCGAGTCACCGAGGTGGGGCCAGAGCCCAGGGGCTGGGCAGGGGGCAGCCGGTGCCCCAGCGGAGCGGGGCGGGGCGGGGCGCAGCAGCCACGTGTCCGGGGATTTCCCCAGCGCCCCCCTGGATGGCCCGACATCCCTCCAGTTGTCAGCTAGTAACAGGGTTATACCCTGTTAGTGAGAGCCCCCCAACACTTCCCCAGCTGTCAGCTAGTAACAGG
>ML682026.1:14378005-14554937 GCA_007922195.1 Podocnemis expansa
TGTCAGCTAGTAACAGTGTTACAGGAATGTAGTGAGAGCACCCCAACACTTCCCCAGTTGTCAGCTAGTAACAGGGTTATACCAAATTAGTGAGCACCCCTTATGCCCCCACCAATTTCAAGTCCAGGGAAGAATAGTGCACCTATCTTGTCAGAGTCCCAGGGGCAGGCAGCTGACAGCAGGGCACTCCAGGGAGATTTTGTCTCATGAAAGCTCCAGTGATAAATGAATTTGTCACTTTTTAAGTGCCACTGGACTCCTTATTTGTTTTACTGAACTAGACTAACAGGGCTGCCCCTCTGGATCATGAATTGGTTGGTCTTTAAAAGTGCCACAGGGTTCTTTGTTTAGCATGGGTGCAGACTGAAGCACTTTGGGTTTTTGGGCAGTTGGACAGGCAGAGCTGCAGGTCTCAAGGCCTGCGTGAGAAAAGGGTTGGGTCAATCAATCAAATCATAGGGCTGGAAGGGACCTTGTGAGATCATGGAGTCCAACCCCCTGGGAATTGAACCCAGGACCTTCTGCATGTTAAGCAGAGGTGCTAGCCACTACACTATTTTATTAGGTGAACCTTTTGGGGGTGGGGTGTTATACTGGAAGGTGGGTTGCACCTGAACCAAAATGGAATTGGGTTGCAGACAGGGACAATAGAAAAGATCTTAGAGCAGCTTTTAAAATAAGGAAAGAGAGGAAGCTGGTAGTTGTGGAGGAGTGTGTAGCTCGAGAGTCATCTCTAGGGGAGGATATATTAAGGGGAATTCTGTCTCTGTATCCTAGTAAAGAGGAGAGAATGGAAGATGAGGAAATACAGATGCGGTTGAATGCAAAGAGCCCAATTCAGTTACATCACATAGTAGCAGGCAGGGACAATTTTCACCAGTTGATATACACAAATGATAAAAGTCTAAATATTAAGATAAGTGAACTCGAGTGCCTCAGATTGAGGATATCGATCTAATAAGTATCATGGAAACTTGATGGAAAGAGGATACTGGATGGGGAATTGTAGTACCAGGGTAAGAAATATATTGGAAGGACATAATAGGTCATGCTGGTGGGGGAGTGGTGATGTAGGTGAAAGAGTCAAATGAAGTAAAAATCTTAAATAAAACAAATTGTAACAAATTTAAAGGTGCAGTGCCCCAAATTAAATCTCTGGAAGCTGCATGCAAGCTTTTTAAAGACCCCATAATAGAGGCTCAGTTTAAAAGTATGCCCCAAATTAAAAACCAGTACAAGAAGCAGAAATGTGCCACTAGGGCTAAACAATGTAATGGAAGTAGAGGCAAAAGGACATTCTTTTAAAAAGTCTGGGAAACGTACTCAGTATGTTGTAGCAAGATATAAAGTGGAATGGCTTGTTTAACCTAGAAAGTTAACATGTAAGAGACCATTCAAGGGGAAGTGGGCAGTTAACACCCCTGCAATCCTAGAACAAAGGAAGGCTTGGGGTTATAGGTGGCTGTAATGAGCTATACATCCAGCGAGTTTATTAAGACTCTGACTTTTAGGGTGTAGTGTAGACCAGCTCAGACAAAGCTAGGAATCTAAACTCCCAGACTTGTCTCTTGAAGGTGCTGCACAGACTTGCTTTGCAGAGAAGAGGATTGCGAGGGTACATATAATAGACCAATCATTTTATGAAAAGTGATGTTGTATTTTTGTGTCTTGTCATTTTTCTGTGAGTTCATCAGAGGCCATAGTGATTCTCACTTCACCCACATAGTCCGTACTGGAGTATTTAGCGTCCTGGGTGTGGTGCCCCATGTGTTAGGACAGGCATGTGTAGAATTGATGGATCTTAAAAGGCATGTTGTGGAGAGATGTTGATTGTCATAGCCGTGGAGATATGTCTGTAGGTTTTTGCATCTGTTGTTTAGGCAGGGTCTGGTGCACTTTGAGAAGTTGGCTTCTGATGATGGTTTGTGATGTTGGAGGTTGGTTGAAGGCCAGAAGAAGGAGTTCATGAAGGTTTCTGTTTTTTTCAATAAAGACCATGCATTGAATTGTCTTGCAATCCTGTTCTCTCGGTTAGGTCTCATTCCTAGTGATGATTAGATTGAGTAGCAGTCAGGAATAGATGCTTTTATGAATTCAGTTTAAAAAAATCCAAATGATTTGGTTGTGTGATACTTGATGCACATAACCATGTGATTTGATTACTGTTATCCCCATACTCCATTACTTCTTGTCACCCAGTGTTTGTCAAAGTCACTGGTGCATCTTGTTTTGGATTAGGTTGTGAATGCTTTGAGAGTAGGGACTGTGTTTTCTGAAGGGTTTATGTAGCATCTATCATAATGGGGCCTTGAACATGATTGGAACTGTCAGATGTTATTTTAGTCCAAATAAATAACACTTAACTCGTATAATAATCCTGTTAATTTCCAACTTGTCCATAGTCTTCCAAGAAAACAAGAAATGATGATAGCCAAATTTCTTGTGTATAAGTGAGCAGGAAAAGAATTCTTTTCATGCATCATAAATCAACCAAAAAGGCAAGTACAATTTCCCCTCTTTGCAGGTCACTTTTGGAAATTTGCAGTGAACCACCTGTTAAAAATACTGTTGCTTATTTCTGTATGATGATACTATTCTGAATAATACCATCTAGTGGCATATTGTAGGTATAACAATGTAATAGCTATCAAGTTCAACTCGATGATCTCACGAGGTCCCTTCCAGCCCTATGATTTGATTGATTGATTGATTGAAGTTATGTTAAAAATTTCATGATAGTTTTCAGTATACTGGCTCCAAAGGATTAGTCATGTTAGTCTTGTTTAGCAAAACAAACAAGGAGTCTTGTGGCACTTTTAACAACTAAAAAATTTTATTAATCGCATTAGCTTTCATGGGAGAAAATCCTGCTTAGTCACATGTCTGAAGTGGTATTTTCTCCCATGAAAGTTCAGGTGATAAATAAATTGGTTAATCGTTAGAAGTGCCACAGGACTCCTTATTTGTTTTCTATATACTAATATCTCTGCTCAAAGTTATTTTTTATGGTTCATTTGTATTGGAGGCAAGGAACTCAGATATATTTGATACTAAGTCATTAGACTGACCATTTTCAATAGATTATTTTTCCCCACTACAGGTGACTTTATCCAAGTGATTCTAAAATGAAATATTTCACATGTGGTATTAACATCTGAAGCCAAACTTGGCTGAAAGAGCAGGAGATTCCAAAGAGGATTCATCAGAAGATTCATGCTGGATGTTGTCCAATCCAATAATTATTTCGAGTTTATTGCTGTGCATTGCGGCATCTGTGGAATGGCATCTCATTGACTTGGCACATCTTAAGATTGAGCCCCATCTTTGATGCCGAGATAGAATTAGAATTCAGTTTTTAGCATCTGAACCTAATGTGAGGGTCAGATTCTGCCAGTCATATCCATTTGAAGGAGTGCTTTATACCACAAGTAGTGTGATTTCAGTGGGGGTACTCCTGGAGTAAGTATTCCTGTTGATGAGCATTGATGATAGACTCTGGCCCTAAGTTAGCAGACTGCATAGCCAAGTACAGTAAACTGAAGCTGAATGGGAGCACTTGGCCAGCATGCATGATTGTCACTAGCAGAGAGAAGCAACTGGACTGAGGAGTCCAATGGACAGCAAGGATCGGCCAATAGCGCACACAGTTTTTGTAGCCCAATATGACTTTCTGCACAGTTCCTGTGATATAAACCTGAACTTTCTAAAAGAGGCAGCTGAAATACAGCAAGTGCCCAGATAACCCTGGGCAGCAAATGTTCCAGTTCTAGTTCTCAGGCCAGCAAGGATGACTAGAAGGTGGAGAGAGCGTTAATTAGAAGGGATGTGAGCTGGAGTGCCTGTGCATCCCAGACAGTGAAGAATTACCTCACAGAAGGGCTGGCTGGGGAAGCTATCCGAAGGCCTCGCTCAGGTGTCGAAAGGACCTAGGCTAAAGTAGTGACCACCTTTCCTGCTGATTCAGGTGCAGAATAGTCTGGTGTGTGTCAGACACACGAGAGGAAAATAAGAGGACTGAAGGATATTTGGAGGGGGCTGTAATTGGTTTGAGACACAATATCAGACATTGGTTTGTGGCTGTAGGATCCGAGTTTACATCATGATCATTTTGAAGGATGTTAGTGCAAGAAACCAATGCTTAGTTTAGCACTGACGTTGCTACATTCCTGTGTAACGGCTTAGTCCTGTAAGGTGCTGATTGCCTGTTGACTTCAGTGGGGCATAAAGGCTCTCAGCACCTTGGAGAACCAGCACGGGCAGATGCTGATCACGTCATCTTGAACGTGCTGGAAGTTTAAACTTCAGACCATAATTTTGGCAGTGAAGAGGCCTGTCCAGGGAGATGGGGACCAGGGGTGGAGCTGATGAGGGCTTCCTATAATGGGTGTCTGTTCTGGTGGAATGTTCTGCAGTGGAGTAAAATCTGTGAGGAGTAAAATCATAACATGGTTTGCAAAGAAACATGAGGACAGTAGCACTAACTGGCTTTGATGCTGGCAACCTCAGCAGAGTGGCCAAGATGGAAAGGGTGTGGTGACTGAAAATGGGTGGGACTGTCAAATCTGTTGAAAATTTCAAACTATGTGGAGGTGCTGGAAAAAAACTAGCATCAGGCAAGCAAAGAAAAAGGGGGTGAGCATGGTCTTGTGAGCAGAACATGGGAACTGGGCGTGAGACTGTTATGTTCTTGACTCGTGAGCTTGGAGAGACGCTCATGATTTTTTTTTTTTTTTTTTTTTTTTTTTAAAAGGACTTTACAAATATGAATGAACTAAACCTGTGGGAGAAAGGGAATACATCACGCCCATTTCACTGATAAGGCAATGGAGTCAGAGAGGGCTGACTTTTTTTAAAAAAAAAATTCAATGAGCATTTCTGATGTGTTGAGGCTGTTTATTTTATTCATCAAAATCAAATATATTTCTGTCATCTCTCCTTTAGTTCAGTGTGTGGCAAGAGGGTTTTGAGACCTGTAGGCAGTGGGTATAACATAACAGGGCAGGGAGGCACAGTCCAGGAAGCAATGGCCTGAAGATAAAAGTGCAAATTTAGATGAGATGCAAGGAAGACTTTTGGAAGGGTGAGAGCTGTGGAGCTATAAAAAAAAGTTGCCAAGTGAATAGTGTAGAGGTTGCTTTGGTAGAGACACCCATCAGCGGGTTAGAAAACTCTCCTGAAGGAGCAATGTCCAGGGTAATGTGACGCCTTGAAAATCTTTTGTACTTTGAAACATAAAAAAGACACACACAAAGAAAAAAGTAAAATAAAATAGTCTATCCATTTGAGTGTCTACAGTGTGGACATGGTAGAAGCAGAAATAAGAGGGGATTAATATTTACAGACAAAAATAATATAAATAACCAGTAGGTTTTATATGGTGCATTTTGTCTGTAGATGTTAAAGCACTTTACAGAGGAGGGCATATTATTAGCCCCCTTTTACAGACGGGGAAACTGAGTGGGGTAATGGCTTGCCCAAGCTGGCATGTGATAGATTCAAGAATAGAACCCAGGACTCCGGAGTCCCAGTCCAGTGCTGTGTCCTGCATATAAGGATCTCAAGTTACTCTACAGATGTTGGTGAACATTTACCTCACAGAAACCGCTGTGATGAGGCAGCATGCTGTTTGTCATCTCACTCTTACCTTGTTCTCCCGTGTCTTTTCTTTTGTTTCTATCTGTGGTCTCTTGCCTTAGATGGTAAACTCTTTGGAATAGGTACCCACCTTTTTATTACGTGTTTTGTGCAACACTTACCACAGTGAGGCTCTCATCCCTGCTTGAAGCTGGTAGGTGCTACTTCAGTACAAATAAAGGATTATAATAAAGCCTCATTCCTATCTCAGATGAGGAAGCTGAAGCTCAGAGAAATTCAGCGATTTGCCCAAGGTCCTTTGGGAAATCTGTGGCAGAGCCAGGGCTGGGAAACTAGCTCCCCACACTCAGTCCTGTGCTTTAATCACTCAACCATGCAATCTGTGATACACAGATGAGCCCCCACCCCTTTATTTTAAATGCCCCATTTCCAACCTGCTGCTTAGTTCAGTAACTATTTTGGCTTGTGGTTCACAGGTAGCCTACTGGCCAGTTTAAGGATCGTGCCTAAGGTCCTGAGAGGGCCAGTGCCCCAGGGTCTGCTCCATTTGAAACTTGGCATGGTGCCTGAACAAAACTGCCGCCCAGGCGGATGAGAGGCTGTGGGGAAAATGGAACTGTTGGTTCTTCTGCCTAAATATTTCCCTAATTAGCAGTTACAGGCAGCAAATATGTAAACAGGTGCTGAATGAACCCAGAAATGCTGCTCTTTCTAAATATTATTATAATTCTTCTGTTACTAGAACAAGGCTTAGTAACACCAGTTCAGGGACAAACTTCACAGCCTTCTCTACCGAGTTTGCTTAGGCGGGTGAAAAGGGAAAGGAGGGCTTTTTGACCATGATGGTATGATGTTAGCTTGCTTCTGCCCTTCCCCCACACAGGCCATTTGGCCTTGAAGAAATAGTCATAACTGATAACACATCTCGGGAGAATTGAATGAGTAATTCTGCTGGTGAAATATTTCAGAGCAGAATGTGAATTTACTCATATTTAATACATAATTTAATCAAAAGGATTTGGCACATTTTTTTCCTGTGTGTTTTTGGCTTCATAGTTGGATTGCAAATAGTTTTCTGTGAATATTTTGGACTTGCAATATGAGCTGTGATAGTTTAATTGTCATAGGCTGGGTAAATAATATGGTATTACTCCATACCCCTTATTGGACAATCCTGCAAGTGTATATTCTTCTGTACAGGTTTCAAGATGGTTTCCTATGATACTGTGACATCTGCTTACTGCTAAGATTTATGCCAGTGGGATCTGACTGCAGGGATTTTCATGGGAAGAGAACATGAAATGGGGCTTGAATTTCCTGCAGGTGGTGGAACAGATGTAGTTCAAATGCATATTCAGTGTGTTGCGAACCAGTTGAACCAACGTGGCAAAGAATGTGAAGAGAAGAAATGTTTCAATGGCTCTTATGCCAATGCTAGGAGTTTGGGTAAAATGTGATACAATCGACCTTACCGTTTCAGGAAGGATGGAGTGAGTAAGAAGAACAACAGTAGCGTCACTGGCTTTGGGCACCCCGGGGCACGTGCCCCGAGTCCCAGTGCCAGTGCCCCGGATCTCTGGCCCAATCGGGCTGGGGATCTGGGGCCTGATCCCCAGCCAGCTGCAGCCACGGCGGCCCTGTCCCTGGCCGGGGATCCGGGGCATGGCTGGCTGGCCGGCCGGCAGGCCCTGCCCCTGGCCAGGGATAGGGCCAGGGGCAGGCGGTGCTGCTGCAGGCAGTTAGGCCGTGGGGTGGCTGGGCCAGAAGCGGCCGCTGGAGGCTGGGCCTGCACCCGTGGCTGCAGCTGGCCAGGCCCCTGATCCCTGCAGCCCTGTCCCTGGCTGGTGATCCGGGCCCGACTGGCTGCCCGTGGCGGCCCCATCCACCACTGGGGATTGGGGGCCTGGCCACCGGCGGTGGTGGTGGCCCCGTCCCCGGCCAGGGCTCCGGGGCTGCATACGTGGGCTCGGCATCCAGCAGCCGCTTCTGGCTGGGCCGCGCTGCGGCCTAGCTGCCCGCGGCGGTGCGGCCTCCCCCTGGCCCTATCCCTTCTGGCCTTCTGGCGGGGGCTGGGCCCATGCCCCGGGTTCTTCCCTGCCCCAGCGACACCGCTGAAGAAGAATGTGTGTTGGTGGCATGTTATGTTAAGGACACCATTGCTTGTTTTAGAGTTATTGATAAATTAGACTTGCAGGGTCTTGCATGGACATGGGTCAAAATGCTAATGCAAAACTCCAAGAGTGAGTTTTTGGTGGGAGTTTGTTACAGACCATCAAATCAAACCAGCATGCAGTCTGTGGGAGGAACTGTGCTGTTATGGGAGCCATCAGTTTGAAAGACACATACTTGAGGTCTCATGTAGCCAGAAGTAAACATCCAGGGGGTTCCAAAAATTATAAATGGTTTTCTAGCACAAAAGATACTGCAGTCAACATGAGGTAACTGTTTTGGTTCTCATTATGATGGATAATGAAGATGAATTTATTACTGGACTGGATTTAGTGGTTGCTTTGGTGAGCATGTCCTGATGCCCATTAAAACTAGGCAGAAGAAAATCCCGACTAGTTAATAATATAAACTTGGTGCTTCTCAAAAGGGCCAGTTTCCTAAAGCTGATGAACATTATGAATGAAATAGGTTGATTGGGATGAAAATATAGACTGACAAAAGTGAGTGAAAATCATAGAACCTGGAAGGGACCATGCGAGGTCAACAAGTCCAGTCCCGTGGACTCATGGCAGGGCCAAGTACTACCTTAAACATTCCTTGACAGGCACTTGTCTATCCTACTCTTAAACACTTACAGGTGATTGAAATTCTGCAATCTCCCTAACTTAACAGTGGTTAATCATCCTGAGAGTTAGGAATATTTTCCTAATGTCCAACCTAAACCTCACTTGCTGTAATTTGTCCATTGCTTCTTGTCCTATCATTGGCAGTTAAGGAAAACCATTTTTGTCTCTACTCCTCATGACAACCTCTTAGATGCAGTGTTATTTTAACATACTATTAGATGGCCCCAAAACCACCATTTCACAACCACTTCAAAATGAATAAGCAATATATAACATGGGAAAAGGAGGAAATAAATAACAATCAATATAAATTAAAATTATGATGTGTGGAAAATTGAATAGGAAAATTAAGTACATCAGGGAAAAATTCCAGGTTGGCAGGCCAAAGAGGGAGTTTTTTAAAGGTATTGGAAACAAAAGAAATCCTAGCAATGGTATAGGCCCATTATTAGCTGGAGATGGTAAATTTATTAATGATGCTGAAAAGGCAGTAGTTTTCAATAAATATTTGGAAAGAAGGTGCTAGTCCCATATTCCAAGAGGATTAAGTAGTAGTTTCCAATCCATTAGTAACTGGGGACAATGTTAGATCACATCTATCGCAGTAAACACTTTGAAATCAGCAGACTTGATAACTTGCAACTGAGAGTCCTAAAAGTGTTGTCTGGGGAGATCTCTGGACCATTGATATGTTTTACTAAATGTTGTGGTTGGGGAAATTCCAGGACATTGGAAGAGTGCTAATGTTATACCTGCATGTAAAAAAGGAAAGTGGGTAACTACAGGCTGGTTAGCCTGATATCAGCCTTAGCCAACTAATGAGAAGGCTGAGATGGGATTCAGCTGATAAAAAATTAAAGGCTAAACAGAGTGGAATCTGTGGCTCAGAAGGCCTCATGTGCACAATTTCTGCAGTCTACCTCGTTTTTTTCTTGCCCCACACCCAGAGATCTCTTGTGTTGTATCTGAATGGAGCAACTGGAGCAGCTGTGCAGAGCCTTGTCAGGCAACGTACCGAGTTCGAAGGAGACGTGTCCTTCAGGAGCCTAGAAATGGGGGTGAGGTGTGTCCTCCTCTGGAGGAGAAGGCTGGCTGTGTGGAGTACCGGACCCAGCAAGGAGCTGAATGTAAACAGTCCCTTAGTAAGTGCTTTGAAAATGCAACCTCTTGGGCACAAGGCTGGGTCCTGTGCTGACCAAAGCTCAGTTGAACCAGGGACCTGGCCTCTAAACTTTCTTTATAGCATTTGTTGGAAGGGAGTTATTTGCAGGTATAGCCTTTGGGCCCAATTCTGCTCCATTTCACCCATGTAAATTTGGTGTAGCTCCAGTGAAGTCAGTGGCCTTACTGTGGATTTACACCAGTGTTACTGAGAACCAAATATAGGCCTTGATGTGGGGTTCATTGGTATCCTTTCCAGGACATTTGTTTTAAATGGTACCTGCTACTTAGTGTAATCTGGTGTGTTTCAAAAGTAATGCACCAGGGATCTGAGTCTGATCTCCCCTTACATGTGCATAAGTCTGGAGCAATTCCTGTCAAGTTGATTGAGGAGAATTCTTTTCAGTGGGAGGAAAATTTGGCCTTTGGAAAAGCAGGTTAGTCATGAAGGACTGGCAACTGTCAGAAGCAAGGGATTACCTTTCCCATATCCGGTATCTCCTTCAGTTTGAACACCGCATACCAATTTCTGATGCAATTTCTAGAGTAACCACTGATCTGACCTCAAATACATTTACTTTCAATCTATGTAACTCTCTGATGACTACCAATATTTTTGCTGAAATCTCTGCAGCCAGAATCTGGCCTTGTCTTCTTTACTGGTCTGGATTTAATATTTCAAGTTTATTTTAAATCAGTTTTCTCAAACCCACTGATAGTTGGTTTCAAATTAGCAGTAACTTTGTTTACCTTTGGTTGCCACTGCTCTGATAAGCAGCCTCATTCTAGCAGGCAAGAAAAGAGTAAGAATGTACATTTCTCTCCAATCATATGCTGAATATCGACTGATAATATGGAGCTGTCTTTGATTTCCTGCCAAAGTAAAAAATTATGTGATGTTTAAAGACCATCAAAGCCCTGGTCTTTTTATTGTTCAACAGGCACAAGTGGTCTCTGTTCAGTATTGTCACTTGCCATGTGTACTTTTTCTCTTTGTGCACAGTTCCAGCATTAATCACTACAGGAGGTTATGGGAAAGCAAGGAAAAAGAGAGCTGCATCCAGTGAAAATGAAAGACCAGGGTAAGTAAGGGGCTGAGTGCTGTGGTGTGATCACACTTCACACATGTTGGTTTTAATATGTGTAGGACATAGTGTCTGCTGAACATTTGCTTTGACAAAGGCAACAGGATGAAGACTTCTAGGTTATGTCTACACAGCACACTGAGCCTTGGCTCTGACTCATATTTGAGCCCAAACTGTCCTTCAGTTCACATACGAATCAGGACTCTGATCTACCCCTCTTCTAGGGAAATGCATCAGTCCAAATTCCTTGGTGACATTTTCCCCGTGGCCACAGGTCAAACCGTAGACCCTCATCAGAAGGTCTGCGTAGTTCAGTATGGACGCGATAGCATGGTTGTGAGACCCAGGTTCAGCAACTGCAAACCCAGATTTACAATTCATGTAGGCTTCGAAACTCAGAATCTACAAATTTGGGTCCACTGAGCGGTTAAAGCCTGACTGCAGAGCAACACCAGTTTCACAGAAAGGGCTTGACTCTCCACTTGGGGACATCAGTGTAAAGTGGGAGTAACTCTGCTGAGGTCAAGGGGGTCCCCTGATGCAAGGGTGGCATGATGGGAAATGTTGACTTATAGTAGCTGGTTTTATTTAGGATCTTGTAACCAAAAAGCAGCCAGTTCAGCCTGTTCCCTTGACTTCCTTCTCTCCTATTATCATGTGGTGAGCTGCTGGTGGGGTGATTCTCTTGCTGTGCTCTTTATGTTGCATCATGAATAATTTCCAGTGTAGACCTTGGCCTAAATGCTCAGGAAAAATGTGCTTGTGTATGTCCTGTTCCTGGAACTGCACAGAGTCACGGTGCTGAGAATAGATCCATTATTGACCTAGGAACTCATCTCAACCATATAGGCCCTTGACACCAGCTAAGTGTTGTTGGAGTGGTGGATTTATGGGGCCACTCTCTTTAATCCCCCCGTGTGTATCTGTTATGTTTTTGTTAATTGCTTACAGTTTAACACTGATCTTCAGCTTCATGGTCTGGGTAGCCATTTATGCTCCCCACTTGAGCTGCAGCAGAGGTAGTGAGTCATTTTTTTGTGAAGGTCCAAATTTCTTGGTCAAGATATAGTTGATACAGATTCCAGGGAAAATAATATTTACTTATTATTATTACAAAGATGTTGGTGTCTGTTCAGAAGTGTTTGGCAGTCTGGATTTGGCCCACAATCTTTACTGACTACCTCTAGACTCCATCGTGTGTCATGTTATCCTCAGTGTTACAGGGAAAGCATGGGGCAGAGATTCCAGCTCCAGCGTGCTGGGCATCAGCCTGTAGTGAAGGTGAAGCCAGGTGCAATTGGCTCTATTTTATTCAGATTAGTTTTGCCCTGGGAATCCTGTTAAATTGCCTGATAGGGTTTTAGCAGAACTGAGTTTGGGTGTCTCTGCTGTGTAGAAGGCAGACTGTTGTATTGTGTGGTTGGACTGCATCAAAAACTTGAGTGAGCTTCAGCTGAGGTGCTTGGCTCCCTTAAGCTCCTGTTGCCCTTTTCTCCCACTGTCACATAGGGCAGGCACTAGAAAGAATCAGGGTTCTGAATGAGGCCCTCATTTGCACTTTTGGTCCTGCGAGAGACAGATGTGCAAGTGCTAATCTGTTGCTGGTCTGGGTCTTTGGCACAGCCATGCATATTTGGCAAATGTTCCTCCTTTATGCACAGCTTAAAAAAATAAGATCTGTGAAGGATATTCGTGCCTCTCTTGCACTGTAAAGCAACCATTCACTTGCTGGTGGTTCCCCACCCTTGCATGTGTGTTTCCATAATGAGCAGGCATGTATCTGTCACCCTTATTTAAGCTCCTGCTTGCGCAAAACCCCATTCTTTGATAAAGTTGCAGACGGTTACTGCCACCTCCTCAAACTTCAGTTCTCCTCGTTGAACAAGGCCTGTTCTTAGCCTTTGCTCCAAGGTTTGGTTAAAAATACGAGGACAATGTGATGCGAGGTGGCACAAAGAGTGCTAAATCTCACTGCTAGCTAGATTATCCTTAAACTGGCAGCCTCACTCCACTGCCAAGCAAGTGCATTATCAAAGAAGGACCTCTGGTTACTTAAGACTTGGATACTGTAACAAATTATTCTACAAGACATGTCTTAGTCTCCAGTGAAATATTACCATAAATAATCAAAACTAGGCACTGGGGCAGTGCAGTACAGTGAACAAGGCACTAGATGAGGAGTCAGCAGACCTGGAGCTACCAGTTACTCGCTGTGTGGCCCTGGCCAAGCACTCAGTCATTCCACACCTTTGTTTCTCTATTTGTAAAAGTGACATCACCCTCCTTTGGAAAGCACTTTGGTATCTGTGGCTCGAAAGTACCTGTATTAGACTGAATAGTGACATTAAGCTCTGTCTTGTCAGCATAAATGCATACAGTGCATTTTGTGATGCACTTCCCCATTTTTGAAAATGGTATTCGTTCAGCCAGTTTGCTCTTGATTGTATAGCTGCTGGTAGGTCTGTAATGTACCTGTTTGGCTAGTTGATGCTGTCATTTCTGCTGCAGGTATTGTGTTGAATTCCAGCTCACGGCCATTACAGAAGGCTGTTTACAGGGGAACAATTCCTACACTCACTGGATGCGGTATCTCAGCGAAGGGCACATAGTCTGTGTGGACTGCCAGTACCCGGCGCTGGATTCCACGAGTCTGCATTGCTCTGGGGACGGCAGTGAAAGTGAAGAGTAAGAGCCCTGAATTCTGCCTTGTTAGCATGCTTTTAATGTTGGATTTATCTATTACTCCCCCTGGAGCTGCTAGTGGAGATTTGTCCCACTTTAATAATACCCTGTACACCCCTCACACTTGACATCTTTAGAGTGTTGCACATATAGTATGCAGAGACGATGACTTAATATGAGTTAAGTAGGTGATATACAAATCATTATTTTACAGAGAGAGGGACTGAGATGAAAAGTCTTGGCCAGGGTCATGTACTAAGTCAGTGTGGTAGGCAGATTGAGAACTCAGGAGTTCTTGTGCTTAGTTAGTTAAATCTCAGGGCCTCTTAAGTTAAGTGGCTTGGTCACAATTTGTTTCAAGGCTCTCCTGCCATTTGACCAAGGTCAACCATCCTCCCACTGGACAGCAAATAAAACCATATCTATCTGCACATCAACCCTGATAGAGTTCTGTGGCACCTTAAAGACTAATAGATTTCTTCAGTCATAAGCTTTTGTGGGTTCCAGCCCACTTCATCAGAAGCAACATGAGCCCGTAAGAGCTTATGCCAAAACAATTCTGTTAGTCTTTAAGGTGCCACAGGAGTCTCATTGTGTTTGCTGTACACACACTAACATGGCTACCCTTTTGGAAATTTTCAGTGATTATAAGAAGTGTTTACTTCACTGGAGTGGACTTATGAAACTGGATTTAAAAAAAAAAAAAAAAAAAAAAAGTCCTGTGGCACTTTAATAAATTTGTTAGTCTATTGCATGAGCTTTTATGGGAGAAAATCCCACTTTGTGAGATGCTTTGAAGATGGGGAGACTTACAAAGTGTCTGATGAAGTGGGATTTTCTCCCTTGAAAACTCATGCAATAAATAAATGTTAGTCTTTAAGTGTCACAGGACTCCTTGTGGGTTTTTTTTTTTTTTTTTTACTGAACTAGATTAACATGACTGCCCCTTTGGGACTTTGCATTTCCAAAAGTGACCCTAAATGGGTGGCTCAAATTGTTTGTGTCTGATCCCGGTCAGTGTACAAGCTCTGGTGCTAATGGAAACATAACAAATCTTTGCATTATAGGAGCTTTCACCCAGAATCTCGAGTTGCTTCTGCGAACATTAACCACACTGTGCAGATGGGCCAAAGGAGAGGAGAAAGGACTTGTTCATGGCCATGCAGCAAGTCCCTGAAGGAATAGAGTCCTGATTTTCTAGTGCCCTGCTAGAGCCGCTAAATGACACTGCCCTTCATTTTTCTACCACAAAGTTCCCTTCCCAGTTATGTCTGTGTAACAGGTGGAATTTCATTTTGTTTTTAACATATTTTTAAAAAAAATCCCTCTTTGGAATGGCAGGGCAATCCTGTTCTGGAAATAACTGTGTGGCACTGCTGTGGGTGTTTTGCTTGTAGCTTAGTTTAATATTGAAATGAATAGGTCTGTTTAAAATACTAACCATAAACAAGGATTATGAGGCCTGAAAACATGCTATATATTACACACCCACTGCTGCAGCCTGTAACAGCCTTTTTAGGTAGAGGCTGCCCATTGCTTTTCCTCCCCCTCTTTCTCTGCTTGTTAAGTATGAAGGTTGCAAAGATCTTTAGCTAAGGAACAGAGAGCCCAACTGGTGCAGTCAGAAGAGAGTGAAAAGTGTAGTAAAAATGAAAAAGCTTTGAAATAATGTTGTTCTGTTGGAAGCCAAAGCAGAGCATCAATCAACATGAAATGAAAAATTTCTGCAACCCGTAGTTTCCTGCCAGGAAATGTGGAAGGAGACCCTCCCGCATTAACCAGGCTGTCTGGTGAACAATATGATCTACACTGATAGCTTCAGAAAACTGAGTAACATTTTTTGAATGAACAGTTCATTTAGTTTTGGGTTGACTGGAATGATTTGGTTGACTGCAGCTCGAGGACCATGGGCACTAAAGTAGGATGTACCAGCAGGGTGCATGATGTTGGGGGGATTCTAGCACTGTCTGCCATTTTCAAAGCTGGGACTTTATTCTAACCCAGTATAGATATCAATGGGGTGTCTATGCCTATTATCCTCTTGGGAGCTTATCTTCTACTGCCTTGGCTCATGAAGCCCTATTCTGATGTGAGAGCACCTGGCAGAAAAAGGCTTGCTTATACCCAGAGCAGCTGAGGACGGGTAGTGCAATGTGCAGTTGGCTGGCTGAAGGCAAGGTGGTGCTGCCTGCAGACCTATTTGGATGCCAGTCCTGTTTTTAGGGTGGGCTGTGCACTGTAGAGGTTTTATGGAGAATTAATGGTGAAGAGACTGAGCAGGAAGCCCTGTAACAATTGAAAATTTTTATATTCATTCATTTTTCATAATCTAAAGCAAGGGACCACTAGCATTTAGCACAGCAAACCTTCTGTGATGAAATCCTTAATGGGGTGAAGTTGATCAGGTTGATTACACCAATAAATTAAAATCCATGAGTGGTTAGACTAATCCCACCCTTGGCAATCCTCTTGGTTCTATTCATTTCATTCCTCCAGTCCCCATCATCTTGGTCCTTTCATCTCCCACCACAACTCCCCCTGCTGTTTGAAAGCTAAGCTCTTCCGTCAAGTTTGTGAGTAATTTTAGTTTTTACTTTCGGGTAAAAGATTTTTTTTTTTTTTTTTTTTTTGTCCCTCTCAATTGTCTCTGCAACCTTGCATTCCTCAGTGGCAACAGGGCTTGGATCTCTTTTGGAGTGTTGGGAAATATTTTATGATTCACACATTAGATGACAGCTCTTCCTGAAGCTATCACAAAATGTTATGCAAGTTATGGGACCAGTTTTACTGATTGCTTTAATGGCTGACTTGTGCATGGTTCAAAGCATTTGTTGGTAGAGCTGAGCTGTGTTTGGAATGTCTGAAATGGCCACATCTTCTGCATCGTGCTTCTGTATGATGCTGCTTTTTCACTTCCTTCCAGAAACAGGCTTTCAGGACTGGCCAAGTGTGATGGTGAAGGGGGATGGCATGTGAAGTGTCAACCATGATCTCTGAGAAGGAAAGGGAGCATCTCGGATAGTCCTCTTGGCCAGTGGTTCTCAACCTTTTTCAAACCGTGGCACAGTTGGTGACATTTCACGACCCTACAGGACGCACCAGTCTACCCCACCAGGCTAAATCCATCCATTTCCCTGGCTCTCCGTGGCACACGTAGCATGTGTGGTGATACAGTAGTGTGTCCTGACACAGTGGTTGAGAAAAACTGCCCTACTGAGATGGGGGAAATGTGTTGTGGAAGGTATCCCCCATCCAGTAATATAGCTAGACATATTGGTATCAGTCGAGTTTTGAAACATTTCATGGGAGTTCTCCTGTCTTGCTAAATTCCTCAGGCCAGAATCTGCCAGCTCTGGTGGTGAAGAGGAAGCTGGCAGAGGCTGGGATACAGGTTTGCAATATATAGTGAGTGCTTGGCCAGATTAACATATGTGTCTCATACTATACACCCAGCCCCTCTTTCCCACAGAATAGAGTAGCCACAAGGTTTAGCTTGCGTCTCCCTTCCCATTACCTCAATAGAGATTTGCTGGTAACCTCCAAAAAACAGCGATGCAGGCTGAACTCTCTGTCAGCACCTCCTGACTGGGGCACAGTGCTAGGGCACTGGGAGAGAAGCGTGCATGGCTGCTGCCTGGGTCACACCTATTCCATCTGGACACTTCTTTGCACTAGGGCTGTCATTTTGGCAGCTGGCTGCAGCATTTAATCCACTTATTGTTCCCATGTGGATTGTCAGGAAGCAGAACATCTGAGAGTGTTTAAAATAAATGCTGCAGAATTGGTATAGTTTGAATGTTTCTTATTTGTCTGTCTCTATCTGAAGTTTGGCCTGGTGTATTTCAGGCATTTGAGTAGCCAGTAGTGGGAGATCCTGAAAGCTGCATCTGTTTTCCACTAGCAAGTGGCTCCTTCTTGGTCCCTGATCTACGGAGAACGTTAATCTGTTAGGCACAGCTAGGGAGCCTTTGGCTCAAGATGGAGCCCTGGTTGTTCCCTATGTTGTGGTCAAGATGGCAGCCATCATGTTAAGTGGCTCCAGGGGGCTTAACTGGCATCCTTGAGAAGGTGAAGAGGTAAGAAGCCCTTGCTTATTTGAATGGTATCAGACCTCAGAACACTAAGTGCTCATGTCTGTGATGAGCATACACTACAAACTGCTCCGGGGGGCGGTGCCAGGGAGGATTAGCTGTTCTTTGTAGTCTTAAGCAAGATTTGGGACTGCAGCAAACAAACTGCTTCATTCAGGGCGTTTGAGTCCGTCAGGATTGGGAGTGGGGGGGAATGTTCCTCTAAACATAACAAAAGTGGTTCACATGGACTATTAGCAGAGCCAGAGCTGGCAAGTGTGCTTTGTGTAAGGAATCAAGCCTTTGAAAGATAAAGCTGTAGCCCGGAGGAGGAGAAACATACAACATCTGGGATCGATTCATGTATGTAGCTTGCGCTGTAGTAGCTAAGGTTTGAATTCTTCCTATGCAATTCCTGGTGGCTTGAAATGACCCAAAGAGAGCTAAAAGAGAGGACATTTCCTTTCCTCACCACCATGTGTGGTCATAAAACTGGAGCCAGGCACCTCATTAAACCAGCACCACAGTTGTTGGTGATAATTTAGGCTTCTAGAGCAATGTTTCCCAAGCAGTGTGCCACAGTGCACAGGTGTGCCCTCAGAGTTTTTCAAAAGGAGATGTGCCACAGAGTGTTTTGCAGAGCTACTCAGAGGTCTATATTGGCTCATGAATATTCATGAGTTTGTTTGGCGACTATATGGCAGTGTGCCTCAAAATTATTAAAGGCATTGAGGTGTGCCATGGCAGAGAAAAGATCGGGAACCACTGTTCTAGAGCATTATAAAGCAACGAATCAACCTGGCTACTTCGCTGACAGCTCTTGGCACACAAGCAAGGCCTGCATGAGCCAATATGCTTTCCAAAAGGGCAGGTCTCGGACTTGCTGGCATGTGGTCTGTGTGCAGTGGGAGAGCCTGTGCTGTACATTTTCTGTGGAGTTCGTTCTCCGTCTGGCCTAACACCTTTTGTGCTAACACTAAGATTAAGCCTAGCCAAGGAGCTAGGGTGTGATTCCCAGCTTCCATTGGCTATACTCCTGCTCACTCCCCTCAAACTAGCATGCTAAAAACAGAAATGTAGCCTAGGTAATATGAGCAGTGGTGAGTAAGAGCACATGTGTGAGTTTGAATCTGCCTAACCGTATGAGTATGCACTCTTCATGTCTAGCTTGTGTTGCTGCAGTTGCAGGTTTGCTGGTTTTTAGCTAGTAGGTTTTTTTGGTTCATTGGCAATTGATTGGTGGAGGTGGGGAAAATGGTTACAGCTCAAAGTGTGACTCTAATGCAAACAGGGAATCAGACCCCTATGTGCAGATGTAGCCTCTAATTACTTACACAAAGTGTTTATGTAAAATGGAATGAGGGGAAAATGGTTTAAGAGGTGATGGTGACATTTCTGCTATGCCTTTTCTGCCCTACAAATATATCTGTTTTGTGTGGCTCTGTGTTGTAGAATGTGTACCTGTACAGTAACTGGACTATCTACAGGTGACAGTGAAAGCTCTGCCCAGGGAAAGAAGGCAGGATACAGAAGAGACTGGAGCTGGATGGAATTATTTTGTGCAAAACTTTTTTCGGCAACAATAAAATAGTTCATGAAATTCTATAGATTTCAGGATCCAAGGGGGCAGCTGTGTTAGTCTAGTTCAGTAAACCAAACAAACAAGGAGTCCTTTGGCAGTTAAAGACTAACACATATATTTGGGGGAATATGCTGCATTTATTTCCTCCCATTCTGTAAGTTCCTCCATCTTCAAAGCATCTGACGAAGTGGGATTCTATCCCACAAAACCTCATGCAATAAATATATTTGTTAGTCTCTAACTGCCAGAGGTCTCATTCATTTGTTTTTGTTTTTTGTATAGATTTCAGCAAATCATTTTAGTCGGGGGGAAAAATCTTTCCAAAAGAGAGGTCAAAATGTTTCATTCTGACTTTTTTTAAAATAAAAATATTTTGCTTTTTTGTTTTGAAGCAATGTTTTGTTTTGAAATTTCATTTTATTTTTTTAAACCCAATTAATAAAGGCTCAGAATTGAAACACAGCACTTTGTTTGAGCTATAACCACCCCACCCTGCCAGTACTTAATTGCCAAAGAACCAAAAAAAACATTATTTGCCTGGATCCAGAAGAGACTGGTAATATACATCAAAGAATTGAATTTTACCTGTGCTTTGCAACTTGTGTTATGCTTCAGTCCAAGACTGATTGTGATCTCACTTTATGTCAGCATAAAAGCAGAGTAACCCTTTCTGTATCAAGAGATTTGATCCTGATTCTCACCAGTGTGAGATGAGAATCAGGCCCAGTGGGTGCAGACTGATGTCAAAGTCAAAGCTTCAGGATTGGTTGGCTGATTTGATTCTGTGGCCTTGTGATTGGCTGCTTCTGCAGAGCACCCGACACCCTAAACGGCAGCCTTGGCGGCTCTCTCAGCAGTGCTGGCGCATTGTGCACTTGTGTCAACCTTGAAGGAGTTAATACACTCACCCTTTTCCTCCTCTTCTGCTTTGTTCTTTCCAGGAATCAGCTGTTGCACTGGCAGGCTGTGGGAAATTCCCGGTGCAGAGGAACCTGGAAGAGAGTTCGCCAGCTGGATGCTTGCTCCTGTCCTTCCGTTCACAGCTTTTTATTCGTCTAACTTCCTGAATTGACCCAGCTCCTCAGAGCTGAGTTAGCTGATGGTGGCTTTCACCCAAAGTTTGAAGTAACGACCACAACTGACATGCTGGTCAGTCAGTAAAGCCAATTGTGGGCTGCTTCAGGGGGATTGTCAGCTGCTAAGACTGAGGCTAACAGCCCCCTTCTCATCCACCCCCGCCCTTGGCTCTCTGGGGAAGACAGGCCGACCGTGTGCCTTTTGGCTCTTTGTCCCCATGCTTCCTTACATGAATGTCCCCCATGCCTAAGAGCAGCCAGCCTGACTCTGGCCATCAGTCAGGCGCCTTCTCTTCTTCAGAGTCCCTTCTTCCCTGGGGCTTGCCAGTGAAAACCCGTCAAATAGGAGAATTCAAAAAACCCCCAAATATAAACTTATTGTTTAAAACCCCACCTAAACAACCAGCAAGACACACACAGAATGAATCCACTCAAACTGCCTTCTCTCCATACAGATAACCCCACAGTCTTGAGGGCATTCCTTCCTTCACCCCATGGTTTTTCTTATTTTATGTTAGGTTTCTGGTCTAATGTAGAGGCCTGTGCTGTACCTACTGACATTTGGGACAAAGCTTTCCTTAACTCCAGTAAGTGAAGGATTGAGCCCCTCGGGGCTGATTCTGAAGGATGCTGAGTGTTTTCTGGGTGTTGCCGTGCATCCTCCACTCCCGTTGGATCCTGCTTCCATTGAGGTGTATATTTATGCTTGGGTTTTTGCTACAGGGTAGCTTGTAATAGCAAGGCACTGGACTGGATGACACTGGAGTTCCCTTCCAATCCTATAATACTTTGTGGCAAAGTTATGGCACAGTTTTCTTTTCAAAATCAAGCCTCTTGATCTCAGTGGGAGTTGAGGATGCTGTGGGGAGTGGAATCCTTTGGTTTCAGGCTTCAAGGAGCGTGGACTATATTTTCTTTACTGTCTGTGAAGTGCTTAGAACACCTCTAGGATGTGCAGGAAAAAGTAGCCATTTTGTGTGCAGCTCTAAGATAATTCTTTCTTGTTGTTTGCACATGGAAATATTTGAAGTATTTTCTTTATAATCTGATGGGTTTTGTTTTAAAGCTTTTCTGTCTTGAATAAAGAGACTTTGGAGACTTTCTAGCAATGTTTATTTGATCGGTTTCTGTACTGCCATCATTTGAGCAGCTGGTCATTGAGAGCTCAGTTCAGCCAACTTTGCTGTCCATTTCTCTGCCACAAGCGTCAGGACCAGGCTGGATGTCTCAGCTATCCAATCCCCAGGCTATCTAGAACTTCAGAAAAGATCCCAAGCGCTTTGAATGAATGATCCAAGGAAGTGAAATGAAATTTTTACATACACTTTGTTTTAAAAATCTCATTAAGCAAAAATAAAAAACCTCAATGTAATTTGAATAAAAACCCCAGCTTTCTAGCTTTGCCTTGATGAGGAACCTCCTTTGGACAGTCAGAATGGCACTCACTTGTGCCGATGGACATGGGTAATATAGTGTGCAATAGAGCTGTATAGGAGATGGGTATTCTGGAGCGCTCTAGTGGCACCAGTGACCTTTAATTCTCGAGTGAAATGGTGGCTGAAAAAACTTGTTCTTTTGGCATTATTAAAACTATCCACCATTTTGGGGCTGTCAAGTTCAGGGTAGCTTTTGTCATTTGCTGTGATCTCTGTGACTAAGTCTTCACTGCTAAAAGAGGTATGTATTTCCATCAGGAGTGCCAACTCCGGTTTGTTGTATCACTGTGAAGTCCTAGTGGAAACAAAGCATAGGTACTTTTTTTACCTCAGTCAAGCTAGCTGAGGTCAACTAAATCTCCCTCGGGAATTGATCTCAGCTAGTTTACACTAAGATAAAAACTATAGGGCCAGGTCTCCACTAGGATTTATATTGAGAAAGGTGTATTTTTATTGAGAGAGCTATTGCTTGCAGTGAAAACAAAGCCTTTGAGTTTTACCTTTGGGACTGCTCTAGCATCTGCTCTCTTCCTCTTGTGTTTATGACCTACTTTCTTCCAGGAGTCCTGTGTATATTCACTCTGACTGACATGAGCTACTGTTCAGACTCTCCCCCTCCCTCCATCAGTAGGTCTTGCCTTTGCCTGCCTTAGGAATTTGCTCTGTTTAATTTCTGTCCCCAGCTGAGGGTGCAGTAAACTTGGACAATACAGCAGGCCTCTGCTTTCTAATATATATTACAGACTTAGTAAATTCATGAGTTAGTGAAATGACCTCATCACAGAGTAGCAAGGAGGAAAAAATGGCTTATGCTTTGCTGTCTCTGGCATAATCTGTGACTGGCCTTTGTGGCATCCTCAGAGGCCTTTTCTGTGAACAAAGATGTGGTTCTGGGAGGAATGACATGAATAAATAACCAGAGCACAGTGTTTGTGCTTTTTCAGCACGGCAATGTCTCTGGATATAGAAGTAAGTATCATTCGTTGGAGATATGTGATGATAATGACACAGAACATTCACTGGAAGGTTTTAGTTGTGCCTGGAGAGGCCCAATTCTGCACCACACGGGTCCAAAAAGAGTTTTGCCATTTGTGTCAGAGGCAGCCATCTCAGGCATGTGTGGGAAGCATTTTTCACTTCCAAATTAGTGGATCCAGTCCTGAGAGAGACCAAACCCCCACCTCCTGCCAGGCATTGGGAAGCCTCCAACTCTCATTGCTTTCAATGGCTGCAGTCATAGAGTCAGTGCTCATTAACTATAAAACTTACAACTTAGTTAACTTTATCTACAATAATTCCATTCTTTTCCCAACTCCTGATCTTCCAGAGCACCCCTTACCCACAATTCTACCCTTCCAGCCAGCCATGTGTTTGTACCATGGTTTTTTGTGCACAGTTTGGATCATGATGCCTTGTAGAAAAACACTAATTAAATGTCATACTACAGCAGCTTGATGGCAACTTAATTCCATTTATCTCATGCCATATGTTACCTGTACTATGTTTGGGTGCTGCTACCCCTTAAAGAGGTTGCTGTGATACTCTAAGCATTTCTTGCTAGAAATCTCATGTGTGGGCCCGTGGGCTTTGTCTGAGACTTTCAGGATCTGGTGCTTGCTGCCTGCCACAGTAATGAGTGCTGTAGGAACATCTTGATGGACAGATACATGCTACCTCTTTTCAGTGAGTATGGCTGTTTCATTGGTCCTGATCATTCTGTTTTGGCAGAGGCCAGGTTGCAGAGAAATACTGAAAAATTAAGGACCTGATCCTGCAAAACCTCCTTCCAGGGAACTGCCCCGATCTAAGTATGAATTCCATGGATAGAGGCCTTGACGCCTCAGCCTGTTAAACAAGGAGGAAGAGCTTGGAGGCTTGCAGGGTTTGGTGATTAGGCTATGGGCTCTTTGAGGTCTATGTTCCTGGTTCAAATGAAGCTCAGGCTGGCTGAATGTTGTCACCCACTGAAAGCTCTTTGATGGCCCAGGTGACATGGATTGGTAGATGCTAGTGGCCATGTGTTCATTTCATGAAACACTACTTGAGTGGGCCCAAAGGTGCAACTCTCTGAGCAAGGTCAGAGAAGGAGCCAATGGCTGAATGGTCCACTGGAATCTAAATTAATGCCTCATCTCCATCAGCGTGTTGCCTTCAGCCCATGACTGAGGCACTTTGGTGTCAATAGGACTTCAGCTCTCCAGGGCTATCAATCTAGAATCAGTACGCAAGGGTTAAACAGGAAGTTACTGTTCCCATCTTCTCACCTGGATTCCCTCACTTTGAACTTCAAGCAGAGCTACATGGAGGCTGCATTCTGCAGTGATAGCTCCACAGCAAATGTGTGATTGATTTGCTGTTACTGTATGACCTGATCCTATGTTTTACACCCCCTTGCATTTATTTTCATTCCATTCTGTAAGTTCACCCATCTTCGAAGCATCTGACAAAGTGGGATTTTTCTCCCATGAAAGCTCATGCAAAAAATAAATCTGTTAGTCTTAAAGTGCCACACCACTCCTTGTTTGTTTGTTTTTTTTCCTGATAAGAAAGCAACACCAGGCACTGGTTTAAACAGAGCCCCCGAGGCAATCACACGAAGGAACCCAGGGGTGAGTTTTGGGAGGAAAACACACGGGGGGGGGGGGAGATATGCATCTCATTAGTAGACAGGTGAATGGATGTGTTGGACCAATTACTCCAGTCATAGCATATATGAAACGCTGGTTCTATCTCCTGCCCCACGAGTCTTCATCACCATCCGTCATAACCTCTGTTACATTTTAGTGCCTGGATTTAGGGGAAGAAAAAGCTACTGGAAAGCCCAGGCTAACAGTTGCTGAAAAATGGTTTAATGGGGGGCTGGGGGTGGAGAAGGTGCAAAAAAAAAACAAAAAACCAGCTAACTTTACATTGATCAAAAAGGCTGTTTACTTGAGATGACAGTTGTTCCTATGACAACGCTGTGAGCCTTTCACTGTTGGCTATCAACAGGAAAACAGCTCCTGCAGTGAATGGATGAAATGAAGGGCCTTAGTTCAAGAACTCATAAATCATCCTGTTGGTCAAGAGCCATCAGAGCCTGTTGCTTGTGGACATGTGAGGAGCTTATGTTTCAGCCATGGGCCTTTGGAGCAGTGAATGAAATAAAATCCCAAGAGTTTAAATGACTTACTAAAGTTAAAAATAAAAGCTTCAGTGACACCTGAAGATGCTGAATTAAAAACCATGTTTTCTCCATTCTCCTGATTTTTCCCTGCTTAATTTAGTATGTCCTTGGGTCTGAGGGAAACGAGTAGGGGAAAGCATTTGGTGGAAAGAAAATTTCAGCTTTTCTTCAAAAACGAGAAACCAAAAATGTTTCAGCCTTTGGCAGTTGGAAACAAACGTAAGGTCCAAAATGTAAGTATTGGGCTAAAATTTGAATGTTTTGCTTGCTTTGGCTGGCAAAAGGTTTGTGTTTTCAGGTTTTTGGCTTTTGAAGGGAAGGAAACACTTTGCACAAAGACTTATTTTATTGAAAACATCCCCACAATTTTGTCAGGAAAAAAAGTTGAGAGGGAAAATGTTTGAGCAGCTCCAGCTCAAAGCTGTTCCACAGGGAGCAGAGCGGCATGCCCCTTTCACAAAGGAAGCCCCGAAGTATGAGAAACTCTGCTAGTTTCCAGTAAGCACAGGGGAACTGAGCTTCGTGCAACACTTTCTTGGGCCCATAATTCTTCAACAAAAACAGGGATGGACTAGTTCAGGGGGAGCTCAGTGTAAGGCTTCTCTGATATGGGGCCTACATGTAGGTCTGGATTTTTAATGGTGACTGTAGCAGGCCATGGGCTGCTATTGCCTCGACATATTGAAAGCCCACTTGGATTTTACCACTGGAGTAACTGCTGAGCCTTTTGGTTGAGCTGCTGCCAGCGATCTTTTATAGTCATGTGCGGCACTGGGGAGCTAATGGGAACCCTGAGTGTTTAGGGTCACCTGTTAATTCCCAGCACTCTGTCACAGTGACAAACCAGGCAAAAATACAAGCCATTTAACACACTAGTATGGAGGCCCACAGGTTATGTCTGTTATAGAGGGCTCTGTAGACGACTGGAGACCGCGGAAAGGGCAGAAGCCCTGAGAATGTCATGTGGCTTGTGTCCTGATCTTGTAGCATGGTGTGTCTTAGCCTGTCATCTTCTGTATGGAAACACAAAGCAACACAATCATACACTACAACAGGGCATTCGGTGTTGCCAACTTTTGTGTGAATTTCACAATATTTTGTTTTGTACTAAAGTCCCAGCTCCTGGACTTATGTGAATGGGAGAAGCTTGCTTTCTTATTAAGGAAAAAGGTAGGTTTCTTACCCTGATAGTTGTGCAGAAAAGTATGAAAACATGACTCAACTGTAGTCAAAAGGCCCTGAAGCTGGAAGGTAAATAAAAATAATTCTAAATTCATTATTTTAAAATAATCTCAAGATTTTTGTTTTGTGGCAGGGTTGATAAATAATTAACACTGCTTCATGTGTGTAAAATTTTTCTAGCTTTGAGAATTTGACTTTTTTTTTAATGTCCTTAAAAGCTTCTGGTGGGCACTTTTTTTTTTTTTTTAGTTAAATTCTCCTTTCTTGATTGGGGACCGTTATTTGGTAGTGAACGGTACGACAGTTGCTTGTGTGATGAATCCCATGGGTTACTTAAACTTTTAGTTCATATTACAAAGCACTTCTGAAATGTTAGGGATTACACAAAGTTCTAGCTATTACTGTTAAAGGCCTTAGACTTGTTTTGTACAATTAATTTCTGTGGAGATAACGGTCATGTTGCAAATAGAGGATTCTAATTTATGAGGAGAGGAAATTCCTAATCAGTGAAGATTTGTTCTGTAAATATGCATTTCTTATAATTAAAAAAAAAAATGGACAAAGGGAAAACTAACTCTTTTACTCTCCATTCCTGGACTGAGAGAAATAGGTTGATTTTGCAACTGAATTCAGTGTTTTCTATTAGTCATTGGCTCTTTAAATCTTAGAGGAACCCAGTATGTAAGGACTCCACCAGTTGATGCTTCCAAGGATAACTTTGGTCCTGTGACATAACCATGCCCAATGGCATCAATGGGAGATGCAAGGGCAGGATTTGCATAGGTACTTGTTACAAATGTGGTAAGAATAGAGGGAAGGCAGGAAGTTGCAAATGCAGTGCTATACATCCATTAATCTGATTAATGATCATAATATTATCCAGTTCTTTTCTTAAATCTAGCCATGGTATTTGATCTGGTGACTTCATGCATCAATGAGTTCCAGAGGTCGCAAATGCACCTGATGAACAAGTATAGTATTTTCCATTACAGGTTGTATATTTGCCAATCCTTCAATTCTATTGAGTTCTCACTTCATAGTCAACAGGGTAGAAAAACTATTTCCACAATGAGGTCTTGTCTCTGCTGAAGTCAATGGGAGTATCTTTCAGTGCATTTGATTTTGTTGTTGTTTTGTATACTTCATGCGTGTTTACTGTAGATTTTTTTGTGGCCTTCCATACCAATAACTGTGTGTGAGAGCGAATTACTGGAAGGAGAGTGTGGGAGAGTGCCAGAACTAATGGGTTTTTAGCTTTCTCTGCTTTTAAACTGCTCTTTAGTCAACTTTTCATTTATTCCTTGACTCTGCACTTCAGACACTAACTCCTGAAGTGAAGTTAATGCTGGCTGAAAAATGCTGGAAACAAGACATGGTAGCAAATGTTTGGCATAAATGCTGTGGGGCTGCTGTACTGTTCTGGTGAAAACATATTGAGGGAACTAGAGCTGCTTTATGAAGAATGTATGCAAGGAGTCCTGTGGCACTTAAAGACAAAAAAATTTATTTGTCCCATGAGCTTTTGTGGGAGATGATCCCAAGAACAATGGCATCCATAATATCTATGTTAAGACTATTTTGGAGCCTTGCTGACACTTCCCTGAGTTTATATAGAATTAACTGTGCCTTTCTACAGATCTGCAAACTCAAACAGTGATATGAATGAAAAGAGCTCTTCTTTCAGAACATAAGACTCTGTAGGGGGAGGCCTCAGTTTTTGATTCCAAGGCTGTACAGCCCTAGACGACTAACCATGTACACTCCAATTTTTTTAAACTCTTCTTCTGAAGAGTAATCAGTTATCCTCTTCCGAGGGTAGGATATTGGACTGGACAGTCTGATCTGATATGACAATTCCCATTTTTTCTGTAAATAATCTACCATTTCATTAGAAAGATTATGATCATGGGAGTTCGGTCTAGGTTGGATTTTCAAGACTACTCCTATTTTCCATCTCTTTGATCTGATGCAAATTGAATGTGAATCCAGCAGGCTGATACAAATAGGAAGAAATATGTGTGAAATACAGTAACTGGAATGTGATTTGAGGTAGGAGCTCAATGCAGAGAGGACAGGTAAATGGGTAGTTTCGCAGATGATACTGAGGCACAACTGACAGCTATAAAACACCTCACTTCTTACTCAGCCGCCTAAAGCGAATATGACTAAGCCCATGAAGAATGAATTGCAATCTACTTGCTACATCTTGGAGCACTAGAGTTTCATTCTGCTGGATTTCTCTGCCAAATGTATCCATGCGTTCCAAATGGTGAAAGTGCATGTCTTTTTTGTGTTAAGCTCCTCAGTGCTTAGTATACTGTATGTTAATCTCATCTCCCCATAGTAGGAACAAAGTCAGAAGCTGTTGATTTTTCCTAAAACAGAAGAGCTGAAATATTTCCTAGAAAAGCATCACTGTTTATCATGCTGGGCAAAATGAAAAGTCGCAACTGTACGCGTCTGACAGTGGCTTAAACAAAGTGTGTTGCATGCACAGACAATGCAGTTTCTTATCTTCCATGATGCTAAATGACCAATTTGCTGCTGTTTCCACATTGATTAGCCAGAACCTTTGCCGCTTCAGAGACAGAAAAAACCTATCATCTTGTCCAATGAAGCAGTGTTCCTTGAAGCTCATTTTCTTGTGCTTTGTCCAATTCAGCATTAAATGTTTGAAGTGAAGGGCTTCCTAGGAAGTCTGTTCTGCTGTAGCTCACTGGCAGGGAATTTCTTCTGCTAGTCAGCCTAAATTTTCCTTTTCTTAATTTCTTCTCTGTTCTCCTTGTTATGGGTCTCACCTACCTCATGAATTTATTCCACTCCATCACTGGTGTTTCCAACTTCAGCTTTTTGCAGACTCTTATTGGCCCTTCCTTAAGGGAACCATACCTGATTCTCTTTTATTCTCTTCCCATAAAGCAGTCCTTCCATGCCCTTGCTCTTCTCTGAACTCCCTCCAGCTTTTTCACATCATTTTAGGCAATTTTCGAGGGGTGGTCACCTCAGATCTACAGAGGGACTGTTACCTGTCTTTCTACATGATGCACTCTAATTCCTGGGTTATCAAATTGCTGTGTGGAGCCACCGTCTCCTTCCTTATAGCTAGATGGGAGGGTTAGGAGTCAGGAGTGTCCTTAAACTTCTTTGTTTGTTGTAGCATGGAGTGAGAGTACAGAGAAAGTTGAAAACCACTATGCTAATTAAATCAGAAGGTGTTGAATGCAATAAGCAGTAAGTCTTTTGACCTGTGGTATGCAGTAGATCAGACTAGGTGTTCACACTCCGGTCTTCTGGCCTTGAAATTAACTGGTGGAAAAACTCACAGCCCCAGTGGAGGGAAGGCAAAAGTGGGTCATATCCAGTTTTGCATACACTTGATTCTGGGCTGTTCCAGAGCCTGATATGGCCCAGTATCCTGTCCCTTTCTAAGTCATGGTTGGCAGCTTACCCAGAATCCCCACATTGCTAGACGTTCATTGTTGCTGCCTGCCGTATACTCCCTCTACTGAGACTTGTGGGGTGGGTGTGGCTGACAACCATCCTACTCACTGCCTGTACCTGGGAAATTCTCCACTGTTACTGGGGTGGGATTCTCCTGTTGGAGCAGTCCAAAGCCAGACAAACTCAAATGATACTCTGTGCTGATACCGTTAATTATGTGGATTATTGTTCTCCTGGTGTAAAGTGTGTCAAAGAGAACGATATCTCTCACCTTGGAAACGGGGTAGTTCCTCTGATGACAGGGCAAGTGTGAATATTCCCTTAGCACACCAGCTGCGTGACTTGATTTGGTGTCATACAACAAACAGACGGATGGCAGATGGGAGCTTTGAGTTTTCAGAATTCATTCAGTTCCATTAGGTTGCTTTTCGACATTCAGAATTGCAATATTAACGGTGGTTAACACAGGTTTCCTGGAAACAAAGATGACAACTTGGAAACAAATACGTGAACTAAATGATACGTTTGTGGGGGTGGGGAATAGTGGAAAGTTTGCAAGTAATTGAGAGGAGGATGCAGACAAATATTTTTACAAGTATAAAAACAACAGTGCCTCCTACGTGTCACAGCTAACATCACAATTTCATCCGGTTTTGTGCTTTTTGGGAGCACAAACAAGGATGGGATTTGAAGCAAGTGATTTGATCAAATGTTAAATATGGGTTAGGGCAGCAAAGACCCAGACATACCCCTTGCTCAATGTTGTGGAAAAGGGTGTTGGTAGGAACAGTGAGATAATGAGTGAAACTGGGAACCTGGTTGTAAGCCCTCTTTAAACACAAAATATTTCCATGTTGGTGTCCCTTAAGGAAACTTTTTCTGAAGTAAATGCAGAAATAACACAGATCTCTGCTGGTCCCGGCACCTGCTCCAAAACTATCCTTCCATTCATTTACCTCAGTGGCATTGTAGGTTGTAATAGGAACATTCAACAGCACCAGCAGGTAATTACAGCTTAGCATGTTCTGCCTGGACATGGGAAGAGGGGAATGGAAGGATGCAGGGATCGGGTGTCACAGTGAAGGAGCAGAAATGATGGACATCCACAGAATATTTAGCTGGAGATCTTAAACACCTACTGTTTGAATCAAAACAAATTGCTTGGTTTTCTGGAAAAGGCTGAAATGACTGTGTGAACTTAATTTTACTGTGTTTATGTATTCAGCTACATTCTGTAGCTTCCATCTCATACATCTGACAAAGTGCTATTTTACCCATGAAAACTCAAATAGCTTTGTTAGTCTTTGAAAGTGCCAGAGGACTCCTTGTTTGTTTTGCTGATATAGACTAACATGGCTACCTCTGTGTAACTAGCAATGGATTTGTCTCAGATGCTGAAGAACATAGAAAGGAATCTGACTGTGTGTGCGCACGCGCGTGTGTGTGTGTTTAAGTAATTTGTGTAATTGCTAAATCTAAATGTACTTACATTCAAAATAGCATATCTCCCTATAAAAGCCTGATTAATTAGGGAAGTAAGAATCGTATCTACATCTGTTTTATTAGGAATGGGTTATTAAACAGTGATAATTCAGTAACTGGCACTACAAAGCCATTTGAATTATATTAATGGTTGCACATTTCATTGCAAATGGCTTAATGCTTTTATTCAAGTCACTTATTGTGAAATGTGGAAGCCCTAGAATTAAGCAAATGCATTTTCCAGAGTTCTAATTGTACTGTGCTCTGTATACACTCTGTAGACTTTGTGAGCTGTGTGTTTAGTCCTGTACACTACTAAGAGGCATATAAACAGTATGAATATGTAGCCTCCCCCCTTACAGCTCACAAATGTAAAAATAAAACTCCTCCTAGTTTTCTTCAATCTGGAAAGTAATCTCAGGACACACATGAAAAATGGCAAATCTGGGCCATAGGGATGTAGAGAATTTGGGTACAGTTGAACAGGTATACATACCCTTCAGTCAAAGAAAAAACCAGTCACACAAACCCAGCAGCTTTAGAGGGCTAAACAAGGTTAGGGTTCACATGAAAGATCTGCATATTGTTTAGAAGAAACAAGTCTTTCTTCTGCTTACTAGTCTACCTACTTCTTTAATCTATTCAGGATTTTTTATGAGGCCCATGACTGTCATGTTTTGCAGGTGCCTCAGGTGAGCTCGTGGAGGAGGCAGTTATAAACCAGAAAAGTCTCAGCTGGCATAATTGAGAAAGTTACTACAGAGGTACCTGGCAGAACAGAACAGATCTTGAAGTTAATTTTCCATTTTCTGCTAAAAGAGTCACTTTAGACTCCTGGTAAAAAGCTCAAAAGCACTTAAGAGCTTAAACACAGTTTTTGAAAGTGACTCAGACTGGAATATTCAAAAGATGCGGCTGCCCAAAGGAGTTACGGTAGGTGTCCAGTTCTCATTTGGAATTCAATCAAAGCTGAACATCTAACTTCTTTAGGTGCCTTTGAAAATCCCATTGAGACTTAGGCACCTGAGGATGAGATTTTTAAAGGTATTTAAGTGCCTGAAGGAGCCTCATGGAATTTTGAAAAGCACTTTGGCAAATTACCTCATTGATTTCAGTGAGTGCCAAGGCACTTTTGAAAATCCAGCTGGGGACCTATTTGCATCTTTAGGTGCCTAAATTCCTTTAAATATCTGGACCTAAGTGTTAAAATCACTTTGGAAAATGAGATTTAGACTACTAAATCTCTCAGCCACATTTCAAAATTTTATCCCAAATCTCTATTTGTCCACCAATGATGAGGATTTTTTCATGATAAACTTGTCACCCAAATGAAGTTAGTGCTGTAAATGTTTGTCAGTCCAGGCCTTATACTAGCAAAGTGTTTCTCTATACTGAAATACTATGATTTATTTGCAATGTGTAAGTCCACACAACGCTTCTCAAAACATAAGGAAAAGTCCTTATCCCCAAAAAACTAACAATGTAACTTGAGGAAATACAATATACAGATCATGATTTCCAGCACTAGTTGGTGAGGAGACTTCGGTGATAAAGTGAATTAACATTATTAACATTTAATTTATTATTTATATAGGGCTAGACACCTCAAACAGAAGAATTTATGGGAGAAGTGAATTTTAATGGGGGTTTGGAGGAAAGGGTCAATACACGGAATCTGATTCAAGAACCCAAGGAAACAAAGGAGAGACCCTGAGGCTGGGATTTTCAATGGAGATTAGAGGAATTAGGTGCCCAACTCCTATTTGAAATGCAATGGGAGTTGGGAGCATAATTCTCTTAGGCTCCATTTGAGAATCCCAGACCCTCTTGACTAGAATGCATTTCGGATTTGACTTTTAGTGCATGGGAAGTGTGAAGCCATTCTGTGCACAGCGGATGATGTTGAAGACAAGAGTGAGAGAGAAGCAAGGAGACACAGATATCACACCAGTCAAGTATTCCTGAAGGTGAGCTTGATGCCCTTCCAAAATATTATGTTTAGGATCTTGAACCACTATCGTGCATGTTGAGTCTCAAATCCTAGATACGTTCATTTAAAAACAAATCAAGACTAGTTCTCTATTCACTTGGACTTTGTCCTTTCTTCCATTTGACCTTCATAATAGGACCAAGATGAGATGGTCGAGGTTAATAAGAGAATTAATTTTAGACAAGACCCAGGCTTGTAGATAGTTTCCTTGTAATTGGCTATGGTAATAAAGACTTGTCTGATATGCTCCTTGTCTCGATCTTTGCATCAATTAATTATTCTGGAACGATTCTAACTGATAACTCATTGGTGGTTTCTGCTGCTGTTTTGAAATGGAGGAGAAAAAAAAAAGATACAGTTGACAGGATGGGCCCAGAGATGCAGTTAATTGGGTTTTTTTTCAGAAGGAAATTACACAGTATAATAATGTGCCCAGGGGGCTATAGGAAGTGTAATTTCTCATTGCTTTGTAAATAGGATTGGGAGAATACAAGCTTAGGACTGCAAATTGCTTTAGAACTTATTCCAATATTGCAGATGTCTTAAAAAATAACACCACAACCACCCTCTCTCACTTCCCTGTCCAAAACCATTGTTTTCTTTATGGCTTTGGTCGAATCACAGTGTTTGTTTTTTCTAACTTAGATGCTTTGTCTGTTTGGTCACACCCTTACGATGAAGCCTTCTTGCTGGATGGTTCTAGGTTTGATAGACTTAGACATGTAGATCATGTTGACTTTGGATTTCCATCTTCCTTTCTCCTTCTTTCCCTATGGAGAGGGAGAGGGTTAAATCCATTGCTCTTACAACTCAGTTGAAAACAGTGGAATTAGAACAAAGATAACTTCCCCCCCTTGTTTTCACTGGAGCTGGTAAAAATTTTATAGGTTTAAGTTTTCTAATGAAAAATGTAATTGATATTTTATATGTGAAAAGGGGGAATTTTTTTCCCCCCACAATTTCCTGGCCTGTTTATTGACCAGCTTTGGTGATAGCCTCTAAATGTTCCACAATAATAATCCCTGTCTGCCTGTCTGCCAGACTGCATCTGTCTTGCTTACATCTTATTTGATGTTATGGTCATACCAGGGTCAGATTCTCATGTGGTGCTTTTTGGTTCTTACAGAGATGCAGAGCAGGCCAAGAAGGAGAGACAGACTGTTAATTTCTTCTGCTTACTCTTTCCTCAGAATTACAGTATGCTTCTTGTCTTCACTCTGCATCCTTTGCCAGGCTGTCCCATTATCTACAACTCCAATCTCCTTCATAAAGTTCTCCAGGTAGCAACCATTGAGAGAGTTCTTGGGGTACCAAGGGTGGCAAGTCAGTTATTACTCCATGTCTGTAGGTGTTGGGGAGCTACCACCATCCACCTCTTAGCTATTCAAGCACTATCGTCTTGGCCAGATCATCCCTGATGTGGCTTAGCAATAGTTCCCTGGGAATGTCCCTGTGTGACATCCATCCCCTGAGAAGTAGTGTAGCCCAGCTTCCCAACTTAACCTCAGATCACCAGCCCTGTACAATGCAGAGCATTTTAAATAAAACAGAAGATTTATTTAAGAAAGAATTGAGATTCCACTAGAAACAATAGAGACCAATGGAAACAAATGGTTATAATACAAAACAGGATAAAACACAAACTATGGCCTATGCTTATGAATATTTCCCTTTCTTAAACCTGAAGTAGTTCTCCCCCTTCCCCTTTCTAGTTCAGTCTTTTGCAGGGTGAGAGGGTTCCTGGGAGTGCGCCTAACTGTCAATGACTTGTATGTGCTTAGGAAAGCGTCTTTGTAACTGACACCACTTGGGTGGGTCCTCAAAGACCTGACCCTGGGATTGGAGTGGATCCAAATAATACTTGGGACTTTTGTGAAATATTGTGATGAAAACAATTTTGTTTACATTTGTGTTTAAATATTAATATTTTCTTTAATTGTTTGTTCTTTTGTTTAAACTGAAAATGTAATTTTTTTTTTTTGCTAAAAATGAGAGCAGAGGAATGGTTTCTTTTGTTTTTGATGAAAACCTGAAAAGATGGAGACTTTTTCCATGACAAATATCATTTTATAAAAAAGCCCTTTTAATCTAAAAAGTGCTTTGAATGAAAAATGTTCTCTGTCTGTAGCTGGAACTGTATCGGACAGCTACAGTAGGATCAATTTGATATGTGAACCACCTACTACAGGGGACAAAGTATGCTTTGCACATTAAATCTCATAAATCTTTCTGCTTGAGGCAAAACAGTGAGAGCACAGAAATGACAGCCAGGAAAGCTGGGTTCTAATTTCCCTCTGTCTTGACCCTCTGAATTTTGATGAGTCATTTCAGGCTAGATTTTCATAGATATTTAGACATCTAAATAGGAGTTAGGTACCCAACCTGCTTAGTTGCTTTTGAAAATCCCATTAGATGCCTATTGTCATTTTAAACACTTCAACAGATTTGAAAATCTGTCCCTTCTCTCTGTGCTTCACTTTCCCCATCTGTGAAACAAGGATATTAACCCTTTCTGAAACACTTTGAGATCCTTAACTAAAAGATGCTATGCAAATGCAAAGAATTAACATTGAATGCTGGATACAAAAAATTAAATCTTTTTTGAGCCTTTCCTGCTAATCTCTTTAAAACTCTGTTTTAGGGGTATTTTTGTGCTAGGGCCCTGTATTAGCACTCATTTTTATAATGCAAATGTCAGCTCCCAAACTAGTCCATCAGAAAAGGACATCTGGAAGAACAAAACTCGAAGATCTTCTTTAATGACACAAGTGACTCGTTTTTGCTAAGATGGATGTCAAGTCTAAGATCAAGCTGCTCAGGTATTCCCCAAGGATGGTAAGAGCTTCTCTCACTGATCTGGAGTTCCTCATTTGTTTTAACGGAAATCATTTGATACAGCCACTTTCAGCATCGTGGTAGCATTAACACTGGGAAACTTTAAATATCATTAATTCTAACAGTTTATTTTCTAGACGCAGAGAAAAATTAAGACATGGATCCAAACCAGAACTCCTTCACCAAACTTTGGAGAAATTTCACTCCCCAAGCTGAGGTGGAATTTCATATCCTCAAAGACACACTGCAGTTAACCTCACAGATCATTTTTCTGACTCTCCCTTGGCCAGATATTTTTGGTCTGCTAACTTTGCTTTGCACCTGCAACCTGAGAGGGCTAGTGGAGAAATTTGCTCTATAAGGCACAGTGATGAGCTCAGCCCAGGCAGCTAACCCTTCTTATTCTCCAGCCACCTTGATTTATCCAGTATTTCGCATCTTCCAGTAGCTCTCCACTCCAGTACCAATCAGACCTGAAACCATCCTTCCTCACTTCTGAATGTCTCCCCCTTTAGGTTCTCTTTCTCATTATAAATTTGCTGTGCCTTTTAACTCTGTAAATGCTTTTTGGATATGTTGCACAAAAACCACCTTATAAACCAAAGTTAATTCTATGTTGTGTGGTGTATTTCATTAGCGATGATTTCGTAAACCTCCTGTTGTCAGTGGCTGTTCTGCACAAAGGCTATGTGGCCGGAATTGCTCTGTGTGCCTACTAGAAAATGACTTCATTTATTCATGGTGACTGAATTACTGACACATTAGAGCTTAAATGTATTTAAAAAAACCAAACCAAAAAAAAACAAAAAACTTTTGGCTGGAAGCAGCACTGGTCTGAGCAATCCTGACCTCAGAACAACTTTCACTGTGTTTTTTGGTTGCATTTTGGTACATAAGTGCATTTTCTGCGGCAGTTCTATTAACACAAAGATTGTATATCGTGCTGTCCATTTATTCCAGATGCTTTCTGCAGCAGACATTTTACTTAGAAAACTTATGGCTCTGCGGAAGGAATTGGGATTAAGTTAGAGAAACTCCATTAAGTTTTTATTATGTAATTAACAGGAGATGGCTCATTCCTCCCAAGCAAACAGCTTGGTGTCTTCCAGAGATATGAACCATTCAGTCCACATTTGCCTGTGCTGTGAGAGGTCAACTGAACAGCTTGAGAATATCTTGTGGAACAATTCTGCACTAAACGAGGAGATAGACTAGATGACCGGATAGATTTTTGCCATTTCTCTCCATTTAATTGAATAAGTACTGGTGAAAATTACTGGATTGACAGCCCTAAAGGTCAGTCATCTATTTATTTAGATAATAGAAACAGCAATGACTTCTGTCTAAGCATACGATAGCTCCCGTCCTGCTGAAGTGCAGATATCCCTCAAACATGACCCGACAAGTGGCAGGAGAATTCAGCATCCAATCACTGGGTTCTTCTCGGCGACTGCAGATGAGGTTGTCAAATAGTGTCAGGTTTTGTGATGTGCACATGTAATCAGTTTGTCCTCTTATTATGCCCCTGGCTGTTAGGCACTAGTGTGATCCTGCCAAACTCGCATCATTTAGCTGCCTGAATTTATGGTAATAATATAACAGTTTTAATCACCCTGATCTGGGATGCCTTTGAGCTGTGTGCTCACTCTGGAAGGATGAGGCCTTGTTTACACCCAGTTCTAATGATGCACACACTTTGTTGTGAAACTGTTAGGCCTGAGGCAACATACCTGACAGCAAACCTGAAGAAAGATACCATTAAGCCCCAAGATGGTGCATACCATCTGTTCACCTTACCATTAACGTAGCCCTCAACTTTAATGGTGCCAGTATTCCAGCCCGACATTAACCAAACAGTCCCTTCCGAACACAGGAAACTGTCCTTTTAAACAATTCTTCATGATACTATGTTCTCCTTAATGATGCAAGTTACAAGTTGGTGGGTGGGAGGGCTGTATGTCTGCTGTGAAGCCAATTGGGAAAAGGAAGCACTATTACCCCCATGTCACAGATGGGGAACTGAGGCATACAAGGATTAAAGGATTTGCTCAAGATAACATAGGAAGCGTATTAGTTCAGGCTGCTATTGAATCCACCTCTTTTGAGTCCCAGGCCAGTGCCTCACCCACAAAGCTATCCTTTTCATCCAATTGGGAATAGTTGCAATGCAATAAATCAGAGCTGTAGATGGGAGCTAATATTGATGAAAATAAGGTAAATACAAGTTTGTAGTACTGTGCTGCAACCCAGCTAGACCCTGCTTCTGAGCCATAATTAAGGGTGAATGGGAACCCACTGAATAAGATGGCTGGGAATGAGGAACAGCTGTGGAAGCAGGGAGGCCTATAAAATCTCCCAAGAAGAGGACGTTAGGAGGAAGATGGGGCAAGCAGCCATAGCAGAGGAAGATGCAAAGGGAAGGCTGAGCCTTCTATTGAATAAGGACTGAATTAGTAAGCCCCTGTGTCTGAGTGGATCAGTGTGCATGGAAGGTGGTGGGAATGCATTATAAGTGCACTGGTGAACCACAAAGTAGTGGTCTGGTCATGGTCTGTGTGGAGCGAGAGCCTGAACAGCAGGGGCTCAGATGCAAATTGCTCCAAGGACCCAGTGATGCAGTTTAACATCTTATTAACCCCCCACCCAGGTGGATTGTAAATTGCCATCACTGAGCCATGCTGAGAGGCCTTTCTCCATGCTGCAAGCAGACGCTCTCTTGTTGGCAGCCAGAGAGGAGTGGGAATGCCAGGTCTTCCTTCCATCTGCTATTCACACGCTTGAGCTGGCAAATAATGGGTTGCAGCTGTGATCAGGTATGAAGTTGCCATGAAAACTACAGAGAGGAAAATAGGTTCTGAGCAAATCAAAACAAAACCAAATCTTAATCTTTGCTTTGAAGCAATCTAAACTCGCATAAGCAGACAACTACCTGCCTTCTCAGCAGCCTTCCTCTAACCTAATCCCTGAACATTCCTGCCCCCCCATGTTTAAAATCAAGTACTTAAATATTTTTGGGTGGACACTAGTTATAAAAATGCAAGGCACACATAATTTATGTATTAAAAATTTTCCAACCTAGTTCCAGCTAGCCCTCATGTAGCCCCAGTAGAGTGCTGCCTCTTCTTTGTACCCCTTGGGCTCCATGGATCCTGCCATTCCTATGCTCCAAACTTTCCAATTTCTTTATATCAAATCACTTCACATGGCAGCTGGTGTTCTGATCCTTGCTCTTCTGTGCCTTCTCCATCTTTGCACTAGTGGAGCAAGCATTCAGAGACACTGTAGGCCAGCAGCCTATTTCACCCAGCTCCCTGAGTGTGCACATGGCATACTGTGTGTGTTGTGTTTGTAACAGGAAGGGCAGATGTCTGCTAAGCATGCATGTGTTCCATGGGGAGCTGGGTGTCAGAGAGGAAGAACTGCAGGAAAGGGGCACTTGAGCTCAGCAGCTGTCAGTAGTAATTGATTCTACTCCTCATTCACTTTCCTAGCAAGCAGCCTGTTTTGTCAGCAGCCATATACTAGGCTACTCCATCACTGTTCAAGAGTAGTGAGAAAAGGAGAGGTACCAGGAAGCTTCCTAGGTTTCCAGAGTGAGCGTTTTATTGTGTGTTTGGACTCCAAATAATTCTGCTTGCTAACCTGCCTATCTTCTGTCATGGTGGAGCCGTCTTCTGGCCCCTTCCACCACTTTACACTCCTTTATCACTTGCCTGGCTGGCACCCTTCAGACACCTTCACTCACTTTTTTCTCAGGGTTTCCGTTTATACAGACCCCCGCCCCCAACCACCACACACACACTCTGTTGCATTGCATTTTTTCTCTCCTGTTATCAGCCTTATGTCTTCAGTATCTAGGGTGCCTGTGCTTGCAGCTCTGACCCATTTTGAACCGGCAGGAACGGTGCTACTGTTTCTGGAGTCCCCCTGCAAGCAGAGCAGGCACGGGTATAGACGAATGACATCACAGTGTGCCGCAACAGTGCACTCCCCATTTTGGTGCCCCTCAAGCGCTGGCCACCCCCCTGCAACGTTTACCCAACTTACTGGGTTGCACTGGCCCTGAAAACAGACTTTATTGATAATTAAAATCCATTATTTGGATTGCAGTGTTTAACAAGCACAGGGCAGCTTGAGGCAGGCACGCTGGGGTTGGGGGCCCTATTTGCTCATTTGACATGCCTCGCTCTTCCAAAATGTGACTATAAATGCACATAATGGAGTCCTGTTCTTTGATGCGATTTTTTCATTTTATTCTGCTTTTATTAGTTCCTACCCAGAGTTCAGTTTGTTGGGCAGGAAGGACTCCAGGTTGAAAATTCTCTGTTTAGATGTAAAAAGCCTTTACCTTAGGTGCCAGCCTGGCAATATGGCCATGGGAGCTGGGAATTAAGCTGCATTCTTTCCTTCTCATCAGAACCAAAGGTGTTTTGTGCTCAACTGTGTCATCTTAGAGGCCATCAGTGTGGTTACACAGGTGTAACTAACTGGGAATGAGTAAACAGTTCTGCTGAGGATGGACAAGATGGGTTAGAATGTAGCTCCCTGGTAGCTAGTCAAACTCAGCAGTGTTAACAAGAGTTAAAAAGCATAAGCCTTAGCCACTGAGGTCAGCAGTCTCGACCATACACCATGCAGCTGGTCAGAGAAATAAGATGGTGAAGACGGTGCCAGTTTTCCATAGTGGCTTTTCAGAGTAAGTGTTTGTGCAAAGATGTGTAAGAAAAGGGGTGTCTAAAGTGTGTGAGAACCTGGCCCAAAGTCAGAGGCGGCCTTTGGCAATTGGGAGACCTAGGTGAAGGCCCTTTATGAGTCCCCTATAAACCCCCAATGTTGCCCTCACTGGGGCTCTGAGCCCCCATTGCTGCCCCAAACTACCCCCCGGAGAGAAGCGGGGACCCCAGGCCACCAGGTCCAAAAGCTTTGCCGCTCGCCGGCCAGTGTACCAGCCAGACTGTCCTCTCTCCAGTGATGGCGGAGCAGCACTCCCCATCTACTCCCAGCCAGCCGCGCCTCCCCAGGAGATGGAGGAGAGAGGCTGGTACGGTGCTGTGGCTTGCTGGGAGTGGGGCCCTCTGGGGTGGCCAGGGGCAAAGCGGGCAGAACTCCTTGGAGCAGGCTGCTCCAGGGGGCCCCCACTCCTAGCAAGTCGCAGTGCCGCGCCAGCCACTCTCCTCCCTCCCCCTGGGGAGGCGCAGCCGGCTGGGAGTAGGCAAGGAGCACTGCTCCACCCGTGCTGGAGAGAGGCCGGTCTGGCAGGTGGGTGGCAAAGCTTTTGGACCTGGTGGTCTGCTGCTGTCCGCTTTCCCACCACCCCATGAGCGCACAGGTAAGTGAAGCTGGCGGTGGCTATGGGGCCCCCTTACAGCTCGGTGGCCCTAGGCCACTGCCTGCTTCGCTTACCCCAAAAGCTGCCTCTGCCCAAAGTGTATAGAAGTTTTATGAGATGGCAGTGCAACTTACACCCACGATCTTTGACTGGAGCTGTGTGTTTGGCTGCATGTGGTACAAAAGCATTGTATGCTCACTAGATTAGACGACTCAAGTTTCAGAACGTAAAACAATTTCTAGCTGAGAATGGGAAGGAACCCTTATGCAGCTTCAGATGCAGTACTATACACATTGCCAAGGACATTATAGGTAATTTATCTTTCTCTGAAGCAGTGGTTCTCAACCACTGTGTCAGGACACATTACTGTGTGTGGGAGATGGCTGCATTTGGCCTTGGGGGGTGACCTGGTGTGTCCTGTAGGGTCACAATATGCTGCTAAGCATGGTGTGACTCGCAAAAGGTTGAGAACCACTTCTCTGAAGTATCAGATGCTGTCCTCTGCCAGAGGAAGGGCATCCGACAAGATGGACCCACTCTGATCTTGACTGGCACCTCCCATCTTCCAAGGATATTTTACGTTTAAAACATTGAGGATAAGAATACCATTTTGAAAGCCCACAAATGCACTTGTGGATGTTAAATGGGTCTGTGATAAATGTACAGGGGTACAGTGTTGCTCTTCTTTAAACATATGCAGCCCTGCTGAAGTTGAAAGCATGTGCCTGAGATCGGACTTTGGCCCTAACTCTGTAACAGCTGGAACAATGCAATAGATGCATGCGTTAGATTGAGGGGATTTAAGTGATGCTAGGATCTCTGCCAAACTGGGAACGAATATACATGACACACTTGTGAATTTCATTAAAAACATGGTTGCCAGGGGCTTTCTCTCAGTGCTACAATATAAGAGAGACTGATGCCTGGGAACTATTGAAATGGTTCTAATTGTCTTATTGAGGAAAGCAAATGTAATTAAAAGAGACTGGCAGTTTTTCATATTCAGAACATTGCACTTTGCATTTCAAGGCAATTTTGGCAGTTAACACAGGTGGTAGAATCCCAGAAATTTAACCTGATCTAATTTTGATGTCGAATTGCTAGGGAGGAAAAAATTAATTCCCCAGCTGATGGCATCTGACGTGTGCAGAGCACAATGGGGGAAATTAAGCAATGGAAACAAGGAACAGCATTTGGGGAATGAACAGATGTGCCAGGGAAAGCAAGAAGAAACTCAGGAATATGCAGCAAGAATCAGGGTCCATTTCAGTATGGCAATCGGCACCATGGAGAAACCAAAGGGGATATTGTCTTAGGCAAGTCTCTGTATCCATTCTGCTACTGGCCTTAGAAATGCGAAATCACAGCATTGAATGCAGATGGCATTTTTGCTGGGTACATGCTGTTTAGCCACATATTCTCCAGGACAGTAAACAAAAGCAGGAATTTTCTTTTCTTTCTTTGCTCAAGTATTGCTTCTTCTCTGTGTGCTGTAAGAAAAAATGTTCCTTGGCTTGGTCAATGGGTGCTAGGGTTGAGTCCTGGATGAAGGAGGCTCTTTACCACAAAGAGTGCAACTGCACAGCAGAGACAGGTGATGGGAAGGTCATCTTCAGTGTTCAAAGTGAAGGTTTCACCCAGTGGTGTGGTGGCCTTGGTGGGGCTGAGCAAACTGTAGGGGTCTGTTTACTTGGGAAGAGGGAGACAGCGCTCGCTGAACAATGCGAGCAAAGATTCACAAAGTGGGCCTGGAGTGGAATCTTAATTTGTTGTTGTTGTTGTTTGTTGATTGGACTAGAACTGGGCACCCATTCTGATGTGGGGTGATTTCATGACCCATTTTAAAAAGACTTAGTTTTTAGTTTTTCTGGAGGGGCAGCATTTGGAGAGGCTTTCAGAAAGACCTGCCAGAGTTGTATAAACAGATAAGGCCTAACTAGCTTCACATCCTCACAGCGTTCACTGGTTCTTATACTGCCACCCAACTCTTTTCACCAGTAGATCTCCGAGTGGTTTACAAGGGAGGTCACTATCATCAACACTGTTATAGGGAGGTGGGGAAACTGAGGCAGAGAGCAGCAACATGATTAGCTTAAGCTCAGCCAGGAATAGAATCTGCATCTCTTGACGCCCAATCTAGTGCACTTTCCATCAAACCACATTGCTTCTCACACTCACTAGCCTTGTCCCTTTAGTCATAATTTTTTCCCCACAAGGAGCTCAACAGCATTTTGGCCCCTCTGCTGTTTTCATGTTATAACGATGAAATGTTTTGGGTAAAATAGAAACTAACCTGAACTTGAAAAACCCTTCTTACTCTTACTTCAATGAGGTTACCTGCCTGCCCTGCCTTAAAAACCAACTCTTTGCTTTATTTTATAATTATATGTCTGGATTCTTTTGGAGACCAAAAATAGATGAGCTAAAATGCTGTGAGAAAAGTAATTTTTTTTGTTTTTCTTTTCTTGCTCTATCAAAAGCTGGAGGATACACTTCAGGAAAACCTGTGCATGCAAAACTTTGAGCCCAATTGTGTAGACTCAGAAGGGTTAGAGAATCATCCAAACATTTGGGATACTAGAATGTGTCACAGGGACTGGCTGAATGATTCAACAGGCCTTTCTTGTACTTGATTTCCACAATTCTGTGAAATGAACTTTGAACATTTGAAGGTCACCCATCTGTTCATTACTGCTCATCTGTGTCACGGAGCCTGTAGTTTCAGGAAACCCTGCTCAGGAAGAGTATCGTGGGGTAACAGTAAATAGTTAACTTGGGGGGCTAACCAAAATTACCATCTTCAGGCATTGTAATTAAAATGTATCCCTTAATCTTTGAAATGTAACTGATTTTACTCTAACCCTATCTCCAGATTTTACAGATCAAAAAAAGCAGGGCGTAGTGGGCAGGAAGGTGTTAAGGGCAACAAGAATATGGCTGATTTTTCTTTCATCTCCTGAGATATCAAGGAGGACTTTTGCTGTCACTGACTAATTTCTGAACACACTAGCAGTAGCTACAGGCAATGTTATCCTCAAGACTTCCAATGAGCAGGTTTTGTTTATTCATTGATTTTAAAATGATAATACACTGTGGCTTCAGCAGTTTAAGCCTGATGTGATTTAGACTCTTAAAGGAGGGGAAAAAAAGAACCGTCTTACTGGCAGGCAGGGATGAGGGGACAGATCCTGCACAAGGTTGTAGTGGGAAATCGTAGCAGAATCTTTCTCTGGCAATGAAGAGGTTTATGATGCTCAGTCCACTCAGGAGGAGACATAGCAGCAGGGTTAACTACTTTTTCCTTTAGCAATAATGCATCTGAAATAACGTTTTAAAAGTTTAATATCTTACAAACAAATGCTTTCTGGAAACCATCAGATCTAAAAACCATGAGTGAGATCCTGGTCCCTTAGAAATCAATGGAAGTTTTGCTATTGATTTCAGTCCACCTCTCCCAAAAGGTATATTGTGCAACTACAGTGAGACCCCAAACCAGAAAGCACAAATCTGGACCCACCTGCTGAACTGGAATCTTGAATTAGAGCAACCCCACAACTGGGAATGGAGAGATCTGGAATCTAGACCCACATCTGGAGTTGTCTTGTGAAAAGCTGGGGAGATTAGAATAAAAGAAGCAGCTGTTGTGATTCATTTTCTGGCTCTTGGTTGGCATCCCAGGGCTATTGCTAAGTGACTGAGGGATGTGTCATATGAGAGAAAAAGGGAAGCAGATGGTAGATGGGAGTTACAGTGGGAGGAAAACCCAATTAGAAGTCCCAGCCTGGCTTGCGGCATGGATCTCTATCTTGCCAGGTAAAGAGAATGACCTGACTTAGTGCCTGTGGTTGGATTAAGAAATTCTCTTTTCAGTTAAAGACAAATACTGAAGCATTTTCTCAAATTTTCCAAGAGATTCCTTTCATTGCAAGGCTGAGAGAGATTGAGTCAGAAAAGGTAGGTTAGTTGCCTCCATAGAACAAGTTTATTTCTATGTACCACTTTGTTTGTTTTAGGGGGTTTTTTTTGTTTTTTTTTTTTTCCTGGAAGGATGGTTTTGTGCTTACGGCACTGGAGTGGGACGTAGGAGATCCATGTTCTCCACCATCATCAACTGCAGATTGGTTAGACAAGTCACGTAGTCCAAAAATTTGAGCAGAGGTCACTGATTTTGGTTGCCTCAGCTTTTGGTTGTCCAAACCAGGGGCCTGATTTTACGAAGTGATGGGTGCTGACAATTGTAATTGAAGTCATTGAGATGAACTATCTGTGCCCTTAATTTCCCCATCTACAAAATGGAGACAGTAACTTTCCTAATTCATCAGGATCCCCTGAAGCTAAATTCATTGAAGTTTGTGAGACGGGTAGATGCTCCAGTGTTGAGTATCGCAGAAAAGCCCATTAAATAAATAAGTTATGATTTGTTTTAATCAGAAGCGATGGGACAGGACAAGACAGGCCTCATCTGGCATTTAAAAATGTGATATGAAAGCTGCTAAAGATCCCCCTAGCATGAGGATCTGCTGCTTATGTTGTAAGGAGCTTTACAGCCAGAATAAATGAAGGGTTGGGGGTATCTGCTGTTCTGTGTTCCTTCCTTTCCATACTCATGCCCAAAAGCAAGGAGCCTGATTCACAGCAAAAGGTGATGAGAAGGGCTCCTTGCTGGAAGGATAAATACATTGTCAAGCCCCGTCAATGAGTCCCTCAAGGCAGAATCCACGACAGCTCCTTTATCCTCTAGTTATTTAGGATTACGATCTGCCATTCTAATGCAGGGCCAGATCTGGAGGGGATCTCAGTGTCTGCTGAGCATGTAGCTCCAGATGAAGTAGCTGGGACTTGCAGGAGCCCAGGATCTTCGAGGAGCAGGCTTTAGTTCTTATTCAGGCAGAACTCCCAGAGAAGCCCTGGGAGATCATAAACTTTCACCGCTGATATTTGTGTTTTGTTGACAGTCTGGTCGGATAATACATTCAGGAAGAGGGTTGGGAAGGATTTCCATGGGATTTGGCCCAGTTTTTCCCAATGGGTATTGTTAGGGTGCTCAGTTCCTTGCAAGACTGGGCCTGTTATGCCTGTTGTTTGCATTGACTGCTCTCAAGGCAGAGTGAAGTCTTAGCAATTTGAGTTGGCCTGGCAACAAAGGGGCATCTTCTTCATTGCCAGGAATGTGTGCTCTCAAACAGTGGTTCCCAACCTTTTGCAGGCAGGGGGACCCCTTTTAACAACAACAACAAAAAAATCTTTGCGACTCCCTAGCTGATTATGTAATCTGGCCTGTGCAGGCAGACTTGGGCCTGCGCCGCTCTGGCGGTGCCACTAGGACATCCGGTGAGCAGCGCTGCCACCACCATGGTCATGCTGCTGGGAAGCTGGGCCACAGCAGCTATGGCCCCCTGCCCTTGCCCCTGCTGGGGAGCTGCTGTAGCCCCATCCCCCTGCTGGGATCCAGCCATAGGCAAGGAGAGGCAGCCCTGGCCAGGAGCATCGGGGCTGCAGCTGGATTCAGGCCCTAGTAGGGACAGGCTCTGTGGACCCCCTGAAACATGTCCGTGAACCCCCAGGATCCCTGGACCCCAGGTTAGGGAGCCACTGCTCTAGAACTTTTTGTCCTCTGAAGGTCAGATTAATTTTTTTGCTCAGCTCCAGACCTACAGCCTTCATTTAAGAGAGCAGTGAGCGATGTTTGTTCTCTGAATGTCACTAACCTTGCTGTCTAATGAACCTTAGCAGTTACTCAAGCTTAAATCAATCCCATCAGTCCGAGAACCGTCTCTGTGGCCTAGAGCAACCACCTGATGGATCACTGTGACTGGGCTATGGTGTGCTGCGTGACTGCAGAAGGAGTAGGGTGGGTTTGAGGGAAAATAGCTTTGACGTTTCCTCAGCTGCTCTATGGATAGTTTGGTCCCAGAGTTCTCTCTCATATGATCATCAATTCTTCATGATCAAAAACTATTACCAACGCAGAGTCTGCACAGGATCCATACGTACAATTGTGTTTCCCCAATTCTCAGCTTCCTTACTGACCTTGGATTTTTCACTCCATTCCTTTCTCTGTGAGATTTGTATCATAAGGTGTCTGTCATTCACTGTGGTCCTTGAATATTTTATTCACTGAGCATACTTGTGAAATGAAGCAGATCTCACCAGCAACATTTTGCTCAAAATTTTTTTAGAAGGGTTAATTAACTTTCTCCAATGGAAATGCTAACAGGAATTTTTAGGGAGGCAAAATGGAGTGGCCTAGGTTGGCAAGTGGCTAAGCCCTTGTATCTCATTATGTTTGGAAACCTGTAGGATTTTTAATGACCATGGGTGAAATCTTGCCCCATTGAAGTCAATGGCAACACTCCCTTTGATTTCAGTAGGCCCAGGGTTTCATCCTATGTATTTTAGTTGCTTTTACTGTGGTTTAGTTGTTGCATACAGTGAGAAGGGTCAGCACCAGGTGGAACCAGCTCTTCATGAACTACAAGTGCATTGCAGGCCCTTCTGTTCTCTGGACTACAGTATAGGAAATATATGTCAAGCTGTAGCCAGACACAGCTGGCCTGTAATCTGGATATTGGCTCTGTGAGGAGAAAAAAGATACTCTGAACAGAGGTTCATGATGGATAGATTTGTGTTTGGCAAAATTTGACCCATGTTCTTGCTGGCTGGCTGTACCCTTCTAATGTGGGCTTTCTGATCTGACAGGACTACTTTTTCCCCAGATGGCACAGGTACAGAGAGCTATCTATTTATTTTAACTGATTGATTCTCTCTCTCAATATTTTCAATAGGTTAATCTGGCACTGAGTAACTTTTTCAGCAATTGACCCCTCATAGTTTCATCACTTCTATCCCGGCAAAGCTGAGAGAACGAGCACAATGGAAAGAAACAAGTGAATAAGTTCTTGCCTAGTAAAGGCTCAGGGGAAAAGCAGCATTTCTGTCATACCATGGGAGTCCAAAGTCTCCAAAACCACAGTTCTCTGCAAAGACTCATCATGCCCTCTCAGGCGGGTCCTGGGAGAGCTGCACGCCTTTCAGTCCATGGCCTGTTTCCAGGGCCTGGGGCTAACCCACAAAACCCTCCTCCTTCTTGACAATATTGGGATACATGCCCTCTTCACAGCTCCCCATGACAGTTGTATTTTGGAGGCATTTGGCAGCTGCGAGGGGGGGGAGGCTTTCATCAGCACCAAAGTACAAGTGATCTGTGTGTTCCTACACAGACTGGGAGGGGGTCCATCCTTCAACAATGGTGAAATCATTCCAATGAGTTTGCGATCCTAAAATGATCAGTTGTAAGCATCAGGGACAACCAGCTTCCTTCCTATTTCAGAAACCCCACAGCCTCCACCTACAGTGAGATGACATGTCTCACCACCCCAATGATGCATTTTTACCTCATTTTTTATACAGGCACTTTGTATTGCTCCTGATATTTAATCTGCCTAAAAGATTACAAAAGATTCCTGCCATCTTTCCTTTGAAATGTGCTCACCTCTCCATTGTTTGTATCCAACCTTTAATAGTTGGTAGGAAGGCCTTCAAGCTACAAAAGAACATTTTTCTTTTTCCCATGAGATTCTGTTCAGCGTTTGCTGAGCTATAAACCGTTAAAATCACCATTTTCATTTTCTTGCTTGTGTGCCAAATTAATAAATGACTTATTATGCTGACATTCCAAAGTGTTGGACTCACACGGCTCCCATGGCAGCAACATGAACAGATGAAATTATACGGAGAAAACCTGCTAGAGCAGCTGGGAGGATAAGAAGGCTGAGCAGGGTCCCTCTGCCCAGACTGGCCCATAGTCCCAATAGTCTGTAGCCTCTTCTGGGGCACCACAAGGTGCTGGTGCTTCCCCAGCTCCTCAGAGCAGAGGAAGAGAGAGATGTGGGCTGAGCTCCCCATATAGCCAGGACCCAGCACCTGGCAACGTGAGACCTTCCTCTTTCTCTGAGATAATATCCTGCTACTGCTGCTACCTAATGTTCTTAGTCCTGTAGCTCAAGCAGTAGCAGTCTGTGCTGATGATTCAGGACTCACACTGCTGGTGTTGCATTATGAGGATATGGAAACTGTTACAGTTACACAAAATAGAATTAAAAAACCCTAGGATATTGCATACAAAAATGGACATTAAAATAAAATTTAGGTTGAAGTCAAATGCTCAAAAAGTTGTGACGTTAGCTCTCAAATGTCAGAGTTTATGGATGCCAGGGCAACCTTAATTTGGCCTCCGTGAGCATATACTAACTGAAAGTTCTTAATTTATACATGCTATTCCCCCTCCCACACCCCAGGACTCCTGTATCACTGAGGGCACAAGATAGACACACAAGAGGACAGACTCTGACATGTCCTTATTTTCATTTATTTGACTTTACAACCTAAATAATATTCTTTTAACATAGTTGGTTTTTGATTCATAATATGAGAACAGCTTTGCTGGGTGACCTACATATGCAGAGTGTGAAGAACTTCATCCCACCATAGGCAAAAATTAACACTCTGTAAGGAAATGGCTTTGTGTTCTGGGCTCTGTGAGAGACTTTACCCAAAAAATGTGGAAGCAAATTGGTAAAAATGACTTCAGCACAGCGTGTAGCTATTGCAAAAAAAAAAGGAAGCTATTTGCATATTTTATTTATTCTTTTGTTACTGTAGGCCAGGGATGTCAAACATGCAGCCCATGGGCCAAATGCTGCCTGCAAACTTCTTCCATCTGGCCCATAACTGCACTCTGTGGCATCACACACACTTTAACAGAGGGAGTGTGTGTGGCCTCTCATACCCAGTGCTCTGCAATGCTGTGAGAGAGTAAGGTCTTGCAACATTACAGCGCCCTGGGTATGCGAGACTACACTCCATGAGAACACACGCTCCCTAACAGTATTTTGATTTATGGTATATATGGCCCACTTGAAGTACATTTAAATCAGTTCTGGCCCACCATAGAAAATGTTTGACATCCCTGCTGCAGGCCAAGAGTCTGAAACCAAGAGTCTATTAACAGAGCATGTCACTGTTGAAATTAGGACTAGGACTCAGGTGTTCCAAGGCTCTTCTAAGGCCCCCAAACCATTTTTGATCTCTCTTTAGTTTTGGTAACATTGGCTGAATTCTCAGACCCTAAGGGCAAAAGAGACAAATTTGGTCTTACCACCTGTCCCGTGCAGGCTACAAAACCTCACCCGCCTACTCCTGTAAGAAACCCCTAAGCTAGGACTGAGTTATTAAGTCATCAAATCCTGATTTAAAGACTTTAAAGTACAGAGACTCCACTAGCAAGTGAGCCATGCTCCAGAAGAAGGCATGGCAGGGGAGCTTAGCAAGGCAGCAGAGAGATGGGGGGGAGGATTGGGGTGGCATATCATGCCAGGCAGAGGAATGATGGATGGCCTGGGAATGGCACAGGAGCATGGCAGGACAGTGGCGGCAAAAGAGGGGTGGCAGAGGAGCTTGGTGAGGTGGGGTGTAATGGGATAGCAGAGGAGCTCTGGGGCCAGATGATGGGACCCTGCTACTGCCCCCCCATGACCCCACGCTCTGTGACCCCCTTCATTGCCCCATGGACTGCAGGACACCCTTTCCAGCCCCACTGATCATCACCTTGCTGCTAACCTGGGCTCTGCTGCTGCCCCTGGCCTTGTCGCCCCCCCAAACCTTGCTGCCAGCCCTCACGGCCATATTAGGTTTCTGTGGCCTCGCTGTGTCTCCACAGCCTCCCCCAAGCCCTTGTGGCCTCTGCTTTCCCCAGGTCTCCCCCTGCAGCCTGGCTTGGGCCGCTGTGGCCTCCCCCAGGTCAGCACCCCCCCAAAGTGGCCTCACCAGGCTCCTCTGCTTTCTACTGGGCCTCCCCCTGCAGCTTCCCTTGGGCCCATGGCCTCTAGGGCCTCCCTCAACTTTCCCGCTGTGGCATCGACAAGCCCTCCCCGGGCCTCCCTCCACAGCCTTTCCCTGCAGTCTTTTTTGGGCCAACCCCTCACAGCCTCCCTGAGACTTCCCCGCTGTGGCCACCACCAGGTCTCTCCCACCATGACCTCCGTGCCACAGCCTCGCCACTGCCTTGACATGGCCTCCCCACATGGTTTCGACATGACCTCTCCAGGCCCTGGCAGCCTCCACTGACCCTTTTAAAAGGGATAGCCGTGTTAGTCTAGTCCGGTGAAAAAACAACAAGGAGTTGTGTGGCACTTTAACAGATTTATTTTTTGCATGAGCTTTCGTGGGAGGAGATCCCACTTCCTCAGATGCTTCGAAGATGGGGGAATCTTCCAAGCATCTGAGGAAGTGGGATCTTCTCCCACGAAAGCTCATGCAAAAAATAAATCTGTTAGTCTTAAAGTGCCACACAACTCCTTGTTGTTTTTCCACTGACCCTGCCTCCATGACCTTATCATTGCCTCACTAGGGCCCTGCAGCCTTTCCCCATGGCTTTCCCAGGCCTCTCACCAGGTCCCTATGGCCTTTCCCAGTCTTCTGTCTCAGCCTCACCACCTCACCATGGTGTCATTAGACCCCCTTGGTGGCCACCTCTGATGGAGTTATTCATCCTCAAATCATGGTTTAAAGACTTTAAGGTACAGGGAATCCACCGGCAAGTGGATGCCCTTTATACAGAGAAAGGTGACGTGAGTGCCCTTAAAACTAGATCAGTGGTTTTCAAAGGATGGGGCAGGATCCCTTACTGGGTCCCAGACCTTCAGGAATTGGGTCACATCCCTCATCCCCACTGTTGCCACTAAAAGTCTGGAATGCAGTGCTCAAAGATGTAATTGTTGGGTGATGGGCATAAATGTTTTTTTTCATTTCAGCTGGGTCCCAAGGAAAAAAAGTTTGAAAATCACTGCACTAGATGCCCAATCTCATAGTTCCTGGCACAGTGCTCAGGGATTGGTGGGGACAAAAATGGTGGTTATTTAGGAGCCTCACAAAGCACTGTGGAGCACAGGGAATCCTTGTAATCGCCAGTCTCACAGCACTTCTGGGCAAGGTCAAGTCAGTACTGTATCACATTCCCACCTACATTTGTTCAATTAAAACAGAACACCAAAGGCTCTTTGGAGAAATAGGCCTCCACAATACCTTACTCTCATTTTCCTTTTAATTTTTGTCACATACCTTTTAGATTTTCTGAACTGGAGCCCTTGCATATCTTTATGCAGTATGAAGTCACCCCAGCTAATGTGCTCCTTTATATTACTAGGAATTTGATTCTTCTCCTTAGCAGGGCTCCCAGTGGCACAGACAGCGGGACTACCTCTTTAAGTACTGGCCATCACACTCCTTGTAGAAGCACTTTATGCTGGTGACTTTTTATTTGCCCAGGTATTTTACACCTCTGTGTAAATCAATATTCGCAAAGCAGAAAAGTTTTTGAGACAGCCATAAATGTGCTGGACAGTAGGCCCATCAGAAAAATGGGCTTACTGTATTGTCTGCATGGCATTGCCCAGCACTTGATATCTGTTTTCTGGTGGCCAACCTGACAAAGTATATTTACAGGGCTGGGAGGAAATATTAATCTTTTAAGGGTCCTTTTTCTATTAAACTTTCCTGACCAGACAGAGCAGAATCTTTTCTCTAAGCCAAAGGCATTGTCTAACCTTTAATGTTAAAGAGGAGTTTTGTTTTGGATAAATGAATTTTTTTTCCTAGTAGGCCTGTACTTAATTATTATGGTGTTTCATTCTGACTGTTAGCTGACTCTAATGTGCTATCAATAAGCTGAATTGTAGCATTTCATTAAATAATAGCTTGTGTGTCCCTTTTCTTCTAAACACTTGACCTGGAGGAAAATGTCCAGGAAGGGATCACTTGATGGATATGGGGCAGAAATTGTCTGTAATTAATAAGCTGCTAATCTTTGAAGAATGATTTTAGCTTGTTGGGAATTACTGTAAACACATGATTCCTGTCATAATGGCTTGTTCTACGTAGCTGTTGTGCTTCCTAAAATAGTGGCTGGTTGACCAGATGTCTGTAGCTTATCAATTATGTAAATCAGCTACCATGATTAGATGTCCATGTTCAATAGTTCATTTTCTTTGGTTCTTTTCTGTGAACACATAGTAATATATATAAAAGGATGCCTTTTATTATAGATGTATGTTTTGTAGAACAAAATGGTGTAATTGATTAACTAAATAATTGCCCCAAATGGACAAGGAACATGTGGTCTAAAAGATGTATTCTATAATCAGAGCTGACACCATACATTAATATTGTGCTGATACACTAAGTATTAACAGCTCGTTTTGGTCACAAATGGTCCTAGCAGTGCAAAATTAATCACAGATATCATTGGCTTATTGGTTCAAAATAAGATCAAACATGAGAGGAAGTTTCCTTTGTTTAATTTGAACAGTACATAAGGCAGGAGTTTTGGGGAGATAGGCAGATATGAATGCAAATAGCCTGTCTCATGTCTCCAGTTTCAGCTCTGGGGGGTGTAGGTTTCCTTTTTTGTCTTCTGTAGACTTCTGTATTAAGAGTTGCTTGATTGTCTTATTTAATAAAAAGTCAGCTGAGTTTGTTATTTGACTTCATGGTGTATTAAATCTGAACACACAATAGTGCTATATTAATGATTTATGATGAATGAACAGGATTAGAATAAACATCCAAATAATAAACAAGCTTGTTATGAGCAGGGACAGAGAAAACCCGCACTTGCTAAATTGGGTCACACCGATGGTTCATCTGGTCCTGTATCCGACAGTAGATGTTTTAGCGGAAGAGGCAAGAAAACCCAAACTGGCCATTTATGGAATTACCTACTACAAACACCATCCTGGCCACTATGGATGTAGAAGCTCTTTACACCAGCATCCCATACAAGGATGGATTACAAGCTATTAGAAGACCCATCCCAGATGATGCCGCAGTACAGCTTGTGACTGAACTTTGTGACTTTGTGCTCACCCACAACCATTTCAGATTTGAGGACAGCTTGTACCAAGTCAGTGGCACTGCTACAGGTACCTGCATGGCCCCACAATATGTCAACATTTTTATGGGGGACTTAGAACATTTCCTCAAGTCTCATCCCAAAACACCTCTCCTCTACTTACACTATATTGATGACATCTTCATCATCTGGATCCATGGCAGGGATACTCTTGAAGATTTCCACAGATTTCAACAATTTCCACTCCACAAATCCACACAGGAGATCCACTTTCTGGACACTACAGTACAAATTAGGGATGGACACATCAACAGCACTCTATACCAAAACCTAAAAACACCACACGATCCATTGTCTACAGCCAAGCCTGAAGATACAACCGCATTTGCTCTGATCCCTCAGACAGAGACAGACATCTTCAGGATCTCTATCAAGCTTTCTTAAAACTATGGTACCCACCTGGAGAAGTAAAGAAGCAGATTGACAGGGCCAGACAGATATGCCGCAGTCAACTGCTACAGGAAAGGTGCAAAAAAGAAAGCAATAGAATGCCACTGGTCACCACATACAACCCTCAAGTCAGACCTCTACAACAGATCATTAAGGACCTCCAGCCTATTTTAAAAGCTGACCCCTCACTCTCTCTAGCCTTGAGAGACAGAGCTCTCCTTGTCTACAGACAACCCCCAAACCTTAAACAGATGCTTACTAGTAACTACAGACCTAACAAGAGAAACATTAAAGCAGGCACATATCCCTCCAACAAACCACGCTGCTGACTCTGTCCACATTTCTGCACAAAAGACACCATCATAGGACCTAATCAAGCCAGCTACTCCATCTAAGGGTCCTTTACCTGCTCATCCATTAATGTGATTTATGCCATCATGTGCCAGAAATGCCCCCAAGCCTTATACATTGAACAAACAGGACAATCCCTGTGCAGAAGAATAAATGCACACAAAACTGATATCAGAAATCACAACACACACATACACACACACACACTTGCTGAGCACTTCCATCTTCCTAATCACTCCATTGATGACTTGTTAATGATGGTCATCAAGAAAATCAGTGGGACATCAAGACTTCAAAGAGAAGCAACTGAAATCGAACAAATATGCACATTAAATTGTGTGAAAGCAGGGCTGAATTGTGACTATGGATTCTTTTCACATTATAACAGGTAATTTGACTTCACCCTCCCTCTGTATGGTGTTTCCTGCCATTTGAATCCTTACAAATGCTCTGATTTGCTGTTGCAGTATGACCTGATCCCATGTCTTACACTCCCCTGCATTTAGTTTCATCCAATTCTGTAAGTTCTTCCTCTTCAAAGTGTCTGACGAAGTGGGATATTCTCCCACAAAAGCTCATGCAATAAATAAATCTGTTAGTCTTTAAGTGCCACAAGACTTCTTGCTTTTTTTGCTTTACTAGACTAACACGGCTGCCCCTTTGGAGCTACCACCAGGGGTCAGAAATCCAAAAGATAAGAGCCATTTTAAAAAATGACTTCAATAACTAACTGTTCTGAGAGCCACAATGGGTATGATCTCCAGGGGGAAGTGGGGGAGCTGGACCAGGAGACCTGTCAGGCTCCTGTGGTGAAGGGTGGGGGGAGAAAACTGGGGGAATGCAGGCAATGAGCAGTATGTGATGGTTTGCTTTGCATTGGCTCACCAAAGAATGTGAAAATTCTTTGCTCATTACAGGAGCTTCATTGACCTTGGGATGCAAAACTGCTGCTGACCTCCTAAGCCTGCTTGTAACGAAGTGTAAATCATGAGATGACGTATTCTCTGAGCACATGCACTTCTCCATGGTGATGGAGACTGACCTCAGAGCATGGCAGCTATCCTTGTCTGAAAAACTGCAGTTTGGTATGGAGGACAGAAGAGTGGCACAGGCCTAGAATTGCAAAATGTGGGATCTGCCCAAAATGCTGTGCCACCTGCTTGAGCTTAGAACAGCATTCAGAGACAATCCCCCTTCAGGTCCCCCAAATTGTGGTACCCACTCCCACCTACCATTGATCAAGGAGGAGGGGGGCAGGGTGCAATAGGTGGTTGCCTCCACACCATTACATAGGGGCAGTGCTTTAAAATGACTCTTTTAAGAGGTGCAATGTCCAGGTCCCAGCCCCCTCTCCCCCAACCACCAGCCCGGAAGTATGAACACAATAAAGCAACACATGTTTTAGATATGTGTGTTTATTTTTGCTGCCATGACACAATGCCTTGTGGGTGACAGAAGGGGAGGGGGAGTGTGGGTGGGATAAGGAGAGTGAGTTCGCAGGGACAGAAAGCTAAGCCATCACGGCTGCTCTGCGCATCCTCAACTCCTTCCCCCAACCCCAGCCATGCTTGCCTCCAAATGCAGCACCTCCCAGCCACACTCACCCCCTGAATCCACTAGCTCCTGCCGTGAAAGTCCTTCATATCACACTCACCTGCTGCCAGGGCCCACCTTGTCTGCCTCCCCCCCACCCCAAATGCCCACTGGCTCTCAGCCTGATTCCTGGCCTGCTGCTGGGGGACCCTGTGCAATCTGTACCCTGCTTCAGCTTCTACCTGGGAGACCCTGCTATGTGACCGCCCACCCAGCTCCAGGTCCTCTCTCTCCACCACTGGGGGATGCTGGAGCCTGCACCTAGCCCTAGGCTCCCCTCCCCACTAACTCTGGGATCTGCCCCCCTCACCACCAGGGACCATGCAGCCCACACCTAGGGCTACCAGATACCAAAGCCTGGAGAGGAGGACAGGGAAGTACGAAAAGGAGGACACATGGAGAAAATGTAGTATTAATGTAATATTCTTCTGTTTTTAGGGGGCCCTGCCATGCTTTCCCCTAAAAACAGGGTGTTCTGGGGCCTTCCAGCATACTTTATCCCCTGTAAGTAAAAAGCCAGACAAAATCATGTATTTTAAAATGCCTGCCAGATGGAGGACGTTGAAGGTAAAAAGGAGGACATGTCCTCCTTTTGCCTGACATCTGGTAACTCTACCCACAACCAGTTGTGGGCTCCCACCCAGGCCCAGCACCTGCTGCCACCCCAGTTCTTTTTGTCTCTTTTGGGGCTGTTACATACTGCAGTCTGCTGTGCAAACCATGCTGCCTGGGCTGGAGAGGGAGGGGTTAAAATTTTCTCTGTGCCTTGGCTAGGTAATTCAGCTTTTCTCTCAATCCTACTGGAAGATTTCAGCTCCAGGCGGCAGACAGAGTTTGCAGAGGCATCTCCTGGAACAGGCAGCAGCTTTGGGGGCTGGATAAGAGCCCTTGGTGGACCAGATCTGTTCCCTGGGCTGTAAGTTTGAAGCCTAGATGTGTTTGAAACACTGTCAATAATGCTTCAGGGCTGAGCAGGCTCCATCCCTGCAGCAGATACACAGCAGGAAAAGTATTTCCTGTTTGTTTCTCTGGCAGAAGGGCAGGGCAGGTGGCCATTGCATCATGGGAGGACAGCTGACTTCCTACAAGCTGCAGCACTTTATTGCACCGTGGGACACCAACCCACAACGCAAAACACTAAAATGGGAATAACAGCCAGTAGTGGGGACATAAGATGCTGAAGCAAAGAATGAGTTGCGGCATTCCTAGCTGTTGTTTTTTTTTTTTTTTTAAATTATTATTTAGAGTTCTCAATGTCAACATTGGATGGCTACCAAGTGTAGACATACCTTAACAGTGGGTAAAAACTAGATGCTTCGGAGGTAGGTGTAAGAATCCCTGAAGTTCAAGCTTGATGTTATAGAAAACCTTTGTGTAAGTGAGGTTTTTTCCTAAACCATGGAAATTAGGCATTGATTTGCACCCTAAACCAAGAGGCTTTATATCATAACGTTGACTTTATATATACTTGTAGCCTTTCATTGAATGAACGTTGGCCTCTCCCTGTTCCAGTCTCTGTACCACCAGTGGAATCCAGGACAGGGTTAGTCTGTTATGGGGGGCCAGGCACCACTAGCCTGCATTAAACAAGAGGTCAAATTGGATGCTCCATGGTTCCTTCTGGTCTTAAAAGCTGTGATCTCTGCTCTGGGAATAAATATTTGCACCACAGTCTTGGCTTTTCTCACCTTACTTATTCTACTCTACAGCTATGTGTTAAACCAGCACGAATGACCATCTAGGATACAAAGAGGGTAAAAATGTTACGAGAGAGTGCAGGAAAGAACAGTCAGACGAAAGGTAACTGAGAGAAGATCCTGTTAACCACTAATTGTCATGTAGAGGTATCCATAAGCATAAGAGTCCAGGAGTTGGGATTTAAGAATACAAAGCATTCGGGGGGGATTAAGGGGTCTCAGGACTCTTCTACCAGGAGCCATAGCCCCCTTACCAGGGAACAGCCTCTTCACCAGGGGCCCTGGACTGCCCACTGGTGTTCCCACTCCAGGGACCCTGGGCCCCCACTCCAGCCAGTCTGTCCCTGAGGGTGGTGGGGCCAACTGGCACATGGTGCAGCTTCCAGGGCGGGCTAGGCCATGTGGGGGCCATACAACACACCAGCTGGCCCCAGCCTGCCCCTGGAGCAGAGAGGACAGGACTGGCCTGTCCCGCCCCATGCCGGGGAAGGACCAGTCAGCCCAGGGGCAGGGTGGGAGCATGGAGCCTGCCCCCCCCAGCACTGGCACGACAGAGGGCCCACAAGATGTGCATGGTGCAGGGAAATGATTTGATGTTCTTGGAGGATGAATTTGTTTCCTTCACCACAGGCTGTCTCTCTTTCTCAGTATCTGTTAGGGGAGGTACCATGCCCAGGATCTGACCTGCTCTCATTCTGAGCAGTACACAAAAGACTGTTGGCAGTGAAGGAACAAACTTCTGCAACAGTGCAGACAAGAAGGACACAAGAGCTGGGATCAAACAAGCCTCCTTCATTGACAGCACTGGCGTGAGATCAGCGATCCATCTCCAGGGTTCCCTCAGTGCACATTCATAAAGATCTGTGCCCCAGCTCCTTGGGAATCAACAACTGCTTTTCTCTGTTACAGGAGGGGTGAAGGCTTGCTTGACCCAAGCAGAAAAGCATTCAGGATACAGAGGGGGCAGTGATCAGAGGATGGGGGAGGAAGGGACCTAGCAAATGTGCTGAGCCTGTTAAAGATGCTAAAACATGGAGATGGGGAAGAAACACAAAGTCCCAGCAGAAAAGCATGAGAAGAGGGGTCTGTCAGAGAAGAGGATGTTGGGGGTGTGTCCCACTGAGGCCCTGAAGAGGCTAATTATGTTACCTGGCTGCACCTGGAGGAAGAGTGAGGTTTAATTGAAGCCCAGCTGGGCAGTAGGAGGCTGATTAGTGGGAGGAGGGAAAAGCTGCAGTATAAAAGGAAGGTTGCAGGTGGTGGCTGGACTAGAAGAATGGGGGACAAGGTCCCATATGGGAAACAGCTGTAGTTTAGGAATGGTTAAGATAGGCTGCTTATGCAGGGGTCTGGGCAGCTAGCAGTAAGGTGGAGAGCCTGTAGTTCTTGGTGGCTGAAAGTCAATAAGCTGGATTTTCAGAGAGGGGGAGGACTGGGGTCAGAGAGGGGCTATGCACAAATGAGCTGGCCTGGTAGGAGGTGATGAGGGAGCTGCTGATGTCTATATATTCTTCTTTAGGCAGTTGGGTGAGTGGCCTTAGTGCTGGAGCAAGAACCACTTTCCTTCTGAATGTTTAGCTCTTTCCTGACAGCAGGAGACAGGAGGAGAGATTCACTTAGGAGCAATATGGTAAGTAAGAGAGGTGAGGCATTCCTGGGGCCTGCTATTGGTGTGCACTAACTGGCTTGGAGTGGGAGATGGGGTGCTGTCACCAGCTTCCGGGTGCTGTCCTGAGACTGAAAGGGGTCTCTACCCCTGAAGGAAGGGAAGGGGAGGGCATGGCTGTGAGCTATAACTCCCTCCTCTGGCTGCCTAGCCCTGAACAAAGGGGATCCATCCCCAGCTTGGTTGCAGTGAGGGCTTCCAAGTTCCTTAATCTACTTGGCTGGACAACTTACAAAGGACTGCCCACTTTCTCAGGATTTCATTGTTGTAAGTAAGGGAGGGTGAGGAGGGGACTTGTGGGGGTGCAGAGTGCAGGCTAAGGGCTGGAATAGCTGTAATCTGCTGGAGTGGGGGCTGCTGCTGCCCTGAACTCCTACTGCAGCTGCAGAGGCTGAGGCAGTGAGGTTGAAATACCTGCCTCCAGCAGCAGTGAAATTAGGGAGAAGGGGCAGGCACCCCTGCAGCCCTAGCTTGACTCTCCTGATACTGTTTGTGTCATGACATGCAGTAGGAGTGTTCACTGCTGCCTGGAAGTGAGGGAAGAGGACAGCAGAGCTCTGTATCTTAAGCCTTTCTCCTTACATCTTCCTCCCCATGCTTTCCACTGGTCTTGCACCTGAGTCACCTGCCTAAGTGGTGAGAACTTTGTGAGCATCTGAGTGGGCCAGGAGTGGTGTACCAAGGGTCTCCAGTACCCATGGGCCAGCCCTGTATTTGTGCCACCTCTCCCCCTGCATGGTTGCAGAGGTGTCCTGCTACCACCCCTAAGCTGCCCTGGGGTGAGGGGTCTGTACCTATAGGGGGGAATAATGAGTGCAGATTCAGACTTTGATCTGGCTACTGTCCCATGCTCTTATGCAGAGGTTAAAGTGTAAGTTGAGGGGCCCCTTCCTGTGGCCTGGGATGCCTTCATGCATGTGTGGGCCTGATCTTTTGAGATTTTGTGCCATGGAACTTGGGCCTGTCAGATCTGAGAGCCCTGGAACTGTGTTCTATGTTCTGGCTTACTTTAACCCCTACTCTGCACCACTGTATGGTGCTCACTACTCAGGCAGGTGAGCTTTCCAGGGCCAGTTTTGTACTGATTTTTGCAGGGGAGGCAATGTTAATATAGATGGTTCTTACTGGTAAAGTGCTTGTCCACTTTTGTTACTTTTTTAAAGTCACATTTGGATTCAGGAGATACTTTTCCCACTCTCTTCCCTGTGGGGATCAGTGGCCACTTCAGAGATTGAGAAGGGAGCATGGTCTTAGCCACAAGCTCTGCCTCCATGACTGCCTGTTTTCATTCCTCCTGGCACACCGGCCATTAGCCACTGTCAGACAGGTTACTGCCCTAGCTGGTTTTTGGTCAGATCCAGTATGGCCACTCATGCTTTTATGTAAAAAGCAATTAAAACACTGTTCTTAGTACAGAAAATATCCAAGAAAATGATCTCAAGCTAGTGATGGCAAATAAAGCATTTTAAAAATCTGGGCCTACTAGGAAGTATTTAAGTTTCCCAGGCTGAGTGGTAGAGGTCAGCTGACCCATAGAGATGGGGCTTCCCTGCCGAGGGAGCTATAAAGCCAGTGGCACACAGCTGCAGCAGTACACAGGGACAGTCAACAGGGCTGTAAACAGGGGAGTTTGAGTGGCCTTAAGTGCTGTGGAGGAGTTTTCAGTCCCTCTGGGTTCCACTTTCACCTCTGTTCCCTGAGTCTGCATGAATTTCCATAAACACAATTGTCCACAATATTGTGAGAAGGGGTGCTAGTCCCTTCTGTTGGGTCTAGTGACCCCTATTGCTGTCAGTGTGCATAAGGCAGCAACACAACAGGGCTATCCACTCCTTCAGATTGGGACCTTGTTATAACCTGTGTTGCTTCACAGTTTCACTCTGCTGTGGGGCACAGTAGCTTTCCAGGACTCCCATGAGACTTGAGGCAATGGTGAGCTTTAGTACACTACAGACCTCTCTACATTGTTCCCCAGTAAGGTTGTCATCCTGCAAGGCCAGGTCTGTATACAGCTTAAACTTCTCCCTCTAGCAGTTATATCCCTGAGCTGGATTTTATTCTGTTAGGCTTTCTAATTGTAGGGAAAAACCCCATAGTTTCTAGCACAGGCTCTTACTAGAACAGTTGGGTTTTCTTTTTAATTCAGTCAAATCTCTGGAAAGTATTTAAAATCTACAAGCTATAACTTTTGTTGCAAGCAAGGGAATTCTCAACCCACTGAAAGGCGAGTCCTAGTCTGCAAAAATAGCTGCAATCACCAAATCCCAGAAATGGTGGAATAAAGGGGTGTTCAAAATATTTTCATTGGGTCTAGTGGGAAAACCCCATGAAGCTTGCTTGCCAGTAACCTCAGTCCTTCTCATATGAATGAGAGAAGCCCATAGATACTGATTCAGAGGAGGCATAGAGGTTGTTTGAATGACAATTAGCACCTTGTTGTTAATCCTAATGACCTTGGTATTTGTCTCAGTTGCTCTCTGAAGGCTGATACTATGTTACAACAGGCTGCAGATCAGAGGCAGCCACCTCCCTACCCCAATTCCCTACATCTCCCCTATTGGTGACCCACCACTGGGTTGTGACCTGAACTTTGATCTCTGGGCTAGAGAATCACACTTGCCAGGAAAAGGCAAGTCTATGTGATTGGAGACACGCTGCTGAGGAGGACAGACAGGCCTATAACTGCTGATCCTGAGAGCAAAAGGGTATGCTGCTAGCCAGATGTGGTGATACAGGATGACTATCTGAGGCTAAAGAGGATCTTAATGGGAGCAGGAAACAATCCTCTGTCCTTCATGTGGGTACAAATGATGTAGGTAGAGATTTTTACTAGAATGCTTCAAAGGTGACTATGCCAGACTGGGGAGGACTTTCAAGGAAATAGAGGCTCAGGTGGTCTTTAGTGGGATTCTGCCTGTCCCTAGATGAGGACAACAAAGGTGCAAGAAGATCCCTATGATAAACAGATGGCTCAGGCAGTGGTGCTATAAGGAGGGCTTTGGCATGCATGGTGTAAGAAAAATTATATGTAATCTCTTCTGTAGGACAGTGAGAAAGGTGCTGAAGTGTAGGCCATTGCTATGGTAGTGGGGTTGTTTCTCTGGCAAGTCATGTATCTAAGTTTCTTTAACAAGCGGCCTCGAGTTGATAGTTAAAGTGTTATCTCCCCTTTCTCATGCTTTTTCTCCTGACCATCTGGACAAGGAATGTAAGCTAGACTGTCCGTCTTTGTTCTAACTGAAAAGGGAGTATTGCCTCCTATCTCCTGCTCACCCTTCTTGGCACCACAGCCTCACAAGAATGTAAGGTCAGCATCTCTAGGCAGAAACTAATGAGTTTGCAGGTACTGCGGCTGCCCAGGATAATGCAAATGATGTCAACAGTAAACAGAGGCGGGGATAATTATATGCATTCTTTAATCATTAATATGTATTTGACAATGTTTTAGAGACCCTTATATGGTTACATTAACATTATTAATCATGTAAGCATTATCATAGCATTATCATACTGTACTGGATAAAAGTGTTGTGATGCTGCCCCTCGGGGCTCTCTCTCTTGCACTCGAGTTGTTGGGGGGGGCCTGCTCAGAGGGGCTAGCACTTCTTTGCTGCCCTCTGATGCAGTTCCTTTTGTTATTCAGCTGAATAATAAATCCTGAACCACACCTCGTTCTCTGCTAATTTGAGTCTCAGCTGGGAACGGGCCTTCATCACTGGGGAGGATCGGTGGTCTCTCTTTCCAGGTTGAGAGCCCTGATTAATTTGTCCCCCACAATGGTCAGTAGGAAGCAATCATGGATAAGACTAATCTCCTGGGATGGATTGCACCTGAGTAGAGGGAAACTGCTGGGAAGGAGATCAGCACAACTGATCAAGACAGCTTTAAACTAGGGAGTCTGGGGATGTGGTTGGGAGATGCCTGAATAATCTCCACACCTGATATCAGTGAGAAAATGAAACAAAGGATACAGAGATGGAGGGATAGTATAAATGCTGATCTAATGAGAGATGCTGAATAAGGCAAAGAATGAGTGATGGCAAGCAGCAAAAACTAAAATGTTAATATGCTAATGTAAGAAGCCTGAGTAACAAAATGGAGGAACTGGAGCTACTAGTAGAGGAAGTGATCCCAAATATTATAGGGATAACTGAAATGTGATGGAATAGTAGGCATGACTGGTGTACCAGTATCAAAGGCTATGTGCTTTTTAGGAAAGACAAATATAAAGGCAAAGGGCGGGGGGAGAGTAGAATTGTATATCAATGAGAAGGTAGACTGTAAAAGGAAATTCCAATTGATTTTTAGGTCTCAGTGGGGGAACTTATGCTGATGCATGCTGGAAGTCTCTACTCACCACAAAATATGGTTACTTTCCAACACTGCAGGTCTAAGCACTAGCACTTAGACTGGATTGTGATTTCAGGTATAATGGTCACACAAAATATCAAGACCCAGTACAGACCCTGACTAAAAATGAGAAGCACTATTTGACCAATCCAATACTTGTTAAAAGATACTGCTTTTAAGGGAGAACTCATAACACCAAGCAAACATCTGTTTTCCCTCACCCCAATTGAGAAGCAATTTGGTATGGCATCTGAACCTCAAATTTGTTAGCCTTTTAAAGTGCTGCCAGACCTTGTTTGCTTTCCTTACTACATAGTGAGTTCAGTTCTGTCATTCCAGCCAGTGACTAAATTCTTATAACACTGTTACCAGCTAACAGCTGGGGAGGAGTTGGAGAAATTAAGACTGGGTGTAGGGGGTATAGATGGGGTGTTAGGGAAATCCCTGCATTACACACAGATATGACTGCTTGATGGGGAGTGGCATATCTAAACCAGCCACTCCTCAGAAAGGAAAAGCAGGTCCTGGAAAAGTGCAACCTTTGGATTTGGTTTAAAAAAACCAAGCCCATTCACAGTATTTGGAACAGCCTAATGAGCCTATGTAGCCCTAACTATTAACCTGACTCTTCCAAAGCTGGGCTGAGCTATGGGTGGTGATGATCATTCCCTAATTTAGACATGGGCTGCTTCTATTGTCTGTTGCTGTCACAAATAGCTTGTTCCTGCCTTTTAAAAATGTGTATGTGAAGGTAAGGGGCAGATGATGAACAGTGCAACATTTTCAGGTTAAACACCAGTTAAAATGAGCTTGCTTTGTTGTGTCCACAGACTGAATGTTTCTTTTGAGATCTAAAGAGCTGTGAGGCTCACAGCCTTGCTATTGCCTAGAGCAGTGCTTCTCAAACTGTCAGGATGCAGTACTAGCTCACAGGCCTTCAGACACTGGGTCATGGTGCTCCTGGCTGCTGCTTCCAAAAGACTGGAATGCACTGCTGAAAGATGTAATCATTTGGTTTTGGGCATAAATGAATTTTTAACTTTTTCCTGAGGGGAAAAGGTTGAAAACTGCTGTCCTAGTGAGCAAGGAAAGATGCTTTCATGTTTAATATCCCAGCAAGGAGGGAAGCAGGAGAAAGCAAGGAAGGGATGTGGGGGTGGGGCTTTGTCTTCCCCCACCTACAATACCAATTGCTCATACTTTCATAAGTTCAAAACATGGGGTAACTTATTGTTTGACAGCATGATTGAGCAATCAGTGTGATATGGCCTTGCAGTCCTAGGACTGCATCAGGCAAGGTATTTCTGGTAGACAAGTGGGTCTGTACTGTGATGTTGGATCAAAAGTGGGCATGACTGGTGGCTGCACCCAGGAGTCTGGTTAAGGGGTTGCTACTGGGGGGGGAGAGGGAGGGGGATATGGAGACTACTGTGGGCTTGGGTCTGAGACTGCAATTAGGGGAGGGATCTGACTCTGCAGTGCTTGTGGCCTGGGCCTTCTGGGATAACCTTCTGAATGTGCCAAAATCAGGGCAAGCTGCAAAAACCAGGGGGCTAAACCACTGATGGGTGGTACTTAAACCAGTCAGTAACAACATGATTCTGATTCCCCACTCCGGTCATCAACAAGTATAACAAAATAGAAACAGCACCCTTAACCACATCAGCTCCTGTGGTTCCCCCAGCCACTAGGTCTCAAAAATAGGTTCTCCTGGACCCCCAAGGGCCAGCCACATCACCTAGAACAATATAGGCTTGGATATTACTCAAAATACCATACTGCCAGCCAATCCTTTAACTATAACTAAAGGCTAAATATAAAAAGAGAACAAAATATGGGATGTTAAAGGGTCAAAGTGAATCATACACATTCAAATTAGAGTCCATAGAATGCAAATCCTTGAAGATCCTGTAGCTTGCAGGTTAGTCCCCCTCTAGCATGCACCCAGCAGCAGCTGATTGGGTCTCAGTCCTTTGTTTATTCCCAGGAGAATAGCTCCAGAGGAGGGTGTTTGGTTGCAGACAGACTGAAAATTAAAGAAAATGGAGATGGGTCCTCTGCCTTTTATTTTAGAGTCCTTGCCATATCAAAATGGAGTTGAGCCACATGGTAAGTCTGGGTTACTGGTTGAACAGGTTTCTTCCTGGGTCCACTGCAGCTGGGAGCCCCCCTGATAGGGGACATCAAGAGGAACAATAGTTTTGCAGACACCCAGTCTGGGAATGCCTTACAATCAAATCACTTAGAACACACACAAACAAATAGATTTCTAACTTCTAATACAGGCATGACACTGACATATAAACCATATAATCATTCTTAGCAGTTCATAGCCTTTCTATTGACACCAAACATGCAATATCACATGGATTGCTGCAAGAGGATCTGCTTGCTACTCTTTAGGATCCAGTGTAGTCTGGAGATTCATGGGTATGTGTGAGGGGGTTGTAGCCAGAGATTTTTTTTTGTCCCCAGATGTTTAAAACTATCACATAGAATGCTAGGGTAAAATTGGCAGAAAAGTTTGAGGCTTAATTGCCTGGCAAGGCAGCAGTGAAGCCACTGACTTGCTACAGGATGATGACACTACTAAAAGATAGTACAGTAATTAGGGATAAGGCATAGATAAAAAGTAATAAGAAATCCAGCATTTGGTAAAGTCACTCTTCTTAACCCCTCTGCCCTCTCACCCTATGTGAGGTCCCTTAAGTGGCCCTTAAATGCAATCTGTCATACCACCCCTTAAAGGTGTCCTATGAAAGTCCCTTAGCAGTGCTAAGAATGTCATCTGTCACTGTTTTCCCCTCCCTTCCCAATGTCATACTATGTCTTCCCTTACATAGTGGTTCTTCATCCCATCAGTGACCTTTAGAAGACTGACCACGTACACTACTCTGGTTACAGTGGATAGGCTCAGCCAGGACGGACTGACTGGAAGGAAGCAACTGGAAGAAGGAGACAAGAGGCAAACAGAACAAGCAAGCTGAAGGTAGGCTAAGGGAACATTGGCTCCTGACAACCATGCTAACTGAGTCCTTGCTTTGTGTCTAAGCCAGAGGTAATCCTTGTATCAATAGTGACAGAACAGGAGAAATAAGTTCCAAATTCATATGCAAAAGTATGCTTGGCTATAAAAGCTGAATGGCTGTGGTAAGCGTGAAAACTTCTGGCCTTTGAGTGCCCAATCAGAGACCTCCTTGCCAAGAGTTGCTAAATGATATAGATTGCTGAGGATGTTTATGCTTAAAACTGTAAATTTAACAAACTATAATGAAACACAATGTTTTTTGTTTACCTCAGGTTGAGTGCTGCTGTGTGTGTGAAGGTGATAGAGCTGCCTTCTCTAATTGTTGCTCAGTATGGTACATACTGTAATTGTGCCAAGTAAAAGCAGCTTATGAAATGATTTCAGGTTCTTGTACCTGATAGCATTGATATTTGATTAAAGAAAGTAATTTCTGGTCTTGCTGTTAGTTCTGGATTTTGAAGACTTTCTGTTTCTTTAGGTCAGTAGGCCATTAGGCAAATGGACCACATGATTAGCCTGTAGCAGCAAACAATATGAAAAGCTTAAAGTTGATTGGCCAAATGAGTATACTATTGACTAGGATTGAAAGAGCACCCAATTAGAAAACATCAAAAATCTGTCTATGGTAGGGAGTAGGCAGGCTTCAGTCCACAGGAGAGGAAGGCACAGTGAATGGACATCAGGAGAAGGATTGAGAAGCTGAAATCTCTGAAGCAGTGAGAACTAAGCCATTGTCTTCCCCTCAGGTCAAGTAATCACCACAAGCAGCAGTAGCTGTGACAGAGCAGAAGGGCCATTGATGATACAGAGGGAAGGAAGCTCTACCAAGGTAAGCCTGATGCTTCTAATTGAACAACTCAGATCTTCATATCTAACTTAAGAGCTGTGTAGTGTGTTAATACATAGATAAGAACTTGTTTCCTGTCAGCATCCAGATCAGTTTGAGGAGCTAAGGTGAAAGGTGATCACTTAAGGCTGTTCCTGTTGTATGGTTTGACAGTATTGGTTACTTCAGCGTGTGTGTCAGTCAGTCAAGGGAATGTGTTGCTTTTGCCGTGTGTTTTTTTTTTGGGGGGGGGGGGGGTAGAGCATTTTATTAAGTTCACTGTGTTGGTTGGTTTGAAGTGATACTTACTCCTTTCTTGTTTCTGAATATTACTTTCTGGTTGTCAACTGAGTGGAAGGCTATATATGTCTCTCCACCTCCCCTCCTCCTGGGAAGTTTAACAGTTACTGTTTTCTGGTGAGTGCCCTGTGGGTTATAAGGGAGATTGTGGTGTAAACTCACTTAAATCAAACAAGTTGACAATGTTAAAACAAATCATTGTGGGGTTCCTGAGCATCAAACTTGGGGATAAATTGATTGTGATATGGTCTCAAATGGCCTGTAGGATATCATTTTTTAAAGCTGTGGTTTCTTGAAGAATGTTATCCTGTCTATATGCATGTATTGTCTATGAAGCTGTTAATCTTTCTGACATATTTGTGAAGGGTTGGGTTTAACTGATCCTGAAGTCTAGCTGGGCAGTAGAAGGCTGAACAGGAAGAGGAAGGCTGCAGGAGGAGGAGGATTTTGCTGTCTATCCCTTGCCCTGCCCCCAGTGGGCGCGCACACCTTCTGTATATGCAAAAAGGGAGGAGTTTCTCTACTTATTGCCTGCAGTTTGGGATTGGTTGCAGGATTTGAGGGGATGATGTTTTGTTCCTTATGTGTGAGGTGACCTGGTTGCAGCCCTGGGCTGGGCTGTTGAAGGGTGGCACGTGTTACCCATTTACTGCCATGCAGGGAGAGGTCTAGTCTGGGGGCTGCTTGTGTTTAGTGGGTGGGTCCCTGTGGCTGCCATCCATGGGAACTGGTTTGGGGGTGGTTATGGTGGTGGTGGCACAATGTTCTGCTGCCCTGTGCAATATGGTACCAGGAGGGTGGTGAGGTAGGGGAGTTACTTTATGCCATCCATCAGGCTGTGCTCTGGCATTGAGTGGCTGGATGGGCTGGTGTACCATCTGTGGGGCTGGGTTCTGGCACTCAATGGGTGGGCTGGGGTGGTATGCTGTCCTTGGGGCTGGGCTCTGGCTCTAGGTGCATGGGGAGGGAATGGTATACCATCCATGGGGCTGGGCTCTTGATTTGGGTGGGTGGGCTGACATTGCATCTGGGGTTTGGCTCTGATGCTGGCTACATCAAATGGGCTCAGCCAGTACTGAATGAGTGACTAGAAGGAACCACCTGTAGTGGTATGCCATCTGTGGGGCTAGGCTGTGTGTGTGTATGTGTGAGAGAGAGAGAGAGAGAGAGAGAGAGAGAGAGCTGGTGTGCTATCCATGGGGCTGGGTTCTGGCATTAGGTGGGTGGGCTAGCATTCCATCCCTGGGTCCTGGCTCTATTGTGGGCTGACACACATCCATAGGACTAAGCTCTGGCATTGGATTGGTGGGCTGGGCAGTATGCGGTCTGGGTCTGGGCTATGGTGGTGGGGGTGGGGTGATGCCCCATCTATAGGGCTGACTCTGGGTGGGTCACTGTTCTGTCTGTAGAAGTGGGCTCTGGCTCTGGGTGGGTGGACCAGTGTCCTGTAAATGGTGCTTGCCTCTGGCTTTGGGTGAGCTGGCATTTCACCTGGGGCTGGGGTCTGACACTGGGTGGGATGGTATGCCATTCATGGGGCTAGGCTCTGGCATTGGATTGGTGAGCTGGGTGGTATGCAGTCTGTGGGGCTGGGCTCTGGTACTTGGGCTGGGTCATCATTCCATTGATAGGGCTAGGCTCTGGCTGCAGGTGGGTCGGTCAGATGGTTGGCTGTGACTTTGGGTGGGACAGCTTTCTGTCCATGAGTACTGGCACTGCATGAGTGGGCTGGTGTGGTGTCCATGGGGCTGGGCTCTAGAACTGGGTGGGGGTGTGAGTGGGCTTGCTGTCTATGGGGCTAGGCTCTTGCTCTGGGTGGATGGGTGGGCCTGTGTTCTGTCTCTGCAGCTGGGCTTTGGCTTTGGGTGGGTAGGCCAGTCTTCTGTCCATCAGTCCTGGCTCAGTGTGTGCTCTGGTGTGTTTTGTCAGTGGGTCCTGACAGTGAGTGGATTGGCGGGCAAGTGTTCCATCCATGGGGCTGGGCTCTGACTCTCAGTGGGTGGGCTGGGTGGTATGTCTTCCATGAGGCTGAGCACTAGGACTGGGTGGGTGGGCTGCTGTTCCATCTGGGGGTCCTGGGTGAGTGGACCAAGGTGCTGTTCATGGGGCTGGCCTCTGGCACGGTATGGGCATGTGGGGTGACATGGCAGCCATGGGGCTGGGATCTGGCAGTGGGTGGGTAGGCTAAGTGGGCAGCATGCTGTTCATGGGGCTGGGCTCTGGCACTGAGAGTGGGCAGTGTGCTATCCTTTGGGTGGACTCTGGCACTGGGTGGTGGGCTGACATGCCATCCATAAGCTTTGGGTCTGTGGTTTGTTGGGTGTCAAGGGAGTTTGCCATCACTGGTTGCCACTTTGTGGGGTCAGGGTGTTACTTCTGTCAGGTAATAGTCTGTGCTGTGACATGGGGTTGTGTGAGTGCCTGTGAGAAAGAGGTGACAGCTTTTGGTTCTGCTGTGAGGTTGTACTGAGGGACGGTCTAGTTAGTTGTGGCAGTGCAACAGTGGATCTGCAGTGGGGGAGGTGTGGGGTTTAGATTGGGGTTTGCTGAGGAGCAGAAGGGCTTTTCCTGTGCATTTGTGTTTTGTGGCAGGGACTTGATTGCCCCTTTCTTGGGCCTGGTCTGGGTTTTCTGGGGTGGTCCCTCTGCTGGTCATCTGTGGGAGAGTAGGAGAAGTTTGACTCCCATGTAGTGGGGTTTGGTTTGGGGGATGCTCATGGGGTGGCATTCCTAGGTTTCTCCTTACAAGTTTGGGTGTTACTTCTGGGTGGGTGGGCCTCATTGTACCTTGGGGTCTGGTGTCTGCCATTCCCTCTATGGTTCCTTTTCTGGTGGGGGGTGTGGTATGGGAAGGGGTTCTCTGGTTGCTATGTGTAGTGTAGTCTGGGGACTATATTGTGCTCACTGTGCCATGCCACAGGTTTGGTTTGGGGACACTCAGAGGTTGGGATTGATTTGACAGTCTAGCAGTTGTGGCTGGTGTGTATTAGCAGCCAATCTGAAAAGCTTAAAGCTGATTGGCTGCATTTTCTAAACCTGGTCATTGGTAAAATATGGATATGCTAATCAGAAAAGGTCAATTTGCCTATAAGGTAGGGAGTAGGCAGGCTTTAGTCCACAGGAGGAGGCCCAATGAGTGGACATCAGGAAGAAGCTTCAAGAAGCAAACTGAAGAGGGAAAGAAGGCAGCTTAGCTGCTGCCACAGGTCAAGCAATCACAAGTGGCAGTAGCAGAGGAGGAGCAGCTGCTGCTAAGTAGCTGTGACAGAGCAGAAGGACCAATGATACCGAGGGAAGGCAGCTCTACCAAGGTAAGCCTGATGCTTCTAATTTAACAACTTGAATATTTTAGATGTGCATATCTACCTTAATAAAGAGCTGTGTGTATAGTGTGTGAATGCATGGATGAGAGCTTGCTTTGTCAGAATCCCAGATCAGTTTGAGAAGCTGTGGTAGGAGGTGATCACTCAAGGCAGCTGTTCCTGTTGTATGGCTTGACAGTACTGGTTACTTCGGGGGGCTGCGGGCAGGCAAGGGAATGTGCTTTTGCTGTGTGTTTTTGGGAGAGCATTTTATTAAGTTCATTGTGTTGGTTAGTTTGAAGTGATATTTACTCCTTTTCTTGTTTCTGAATATTTTTCTGGTTGTCCAACTGAGTGGAAGGCTATATCTGTTTCTACCACCTGCCCCTCAGCCTGTAAAGTTTAACAATTACTCTGTTCTAGTGAGTGTCCCATGGGTTATAAAGGAGATTGTGGTAAGCTTTCTCACCTACTGAAATCAGACAAATTGACAACTACAATACTAAAACAAGTAAGCTATTTTTGGGGTGCCTGAGCCCCAAAGAGGGATAACTTATTGATTGTGATATGTTCTTGAAAATGGCCTGTAGGATATTTTTTAAAGCTGTGGTTTCTTGAACAATATTATCCTGTCTATATGCATGTTATCTAGGACATTAATCCTTTTCTGACATTTGTGAAGGGCCAGGTTTATCTGATCCTGAAGTCCAGCTGGGTGGTAGAAGGTGGAACAGAAAGGAAGGATGCAGGAGAGAAGATTTTGACCTTCATCCCCCTGCTCTGCCTTACCCCCAATGGGCACAGTTGGGTCTTTGTGTGTGCAAGCAAAAGGGAGGAGATTATCCCTGCTGATTCCATGTGTGGTTTCAGGTTGGTTACAGGATTTGAGGGGATGGGATGACTTGTTGCTTTATAACATTTGAGGAGACCTGGTTGCAGCACTGGGGTGTCTAGGCTGGGCTGTTGGAGGGCAGCATCTGTTTTATCCATTAACTGCTGTGCAGGTGAGGTCTAGTCTGGGGGCTGCTTGTATTTGGTGGGTGGGTCCCTGTGGCTGCCACCCATGGGAGCTGGTTTGGGAGATTATTATGGTGGCAACAGGATGTTCTGCTGCCCTGTGCAATGTTATAGGGCTGGTGGTGAGGTAGGGGAGTTCCTTTATGCCATCCATGGGGCTGCCTTCTATCAGCAGGTGGCCAGGTAGGTGTGCCATCCATGGGGCTGCACTCTGGCACTGGGTGGGCCAGCCTGTATTCCAGCCATGCTTCCTGGCTGGGTGGGTGGGCTGGCATGCTATCCAAGGGGCTGGGCTCCACCACTGTGGGTGGGTGGGGATGGTATACTGTTCATGGGACTGGGCTCTTGCACTGGGTGTGTGTGTGTGGGGGGGGGGGGTTGCATTCTATCTGTGGGGCTTGGCTCTATGCTGGCTACAGCAGACAGGCTTGGCCACTGACTTGAGTGGCTAGAAGGAAGCACCTGGGGTGGTATGCTGACCATGGGGCTCAACTCTGGCACTGGATGTGTGGGCTGGGTGGTATGCTGTATATGGGGCTGGGCTCTGTTACTGGGTGGGTGGGCTGTCATTCCATCCATGGTTCTGGGCTCTGGCTCTGGGTGAGTGGGTGTGCTTGTATGCCCTGTGTGGGGCTGAGCTGTGGCAAGTGGTGAGTGGGCTGGTCTACTGTACATTGAGTAGATTCTGGCACTGGGTGGCTGGGTGAGTGCAGTGGTATGCTGTTTGTTTCTAGGCTCTGGGGGGATGTGTGCTGGCATTCAGTTGGTAGGTCCTGGTGCAATCTGGGTGGGCTGGTGTGCTGTCCATGGGGCTGGGCTCTGGCAGTGGGTTGGGGCAGGATGGTATGCCCTCCATGAGGCTGGGATGTGCCATGGTGGGTGGGCCATCACTCCATCCCTGGGGCTGGGCTTTGTCTATTGTCAAAGTTACTAGCTGTGGGTGGGTGGGTTGGTGTTCTGTCTGGTGCTGTGCTCTGGCAGTGGGTGGGTGGGATCATAAGCCATCCATGGGGGTGGGCTCTAGAACTGGATGGGTCGGCTGGTGTGCTTTCCATAGGCCTGTGGTATGGCACTGGTTGGGGGTGGTGGTACACAATGCATGAAGCTGGGCTGTGGCCCTGGGTTGGTGGGCTGGAATTCTCTCCATGGGGCTGGGCTCCAGCTTTGGATGGGTGGGCCAGCTTTCCATCCCTAGGTCCCAGCTCTAAGTCAGTGGCCGGCATGCCATTTGTGGGCCTGGGCCCTGGCACTGGGTGGGGTGGGTAGGTCAGCAGAGTGGGCTGGAAGGCTGGCCATAGGGCTGGGTTCTGGAATTGGGTGGATGAGTTGGGGTGGCATGCTATCTGTGGGACTGGACTCTGGCACTGGGTGGGTGGGCCTCTTGGTATGTCATTTGGTGGGGTTGGGCTCTGGCATTGGTTGGGTGGCCTGGGGTGGTATGCTGCCCATGGGGTGGGGTTCTGGCATTGGTGGGTGGGCTGAGGTAGGGTTTGCAGATAGCAAAGCATAAAGAAAAGTACAAAAAGGACACGAAGACACATGGAGAAAATATAATCTGTTTAGGGGGGCCTGGAAAGCTTTTTCACTTAAAATAGGGTGTTATAGGGCATTCCAGCATGCTTTACCTTCTGTAAGTAAAAAGTCAGACAATCATGTCCTCTTGCCTGCCATCTGGTAATTCTAGCTGGGGTGGTGTGCTGTCCATGGGGCTGGGCTGTGATGGTGGGTGGGTGAGTCAGGTGATATGCCTGTGGAGCTGGGCTCCTGTACTAGCTAGTTGGGCTGGGGTAACACCTATGGGCTGGGCTCTGGCACTGGGTGGGTGGGCCTCCTGGTATGTTGTGGGGGGGGGGGGGGCTTGCTAGTATGCCATCCATGGGGCTGGGCAGTCTAGGTGGTTAGAATGGTATGCCTTCCATGGCTCTGGGATCTGGCTCTAGGTGGGTGAGCCTGTAACTTGTGTCTGGGGCTGGGCTCTGGAAGTAGATGGTTTGGGCCAGGTGGTATGCCATCCATGGGATTGGGCTCTGGCACTGTGTGCCCAGGCTGGTGTTCTGTCCATGGGTCCTGGGACTGGGTGAGTGGACCAGCATGCTATTTATGGGGCTTTGCTCTGCCACTGGGTGAGTAGCACAGTAGTCTGCCTGTGGAGCTGGGCACTGGGGGAGGGGGCAGTGTTCCATCCATAGGTCCTGCAACTGGGTGACTCTGGTGTGCTGTCCTTTGGGTGGACTCTTGTGCTAGGTGGTTTGGGTAGAGTGGTATTCCACCCATGGGGCTGGGCTCTGGCTCTGCATGTGTGGGCTGATGTGCTTTCCATTGGGCTTGGGTCTGGTTTCTTGTTGGGGGAGGTTGTCATCACTGGTTGCCACCTTGTGGGGTCTGGGTGTTACTTCTGGCAGGTAAGTCTTTGCTGTGACATGGGATTGTGTATGGAAGCACTGTGGGTGGCTGTTATGGGTTCTGGATTAAGGGTCCTTACTAAGAGGTGACTGCTTTTGGTTCGGGGGGGGGGGGGTCTGGTGTGAGGTTGTACTGAGAGGGTCAAGTTGTAGATCTGCAATGAGGGAGGTATGGGGTCTGGATTAGCGTTTGAGGGGCAGAAGGGCTCTTGGTGTGCTTTGGGGTTGGGAATGCATTGTGTTTTGTGGCAGGACCTGATGGCCCCTTTCTTGGGCCTGGTCTGGGTTTTCTGGGGTGGTCTATCTGCTGGCCATCTGTAGGAGTAATTAGGAGAAGTGTTTCTGACTTGTGTAGTGGGGTTTGGTCTGGGGGATGCTCATGGGGTGGCATTCCTAGGTTTCTCCTTACAGGTTTGGGTGTTACTTGTGGGTGGGCCTCCTTGTACCTTGGGGTCTGGCATGTCTGCCCTTCCCTCTATGGGGCCCTCTTCTGGTGGGGAGTGTGTGTGGTATGGGAGGGGGTTTTTTGGTTGCTATGTGTGGTGTAGTCTGGGGGCTATTGTGCTCACTGTGCCATGCCACAGGTTTGGTTTGGGGACTCGGAGGTTGGGATTGATTTGACAGACTAGCAGTTGTGGTTGGCTGCTAATACACACCAATCTGAGAAGCTTAAAGCTTGATTGGCTGGCTGCATTTTCTAAACCTAGTCATTAGCATATCCATATTTTACTGGTCAAAATTTGCCTATAAGGTAGGGAGTAAGCAGGCTTTCTTCTGCAGGAGAAGGCGGCCTAGTGTGAGTGAAAATCAGGGTAAGGATCGAGGGAGACGCAGGGAAGAAGGCAGCTTAGTTGTTGCCACAGGTCAAGCGCCAGCATCAGGACTTGGTGTAGTGGCTAGCACCTCTGCTTAACATGCAGAAGGTCCTGGGTTCAATTCCCAGGGGGTTGGACTCGATCTCATGAGGTCCCTTCCAGCCCTATGATTTGATTGATCACTGCAGATGGCAGTAGCAGAGAAGCAGCTGCTCCTAAGTAGCTGTGACAGAGCAGAAGGACCATTTCCAATACCAAGGGAAGGCAGCTCTACTGAGGTAAGTCTGATGCTTCTAATTTAACAACTCAAATACTTAGGTGGTGCATATCTAACTTAATACAGAGATGTGTGGCATGTAGTATGTTAATGCATGGATAAGAACTTTGCTTCTTGCCAGAATCCCAGATGAGTTTTTGAGGAGCTGAGGTGGAAGGTGATCACTTAAGGCAGCTGTTCCTCTTGTATGGTTTGACTGACAGTATTGGTTACTTCAGTGTGTATGCAGCAAGGGAATATGTTGCTTTTGCTGTGGTGGTTTTTTTGGGACCATTTTATTACTTGGGTTCATTGTGTGTTTAGTCTGAAGTAACTTTCCTCCTTTCGTGTTTCTGAATATTACTTTCTGGTTGTCAACTGAGTGGAAGGCTACATCTGTCTCCCACCTCCCCCTCCTGTAAAATTTAGCAGTTACTCTGTCCTGGTGAGGATTCCATGGGTTAAGGGAGGTTGTGGTAAGCCCTCTGACCAACTGAAAACAGACAAATTATGTTAAAACAAAAGCCATGGTGGGGCTCCTGAGCCCCAAACTTGAGGAAAACTTACTGATTGACTGGATGATTGAGCTGGGACTGATATGGTGTTGAAAATGGCCTTGTAAGAGATCAATTTTAAAGCTTTTTTATCCTGTCTATATGCATGTATTGTATAAAGTTATTACTCTTTTTGAAGCATTTGTGAAGGGCCAGGATTAAGCTGGGCAGTAGCAGGCTCAACAGAAGAGGAAGGCTGCAGGAGAAGGAAGACTTTGCCATCCATCCCCTGTGCTGCCCCTGATGCGTGCAGTCAGGTCTTCTTTCCGTGTGTGTAAAGGGGAGGAACTTCTCTGCTTATTGCCTTTGTGATTTGGGGTTGGTTGCAGGGTTTGGGGGATGATTTGTTTATAATGTGTGAGGGGGACCTGGTTGTAGCCGTAAGGTGTCTGGGCTGGGCTGTTGAAGGGTGGCATGTGTTTGCCAGTTACTGCTGTAAAGGCTTGGTCTGCTCTGGGACTGCTTGTGTTGGGGGTGAGGGTCTGTCTGCCACTCATGGGAGCTGATTTGGGGGGCGGTGGTGGTGGTAGGATGTTCTACTGCCCTGTGTGGCCTGTTTATAGGGATGGTGGTGAGCTAGGAGTTCCTTTTGTGCTTTCTGTGGGGCTGGGCTCTGGCACTGGGTGGGCCAGCATTCCATCCATTTGGTTGGGCTGACATTCTCTGTGTGGGTCCTTGCACTGGGTGTGTGGGCCAGCATGCTGTTTCATGGGGCTGGACTCTAGGACTGTATGGGTGACTGTGCTGTCCATGGGCCTGGGCTCCACCACTGGGTGACTGGGCAGCATGCACCATGGGGTGGATTCTGTGACTGTGGTGGATACAGTGGTATGCCATCCATGAGGCTGGGCTCTGGCAGTGGGTGGGTGAGCCAGCATGGCATCCATGGGCCTGGGCTCTGGCTTTGGATGGGTTGGCCAGTAATCTGTCTGGGTCATGCTTCTAGGTGGTGGGCTGGTATGCCTGCTATGGCCCTGGGCTCTGGCATTGGGTTAGTGGGCCTGATGGTATGCTGTCTGTTTGGGCTCTGGCACTGTGTGAGCAGGCAGGCACTCTGTGGGCCTGGGCTTTGGATGGGCAGACTGGGGTTCCATCCATGGGTCTGGGTTCTGGCACTGGATCCAGGGGTGGGATAATATGCCATCTATGGAGCTGTCTTCCAGTAGTGGGGGGGGGTGGGTGGGTGGGGTGGCATGCCATCCATGGGGCAGGGCTCTGGCACTGGGTCAGTGGGCCTGTTGATATCTTGTCAGTGGGGCTGGGCTCTGACAATGGGTCAGCTGGGTTTTATGCCACCTGTGGGGCTGGCTTTTTTGCGCTGGATGGTTGGGTGTGTTCATATGCTGTCTGGGCCTTGGCTTTGACTTTGGTGTTTGGCTGGCACATGTCTAGGGTGGGCTCTGGCACTGAGTGGGTGGGCTGGCATTGTCTGTCTGGGGCTGGGGCCTGGCTTTGGGCTGGCATGCCATTTGTGGGGCTGTGCTCTGGCTCTAGGTGGGGTGGGCCAACATGCCATCCATGGGGGTTGGATGGGTGGGGTGGGGGGGTTGTCGTCATTGCTTGCTACCTTGTGGGACCTGGTTGTTACTTCTGTCAGGTAAGTCTGTGCCATGACATAGGGTCATATGTGTGTGTTTTATGGGCTCTGGATTAAGGGTCCTTACTGCAGAGAAAGGGGTGACTGCTTTTGGTTCCCCTGTGGAGTCTGGTGTGAGGTGGTACTGAGGGAGGGTCTAGTTGTGACAGTGGGCTGACTATGGAGGAGGTATGAGGTTTGATTTTGGATTTTGCTGAGGGGCAGAAGGGCTTGTGCTGTGCCTTGGGGGTTGGGGGTGTATAGCCTTGTGCCAGGACCTGGTTGTCACTTTCTGGGACCCAGCCTGGATTTTCAGAGGTGTGTGTGTGTGGGGGGGGGGGTTATGGCTTCCTCTACTGGCCACTTGTGGGGGAGTATTTGGGAGAGACTTCTGTGGTGGTTTGGTCAGGGGGTGCTCCTGGGGTGACATTCCTATGTGGCCTCTTACAGGTTGGGGTGTTACTTCTGGGTGAGCAGACCTCATTGCTGTACCATGGTGTCTGCCATTCCTTCTATGGAGCTGTCTCTGTATTTGGGGGGGGGGGGTGGGTCTCTGGCTGCTGTTGCTGTGGTGTTTGGGGATTATCATTTCACACTGTGGTGTTAGGATCTCCAAACCACAAAGAGGTTGGGCTTGATTTTGGCAGACAGTATAGTAGTTGTGACTGGTCTTTAGTGGCAATCCAAAAAGCTTAAAATTGATTGGCTGCTCTTTCTAAACCTAGCTATTAGCATATCCCATGTTTTACCGATCCAAAAAGGTCAAAATCTAGCCATAAGGCAGGGAGTAGGCAGGCCTTAGTCCATGTGAATGGGAGGCCCAAAGTGCATAGACATCAGAAAGATGAAAGACATGAAAAGCTGAAATCAAAAAGTGGAGGAGAGAATTAGCTTGTAACAATGGGTCAAGCAGTCACCCAAGTGGCAGTATTGGAGAAGGAGCAGGTGCTGCTAAGAAGTAGCTGTGACAGGGCAGAAGGACCATAGAGAATACTGCAGGAAGGAAGCTCTACTGAGGTAAGCCTGGCATAGTTCTAATTTATCTACTAGTATATGAATGTGCATGTCTAGGCTAATAAAAGCTCTGTTTGCATATTAATGCATAAATCAAAAGCTGCTGGCTGTCAGCATCCCACAGGATTTCTACCTTAGGGGGATGGTAGACACTTAAGGCTCTTAAACTATGCAACAGGAACAATGCTACTTGCTTCAACTTGTCTGTTGGGACTCTGTTACTTTCAGGGTGGCTTTTTTGGAAGAGACTTGTAAGTCAAATTTATTGGGGATTTTGAAATATTTTTTTAATATTACTGCTTAGGTGTCAATCCTTTGAGTGGAAGGCTGTCTGCTTATTAACCCAAGAGTTAATGGTCTGTTCTGGAGAATTCCCCAGCAGTTAAAATGGAGACAGCAGCAAACCTTGGCAGTGTGGGCCACTTTCTTGTTTCAGTAGAAAATGCAGGAAAACTAACCATTGAAGTGTTGTTAATACAAATAAATCCATTGTGGGGTTTCTGAGCTTAAGACTAACTTTTTTTTTGACTGACAGGATGTTTGAGCTGTCAATGTGGTGTGGCCTTAAAGTCCTCACAGTCCTAGGATGCATGAAGTGAGGTATTTCCCCATAGACAGGGAAGCATTGGCAGTACACCAGGGTTTTTGTGAATGTGGCTGTGGCCTGGGGGAATTCTTCTGTTTCCTTCCCATGGAGTCTGGTTTGCTTTGCTTTGGCTGCTGCTGGGGATGGAGTGTATTGTGTTTTGCCAGCCATTGAGTCTGGATGCTGGTTCTGAGGAGGTAGGTCTGAGTTTTGGGGTCAGGGTGTGGGCCTTACTATTGGAAGGGGACCTGATTGCTAGACCAGGAGCTGCTGGGGAGTGGGCTTCTGATTCCCACCATGTGGGTTCTGGAAAGGGGTTATTAGCTGTGAGGTCTGGACTAGGGGTTGCTTAGTGGAGAGATGATCACTTCCATGTAGGGCAAAAATTATTGCCAAGGAGACAGACAAGCTCTTGTTTCTGTATGGCATTCACTGCTGGGGAGGAAGGGTGGTTGAGGGTGCAACCAGTGTGGCAGAACCCTGGGTTACTTGGTGTTCTGGTTGTTGCCTCATTTAGAGACAAGCTGATGTTTCATCGCTGTGGCTCAATTTTTCCAAAATGCTTCCATTGATACCATGGTGAGATGCAGCTGGCTGGTCACTGGCATCCCTAGATCCTTCTGTGGCATTACTGCTTTACAGGTTTCAATCTCCTGATATAGAGCTTTTTCAGAGTTTCTCACTGTTTCCCTTACAATTTTTTCCTGTCCACATTTTTGCTTGTTTCACTAGTTCCAGCCTATATTTTAAAACTAAATTCAGCTTTCTGAAAGCTGATACATAATACAAGCAATAGGATAGGAAACTTACACTAGTTCTCATCAAAATGTTCTGTGGATGCACTACATTAGTGGTGACATACAAATATGCACATGAAGAGTTGATTCAAGGGGATAACAATCTAGTGAATAAGCTGGGGTGCCTGGAATGGCCCCAGAGCACTGCAGAAATACTGGGTATCTAGTGATGACTACTGGATATTTCTTGGAAAAAGTCTGGAGATGTGAAGATATCCTTTATGCATTCAATCCTGCTTTGGAAGGATGAACCAACAAGAATTTAGCTGACACTTCACTGTAAAATTTGAGCACAAAGGTCCTATGCTGTACAAAGAAATCAGTTGCAAAAATGTAAATAGGACTACTTCCATTGTGAAGTCTTAACTCTGAACATCATTTTACTGTAAATGTCAATAGTGGCTGTGCATTTTGATACATGTGGAGCAGTGTAGTGTGAGACTTGGAACTGCTTGTCTAGTATCAAATGCTAAAGAGACCAAGTGGGACAGTGCTTTTGGTGGGGCCCAACCAAGGCAATTAAGCAGCAAATGCTGCTGAATGAGTAGATTGTGTTCACATGCTGATCTATCAAACACCAGTTACACTGTCTAAAGATGACTGCTTAAATAAAGGTATTACCACTGATTTATCAGCACTAAATAAGACTGATCACAATTATAAAAGGGATAGCCATGTTAGTCTAGTCCAGTGAAAAAACAAGTTGTGTGGCACTTTAAGACTAAGATTTATTTTTTGCATAAGCTTTCATGGGAGAAGATCTCACTTCCTCAGATGGGGTGAACTACAGTTCACCATCTATCTTTGAAGCATCTGAGGAAGTGGGATCTTCTCCCACAAATTTATGCAAAAAATAAATCTTAGTCTTAAAGTGCCACACAACTTGTTTTTTCACTGATCACAATTAGGCAACAAAGCATGCCTTGTATCATTTAGAAAAGCTGTCATCAGTTGAACAATGTTATGCCATTTTGTACAAATGTATTACTGTATGTGAAGTTATAAATCTTTGCATGTATCAGATGTCTCGTGGCTGTTATCAAGGAACATACATTTACATCAAGACTCTTTTGGAGCAGGTGTGGCTGATGGACTGTTAGGGAGAACCATCTATATGAACAAACATGTCCTCTGCAGGATGTCTGAGTGCACATGGCCAGTAGTGGCCCAGCAACTCAGCACAGCATCTAGAACACTTTAATCCTTGACTGCATGTTTCAGACTGTACCTTTCTAGGCACATGGACTGGGCAGTATGAATTGGGGACTATCATCCCCATGCTTATGTCTTGTGGCCTATTGGTTTCTAGCAAACAAGCTTTGAACAATGGACTGAGGACCCCATCTTTCGCATGATCAGACTGACTACAAACTGGATTTTTTTTTATATCATTACCCTGATCTACAGATTGTGATATCAACTAATGTGTCTGATATATTTTAGCCTTTTAACTTTTTAATATTGATAAACCTGTAGTTAAGTTTACTAAAGGGTTGACTGTCTCACACAACCCCCATATTGCTAGAGTGGGGGGGGGTGTGGTAAGAGCACACATGGCCCATGAGGGGGCTAGAGGCCCTGAAATGGACTCTGGCTCCATTATATAATTAGTGTAGTAGTTTGAAAGTGCGCACATTACTGATTTGAACTCGTAAGGTTTGGTGTACCCCCAATGGGAGATCTATGCCCTGAATTTTTGGCACTCACCTGAGATGGGCACTCCCAGCTGTGGTCCATGCTAGACAGCATGTCACATGAGTCTAGTACCTAGGAGCACAGACTGCATGAAGTTGCCAACTGCCACATTTGTAAGGGTGGCTCAGGAGGCAGGGACAAGAATGTTGTCATTTTACAGCATGAAATTTTCTCAATTTCATTTTCTTACAAAATGTCAGGGGTGGATGTTTATGTCAAGTTTTTGTTCTAGAATTTTCCTGAGTGTTTTTGCTTGAAATATTTCATGGTGGGGGAAAGTGGACTTTGAGTAGTGCTAGTGGCTTAAATCCTGTCGTCTGACTTGTTCCTGTGAAGCAATGTTCTTTCTAACTTTTTTTCACCTCACAATTGTGGTTCTTATCCATACAAGTTTTTTTTTCCCTCCCCAACACTATAAGCACATGGGTTTTCAATCCTTGCTGAACAGTGATGTATTAGGTGCCTCCAAGAAGCCTGATGGTCTGTAGCAAACTGGACTGGGTGCTTAGTGACCTTGAGAGTTAGAGATGCAGCCTGTGAAAGTAACTGCCTCCCCACCCCCCCATGGAATATTACACCACAATATCACCAATGTTGCCTTAATTACAATTGGACTGCATGTCTCATTGCATAAATGAATGCTCTGAAGGGGTCAGGAATGCATTTTCCTCCCTAGCTCATCACTGTACAGTGATAGTGCACCAGGGGTCAGGTTATGGGTTGAAGGTCACCTTCCTATTAACTGTGTCAAGGGGCAGGCCTGTAGCTGGGTAAACTCATAGCTGCCTTGATCATTGAACAAAGACAGTGGAGTTGTGCCCATCTATGCCTCCTGGCCTCAAGTGATTTGTGCTTTTTCTGAGGCAGGATGCCAGGCATGTCAGGTCAACAGACTGCTCTGGAATGTAGCAAATCCTATGTATCTAATTAGTTCAATTAACTGAAAATCAATCCTGGGTTCAGATGCATGCTGGGGTATTTACCACTGAATTTTGCCCCCTGGGGCAATGCTTATATTGATGGAGGCATGGAACGGATGCATGCTGCACACCTACACATGTATAAGCAGCAGTGTAGACCACTGGCATCCAACAGCTTTTAATACTCCAAAATTGTGGCAAATGTGTTCTTAAAATTTTCACCACATGAGACAAAATTTAACTTTTACAGAACATAAAGGGGTAGTAAAATGCACATTTTCTCATTAGTTTATATCTAAGTCAAATCTGACATTTTTTCATTAAGTAGTGCAGGGAAATCCAGAATAAAAATCAGACAGCATCCCAACTCCCCCTCCAAATTTTCATCCAACATTTGTGACCTAATTTTATTTAACCATTTTTACAGCAGAAAAAGTTGGTTTGCAGATAAATGTTGAACCAAAACTTAAACTGCTTTGGAATAACTGTATTTACAACTGCATATGCATTTTGATTTAAAATACAAGTCCACATCTTAACTGAATCATCTTTCAAATGTTGAATGCTTTGGAAAAATAAGATGGATATGATTTTTACTTCAATTGTTTCCATAATGGCAAATTGTAACTTCCATTTTAGATGTGAAATTTTACATGTGATTTGTCTTTAGTGCAGTTTTCTGCTGAACTACTGTCATCTTCATCAGTCAGGCTAGGACTTGAACTTTCTTCTGGTCTGTTTCCTAATTACAAGTTTTATCCATGTTTTGAAATGAGCAAAAAGTGTTCTAAATTGGAAACTTTGGAATGTAAAAGTGTTTAAAGTGAATACAATAAAGTGTTTAAAATAAGACTGATACATCATTACATAAAATGAGTGAGATTAAAAAGCTTACTGGTACAAATGTGTGCTTGTGAGCATATACAACATTCACTGTGTCAACTTCTTGGAAGCAGTCAAATCTACATTACTCCTGATGCTGCTCAAGGGGTTCTGAATTGCAGTGTGATGTTGGATAGCAATGGCCATGTGTGGATTATGCCCACAGTGCAAGTATATTTTGCTGTGCATGCATATACTATACATCACATAGGACCCAAGGATGAATCTGTGATTAAGGGCAGAGGTGCTAAATTAAGGCAATGGCATTAATTTGTATCATGCAAACATGCTTGTACAAATACACTGTAGGCACAAAAAGTAGACATGCCTCCAACCTGGTACATAGATAAAATTTTTTATACATTTAAAAGAGAAGTAAAGCACCCCTCTGCCACAGGTGGAGTGGTGACCATGTTGAACACACCACTCTGTAGGCAGTGAGGGATTGATTCAGTGAATTGAGTACAGACAGGCCAGGGCATTAGTACAGGTTCCCAGGCCTACACAGCTCTCTATGCACCTAAGCAAGTAATGCCTCCATCTCTATTCTGTAGGGTCCTGCTGCCAGAATTTTTCCTGCCTCAGGGAAAGGCTCTGGCAATAGGGAAGAGTTGTGATGTTGGGCCCTCACCCCCCCCCCCAAGGGAAAGGCTCCTGCCTGTCTCCCTACTAATGGAGCCTTTCCCTGATGCGTCACTCTGCTAGCACCATTAGCTAAGCATGTGTAGCTACACAGTAAAGTGTGGGTGCAACCTTTGACTGGAGTTTGCAGCTATCTGTGCCCTACATGTTGCCACTACTGCAGACAAGGGCCTCTGTTGCAGAGACTAAAGCACTGCTCCTAGGCACACAAGGAGTTTCAGGGGTTATTAGCTATAGCTAAACAAGGAGTTTGGCAGTCCTGAAGACTAACAAATTTATCTATCACGTGAGCTTTTGTGGGAGAGAATCTCACTTCGCCAGCTGCTTGAAGTGCCACTAGTTGGTAGACATGTTGGTCTAGTCCAACACAAAAAACCTCTTCTAACTAGTGAGAGAGAGACACACACTCAGTATTAACCACAGTTTTTAGACAAATGCAGACTGAATCATCACAAGTGTTTGGCAACCCTGGCTGCCTATAGGCTCTCACCCTTTAGGGACTGAATTCTGAAGAGCCTTCTCTAGCTTTCCTGATGAGACAAGTCTCAGCTCATGATGTCTGCACTTTATTGCATCATGTGGCTATCATATCTGTCTGTAAAGCTTGGTTGTGAACACAGCCTATGGGAATTGTTTTTTATTAAATTATATAAATTCACTCTTTATCATGCCTGGATGAACTTCATCTTAATGTTCCCTCTTCTCATTAACCTTTTGGTTTAAAAGCTCTGCTGCTACCCCATGTATTTGTACAGTAATTATCATTGAGACATTCAAAAATGAATCTAATAGGAAACAGTTAATTTACATTATCTTAATGCATGTAAGTATTAGTATAATGCCATAAAATCCAGTATCATTAAAAGACAGTAGGAAGCAGGCATGGAATAGAATAGTTGTGGTAAGGAGTATGGATCTATTGTTCAGCAATGTAAGGGGTAAAACTCAGACAAATGGCTGATTCCATTTTTGGATTTGATGGTTAGCTTTAGTTCATTGGACCAAAAGCTTTGCCTGCTAAGTAATTTGAGATAGTAAAGAAATGAGGCCCAAGAAGCAGTTAGTGGCCTTCATCCAAGGAGAAAGGAAAAGTGACAGGATTTTCCATTTCAAAATCAGTACTTAACATTTTTTCCTGAAGAAAAGCACCCTTTAAGGGGGGGGGGGGGGAATTGACCTTTTTTGTTGCCATTGAATATCTGGTTTGCATAAAAAACAGGTTTTGGCAATGGTAACACCAGTGTAGCTCCCCCCCCCCCCCCCAACATCTTGGTTTGTAGTTGCTAGGACCCTAAAAGACTTCAGGATCCAGCTTTTTGAGCAAATCACCCCCACTGCGAATGTCAGTTCAGTTTAAGCAAACAAAAACAAAACTTTTAAGTCCATTGCAATGATGGAAATTTTGCAGCCACTTGCTTTGCAGATTATCCACAATTGCCTTCTCATCCAGAGAGGCCTGATACATAGATCCCTGCAACTCCACAGATATCTGCCTTATATCCGCATATGCAGATACAACATGGATATCCACAGACCATTTCTTGTGGATGTAGATCACATATGGATCCACATATTTGTATCTGTGCAGGGCTCTACTGATATAGCTCTTGGGTTAGTTTCCCTGTCTGTCAGGTAAACCCAAAGATGTTGGCAGTTCTGTCACAGGTGATCTATCTTGCACTAAATGAGAGCTCAGCTAAATTAAACCCACACTGCTGTTCATTCCCTTTCACCATCTCAGCTGGGGAGAGAGCACAAGGGTCCTTCTCAAGAGCTTTTAACCAATTAGGGCATGTTATGCTGAGAAGTGTGTGTGGCAGGGTAGAGGAAATTGAGATAAGAGCCTTTTGAGGCTAGCTATTTTAACTGGCCTAACCCATGTGGCTATGTCTACATGAGGAAATTAGGCCAGATTAAAGAGGATTAATCTGGACTAATTTGGCCCATGTCCACACTAGGCTTTGACTTGTTCAAACTAAGGAAAGCTTAGTTTGAGCTACTAAGTTCAAACAGTTAAATGTTGAGCTTATTTCAAACTATCATGGTATAGCTGTGCTGGGTTGATGTAAACTCAGATTCAAACTAAGCAATTAATTTGAACTAGCCATGCCCTTTTAGCTTGAACTAAAAGGTTAGTTTGAACTAATTGGATACTGCTTAGTTCCAACTAAACAAGTCTGAACTAAACTTTTAGATGTAGACCTAGCCAAAATGGAGTCTATGGTGAATCACTTGCATTGGACATTGACTCATAGTTCAAGAGCTAGAGGCCAGATTCATTTCTGTTGAAACACCATTGGCCCTAGTGGTGGTTTTGTGCTATGGGGGGATTTGGACCACCCCCCACTATTTAATGGAAAAACTAGTACAGGCTATTAAATGGCTTCCTCTCCACTACTGCAAACCTGCTATTGGTAAGTGAGTGCCTGGCTCTGAACCAACTTTACATTTTTAATGTGTGATCATAATTGTGTTATATGCAAAGCACTTACACAACACAGTGACAGCAGACCACAGGGAGAGCTAGAGGCACCATCACAAGGAGCTCTTGTATACTTTAGGCTCTTTCCCTATAGACAAGCTGCCAAAACACTGAGCGGCTTTTATTACCATATGTGCTGATTTCTCTCTCCCTCCCTCTGCAATAAATTATGATGAAGAGTAGCTGGAACTGAGCCACTTGTGTGTTGAAGCTGTTCAGTTCACTTGCTCTTGACTGGGAGGGTTGTGTGCCTTGCCTAGAAATAAGCTTCCATTTTAACCATCCATTTCATTAAGTTTGGTGATTATTGGATCAATTATTGTTGCTTGAACCAGGCTTACAAGGGGGTCTTCTAATGCTTCTGCCCTGGTACCACTGTCTCCAGACTCAGCAGAGCTACAACAGCATCTCTTAACACAAATGTGCGGAGAGTTGGGAAAACTCCACCTCCCCCTGCCCATCCTGCTCCTCTGCCTGTATTGTTAAATGGGGCATGAGGAGCATATTCTGCTCCAGAGCTAGCACCAGTGCAATTTAATCTTGCCACAGAGCAGTGGGCAGAGGGGGTGGGGAACTGACCACCCAAGTCATAGTCCCATAGCTTCTCATTAACATGTTTTGAAGATGGGCCTTTTATTCTGAGGGGCCCCATACAGGAACTGGGATGTTAAATTACTAACCTTTCCTGCTTCACTAATTTTGTTATGTGTAGAAAGTCCCTACAACACCCTGTCACATGTGAAAAGGGATCCCATTGCAGCTCAGGTCTGACATACAGTCTTTGAAACTCAAGGTTCAGTGTATGGTAGGGGTAACTTGGCTGTTTCACTTTGATTTAGTGGGTGATGCATGTTGTTGGTGGGGAGGCACCTTTAAGAAGACTTTAGGCTGAGATCCTTTCTGTTGTGCTACAGGGTGAGTCCTGGCACTTTCAACAGTAGCAAGAGTTCTTGGCAAATGCATCCAGTGTCCTTAACCTAACCTCCCCATCGTCTTTGCTGGTACAAAGCCTGCTGCACTCTGTTTGGTCAGCAGTCTTCACTGCTGACCTTTGAACAGCAATCATTTATCTGTGCTCTTTAAGCACTAGTCAGCAAAATGACAGTCACAGTTGCTTCTCCAAAGAGCTTATAGTAGAACTAAGGCTAAGCATGAGCCAGTGGGTCAGGAGTGGGTAGACACTGAGACTATTAATGATGAGAACAAGAGAAGATGAATTGCCTGGAGAGGTGGCATGAAGTGCTTGGGAGATAAGGACGTGGTGCAGAAGAGGCTGCATGCCTTTTGGGCGCTATGTATAAAATTGAGGTCAAGTGCATTGGGTTCCCTCAGGTGCTGTGAAATCCTTTTTATTTTTATTTTTTCTTCTCCCGTCCTTTCAGTTCTGGCCCACGTTCCTTTTCTCAGCTCCATTGTATGATACTATATGGGGTGAGCTCTTGCTGAGTGCATAATGGCAGCTGGTTTTTTTTCTGCTGGAGTCTTAATTTGTTACATGTAAGTTGCCTTGGCATACATTGGCAAACTAGCTAGTGAACTGTGCCCCCTAGTGGCTGTGTATGGCACTGCAAGAGCTATGCCTCAGTTTCCTCTATCCATTCGTTGGCCTGTTGGTTTCACTTGACCCTCTAGCCAAGCCAGGTAACAGGTTCACCCCTTTGCAAGGCCTCCACAGCCTTAACCTATGAGTACAACAGAAAATTGGAAAACAACTGATGTTTCAGCCCAGCTGAGCGCAGCTGTAGCCTTCTTTTGCAGGCTAGCCCGAGAGGCAAACTGGCCCAACGTAGCCTGAGTTTCACTTCCACCATCTAGAGGCTTGTCACATTTCCTCCATTCTAGGTAGCAGTGAGGCTGCAGCCATCCCTGATCAGTGCCTCTCTTGGCTCCAGCTTAGTGTACCAGGCTTCAATCAGCCCTCCATCCAAGAGATCAAGGTGCCAGTTACCTCTTAGATGGCTTGCTGACCTGGCTTCTCTTCCAGCACCCCTTCACTGCTGCTTTTATGAAGATGCAGTCCTTTCATACTAGGCTTGATCACCAGGTAGGCCTAACACTCCCCTGGGTGAAGTCCAGGGGGTTAATTTGCCTCTTGTGAGACTGACTTTTTTTTTTTTTTTGGTCACCTGGATGGGGGCATAAACCCCATCACACGTAGCTAGAGTGCTGAGTGTGCTCTGAAAAGCCCATGTGCCTCTGTATTTTAGTTGTATGGTTGTGGATAGGGTTGGGTGCACAATTGTGGATAAAACTGGGTCTTGAAGGATACATACAAGTATATCATATGATAAATGACCCACAGATTACACCCTTTCAATAGGCTGTAAACGCAGCTGATATACCTACACTGGCTCCGTTGCTTTATGAGCTGGTTAACGGGTGTGGGCTCTTATGTCAGTAGATTAACAGGGTCAGCACTGTGTGGTCTAGAACAGTGTTGCTCTTCCTTTTAGTGGCCAGGGACCCCTTAAAGGTGTTACTTTATGTGGCACACATGATGCAAATGTTCTCCCCAAAAAAACCCAGTAACAGTGGCAGGAGATTTAAAATGCTCCATCCACAGCAAAGCTGCCACACATCTGGCAGCATTGCTGGGAGTGGGGCATTTTAAATTGCTGCTTTCCATTTCTGCACTCAACTCCTTCCTTGATGGGGAGAAGTTGGGGGGTCAGTCACAGAGCACCTGCACTGTGTGTGGAGTACTGGTGTTCCATGAAACACTGGGCTAGAATCTGGATTTTTTTCAACTCAAAACAATTTCTAGAAGTAGACTTTGATGGTGTGGGAGGGGAAATACATAGTGCTTCTCCTCTTCAAATGTCTTGATAAACAAGGCAGTCAGTTTTCATACCAGAGCCATGAAGTAGGCCTGATGTGGACTTTAGACAAAAAGAATAGCACAAGGTCATGTAAGAAGTCATTTCCAGAGCCTGGATTTGAGCACAGGTAATGCCTCTGCTCAGACTGTTCAATGAGACAATAAAATGTGTGGAAAATGTAGATGAATTTACTAAGAATTTTTTCCTTCTGAAATCAGGGGTTTCATCTGAAAGTTGTAAAATTTCTTTTGTGTTCTACTCCCTTGTTCCACATTCCTTGTTCCAGTCATGCTAAGTATTATTAGGTACTGTGCTACCCAAAAGGCATTCAAAAACTCGAAAAGGGTCTTATTAAACTGAACAGAAACAGAGCTATTCAGATATGTTATGCACATAATATGACCATTTGGGAATAGAATTATTCCATTTGCATGTGGAAATGTGGTAGCTCTATGTACAAATTAGATGCCTACTTATACAATTTTTGTGTGGGGAAAAAAGGTAGCTAATACATGCACATGTGAATGCTTGTGCGGTTGGGGCACTATGTGGACAAATGGCCAATTGTAGTTAAATTGTGAGTGTGTACTTTTTTTTAAAAAAAATTGGGTCTCAAGTAAAGTTTTTTAGTTTAATTGGCTCCAGAAAGTAGGGAATTTGTGTTAAAGGTCTGAAGACTCATTATTTTAACTGGCATGCAATTTCAGTGTAAAATAAGTTAGTTCTACCAACTCAAAAGTACTATGGCATAGTACAAACAGTCCTTTGTTATGGTGGCTTGCACAATTTAACACCTCATTATTTTAGTTCCCAGAGAAGAAAAATGAAATTGCTCAATCAGAAAATTCAGGTTTTTGATCTTGCAAACTACATATGCTGTCTAATTTCCATACCCAGAAATCTTTAACAAACTCTGCTGTCATTCTGTCTGCTCATGGTCAAGCCTAACATCAACGTCAAGGCTTAAAGATGACAGGGCTCTCATCGCGCACACACCAATCTGGAAGTACCTCACCATTCAGAATGCACTATTGTTTGGGACGTGTTCTGTTTCACTGAGCTGAGTTGTGACTAAATTAGATCAGTATATCTTCCCATGAACAGTTCTAAAACACTGAAGCCTCAGAAGTTTGCTATCTAAATACTTTTGAGGATCCAAGTGTTAGGCCCTGACTCAGAAATAGCATCCCCATTCAGGTATAAATGTATGTACATGCAGGAAGTTAAGTGTGTGTAAGGCCCTGTGGATCAATGGGATTTAAGCATATGCTGAACTTTGATGCAGAAATGCACTGAAATACATGCTTAGAGTCTCAAAGACAGGAAAGTATGGAGCTGTATAAAATCTGCTGTCAGTTGTGATGATTTAAAGTAGCCTACATCTCTGCAAATTGACCACAGTTGTTGTATGGTTGACCATTAAATATGGCCATAAAAGAACCCAACCAAAGGCTCAGTTTTATCCATAGCTTTTTATTTATTTCTGCAGTCTGCAGTAGGGGACCATTGCTTTAAAATCAGTAGACAGTTGGACATATTTTACAAGACAGTACAGTTTCTGAATGTCACACATTGATCATAGTTTCATACCACTACATGCATATAAAGACATTGATATTTTTTAAAATATTTTTAGAAGACATTTTTTTTACAGAAACAACTGGAGTGATCAGTAAACTTCAACAAAGACTAACTTAAAGTTACAAAAAAAAAAAAGACTTGATGTGCACTAATATATGGCTAATAGAATCATTGTTACCCCACAGCATAAGGGTGTCCAGCAGATGTTGCTCAAATGGTGAGGAGAGGGGGGAAAAAAAGGGGCGGGGGGGACCCTGATGCACTTACCCTTTACGTGGCTCAGTCTAATCAAATGAAGATATGCTGACTGGGCAGAACCTGCTGAGGCAATAAAAAATGCATGGCAACAACTACCTTTCAATACACATTTTGGGCCTGCTTTACCATTGCCTTCACTTGCTGCAGATGTAAAATAACTAACATGGTGCAAAGCAGCTGAGACGCAGACCTGCCCTTTCTCAAACAAGACGTTATAATTCCAGCCAACTCTGCCAGGACAATCCCAGGAATTTTCCAGTTTTTATTTGGTATTAAGTATCAACTTAGCAGTACAAAAAATTGTTTTTAAATGCTGGGTCATTTTTATTTTTATATGGGCTAGTGGTTTTGTCCCCTACTCTCTAGAGAGTAAAGTCAGAACTGCTCAGCTGTGGGTCATAGACCTGCTACTGTTACCAGAGCATGTATGTTTGCTAATGCAATGGGAGTCTCTGTGCTTTTGGAGCAGGAAGGTCTTTGTTCTGTTTCTGCAGGCACTGGTACATGCTGACTGGACCTGATGTATAGCATAGTGAAAGACAGTTATGACTTCCCTAAATGGCCATAGGTTTATTACAACATATGTCTTTTCAAGCATAAAGAGTAGTGCATCTTTAGATGTTTTCTCTACACTGAAGAGCCACTTCACTGGACTGATTAAAAAAAAAAAAGTTTCATGTTAAAGTTGTTCACAGCAGATCAAAATCTTCTACTGCTAATAATAGCTAAGTTTTGAAAGACTGTCCACATCTACTAAATTGCACCACTCAACCTTTTTATGTATTAAGAATCACTCCTTTTCATGGCTTCAAAGGAATATGGATGGGGGAATCTGCCACAATGACAAATCAGCAGGGGATGTTTTATTGGGAAAGCAACTATGTACACCCACTGTAAAAACAAAAACAAAAAAAAAACCTGTAAAGGATTGAAAAGAGTCCTCAGATCCCAAACCAACAGACTATAAAGCAAAGCTGGTGGTCAAATGAGGCAAAGTGAGGTCAACAGTATTTCAGAAACTGGCCACATGAGGGTAAAAGATGTGTGACGTGATGGGGACGGCTCACACTTGACATACTGCAGGATAACCAAGAAGTACCACATGTAGATGAGAACTGACATCCTGAAATGGTCTTACTGCAGATGAGTGATGACACTAAAGAGGGTGACAAATCAAAGTAGCTGATACTAATCTGTGGGTAATTTCTTGTTAAAAAAAAAAAAATCAAGTCCTTGTCTAAAGTTCTGATAAATTCTAAAAATATGGGGTGAAGTCACAGTCCCCTTGAAGTCAATGTGAGTTTTAGCACTGACTTCAATGGGGCCAGGTGTTCCCTCATGCTGATCTAACTTAGTGTCTCTCAGTCATTCTGATATCAGGGATCTGCTTCCTCTAATGTGTCAGGGAGATCTCAGGGATGGGTGCCAGGCCATGGCCTGCTTATTGAGAGACACTAATTTAGCTCATTTAATGAGCAATAGTGTAGACTGATCATAATCCAACAAATCTGAATGAAATGATTATCACTCATTTACACACCTCTATCTAATTACTACTGCTTTTCAGCTCCACCCACCCAGATGGTTTTCAAACAGGTGAAGTGGTCAGATGTCTGCTATCCCTGAGAACACACAAGGCCTTTAAAAATCTAATGGAAAACTGAACACTTTAGGGCCAAATTCTCTACTGGTATAAATGACCACAAGCTTTATTGACTTCACTGGATCATTCTTCCACCTACACCAGCAAAATGATTTAAAGCCCTAAAATATCTCAAAACAAGCTGCATAGAGTGGGTTTGTGCTGAGCCCAAATGTATTTATTTTATATAATGCAGCACTGCTGTTAAGCATCCAGTTAAATGTTTAGCCTTGCTCAGACCTACAGACCATCAATACAACAGTAGTAATCACTAGCCAAAACTGAAATGTACTCTTTCTTGAACATCTAACATGAACAGTAATTGTGCGATGAAGCCAGACTCAAGCAGCGGAAACAGTCATATTTACAGATAGGAACAGTTGTGGCACCTGACCATTGGTGTCAAAGGACACTTTTTGGTTGTTTAGGTAACACCAGCAACAAAAGGAAATGTGAACGTCTAGCTTTCAGACAATTTCTTTTGTTTTGCAGAAAAATAATATTTCTTTAAGCATCAAGACCTAAATTATATTAGTATGTGACTGCAAAATATGTACTAGAAAAGTCACCTTTTTGCCTGTGATGATTGGCATTTGGATGTGTTCTGTCCCAGTGTGGTAGAGCTAGTGTAAAGTCAAATTTAACATTGGAATAAGCAAATGAGATTTACTGCAATGGTGAATTTGGTCCATTGTTTGTTGAGTAGCCCAAGTATCTTACTGGTGGGCCCTTTAGGAGGGCATTTTCTATAATTATAGCTTTCAGGTGTGCCTTGATTAGCTGGAGGTGTGGCTGCCTTTCAGAAAAAGAAACATTTTGTATTCATGTCCTTTCTCGCAGCTGAGTTTTGCTAGTATATAAATCATGGGCAAAGCAACCTTTGCTGGTCATTACAAGCTTGTTCACACTGTGCTTGCTGATGGTTTATATATTTTCAAATGTACAGATTTCTAATTAAACAATGTTTCTGGTGTTGTTCTAAGGTTGGTTGCAGGCCTATAGGAAAATTCCACCATGAGACTGTACCATGTAAACATGGAGTTGAACTAATGGAAGGTACTGTGCTAGCTCTTCAACACTGGCAAGAAATGGTCAATGTGCAGTCTCCTTTTCTTCACTGTATGTTTAAAGAGTTGGAGCCATTCAAAAAAGAAATATGGATGCAGAGATTTAGGGCCAAAGCTTTCCTGGCAAATTCCCCATTGACTTCACATGCCCATGAGATGGTTCATATCAAGGCAGTTGTTCTGTATTTTTGTTTTATTGTAGGTAGCATGACAACTGGAGAGCAGCAAAATGATTAAGAACATGGACAAAACTTTGCTGTAATCAGACCCATAGCCAGTCCCTTTCTGACACTTGCATATTCAGGAATGTGGATGTTCTCCACTAGCCCTGGCTTTACCCAGGATTGAAGGTGGCAATACCAAAATACAGAACAATTGCTTGACTCTGCAGTTCTAGGCACTAGGCTTGGAATTTCAGTGGGAACTTTTACCCAAATAAAGGTCAGGTCTCCAGGCTGAATAAAAGCCTGAACTTTCAGTTCTAGTGATAACTACAAAAGTTTTAGTGTTGGAATCGTGGTAGACTCCAGCACTGATGATGATGATGGGCATTTCTAAATCTAGTCTCTGCTACACTTTGGGCAAGATTCTGATCTCAGCTTAATCAGTGTAAATCTGGAAAAACTCTGCTGAAGTCAAAGGCTGCATTTAACAGTTGAAGTCAATGGAATTCCTCCAAACCAACACCACTGCACTTGAGATCACTGTCTGGGCCCTTCTTTTTTGAAGAAAAAGCATCTTTGTGTTTCCATGTACAGTCTCTCTTTTGGTGAGTTATTTCATTTTGTTTAAGGAGCACAAGCAGGAAAATACAAAACCATGACAACATCAAACAGACTTTGTGACCTTTTGCAGACCTATTTCAGGAGGGGTGTTTCAGGTGTTCTTGGAACAGAAACATAATGAAAGAACCCTCAGGAAATCAGCTATGTAAATGAACAACAAACTGCTAATATATTATTCCATAATACAAAAAAGAATTTTGACGTTTGCCCTATTATAAATTTGCTAAAAATACATATTTATATATATAGAATATTGAAAATCTCAACAGAAAAATAGACTACTCTGGAATGCATGAAAGTCACTTGACTTTTCCATACATCAGATACTTATAGCCAACACAATGGCAGACAGAAGGTACAGAGGTAACTAGGAAGTCTGTACTTTAATCAAGAATGATTTAAAGCCATATTCTCCCCCAACTGGGTGATTCTAAAGCAATCTAAGCCAATGCTTGGTTCATTTTGGTTACCATAAGTGTATTGGTTGATAAAATATGAGAAGTTTGCTAAAGAAATAGATACGCGGGATTCTCCACCTCCCCATTTTGCTGACTGTCTGAGCTATATTGTACAAAATAAATGCCATACAGTTTCCATTGCTGCATAACCTTACTCAGGAATTCTACTATTTGCTTAAAATGAGGTGTATGGTTACAAACTGTTGGAAATGTTATGAGGAACTTAGCGACAGAGTGGGAACCTGGCATTAGCAACCTTGTCTTTGTAAGGAGTTTTAAATACCTCTGTTATTTATTAGAAACTGTACCAGCCATAATTCTGTCAAAACATAAATATACAATAGATACAAATATTAACAATACATTACAATTTTACAGAAGAGAATACTGGTTTTTTTGTTTTTTGTTTTTTTGTTTTGTTTTTTAAGAAATGTTTACTATATTAGCTGCAAGGGAAGAAAAGGCTACAGTTTATCACAGCCATAGTTGCCAAAGAGACCAACTGGGTTGGATTTGTTTCTATGTGATGTGCACTGATCAGTATTCCCCAGGCCTTTGACACAGTATGTTCAGAAAGAGAATGTGTTCCATTGACATTCTTTCTTCTTCATCTTCTCCCTTATTGATTCTGGAACCTTTCGTAACGTGAATTTCCCAGGAGAGTCTGTTTTGTTTTTTCTTAAGTGTGCTTAGGCGAAGTTTCTAAGAAAAGGCACTGAGAAATCTACTACAATAAGGTACTGCTGTTTTCCTTTGTACAAAGCTAAATGTCAAAAAATCTTTTGCCTCCCGGTTAAGAAAACTGTACCCGTTCCTTCCACCCACCCACTTACACCCGTGCTCTCACACACGCGCGCACACACACATTTTTTTAAAGTTGTAGATTGCGTAAGCTACAAGCAATAGGTCAGACATGTGCATGTGGTCCTTTCAGTTGTGCAGTAGATAGATAGATTTTCTTTCTACTCACCTAACACATGATACACAGTAAAGGAACCAAATGCCTGACAGTAGCAACTGAATGGTAGACTTTAGCTTGATGCAAGAGATATTACATATTTCCCCTCTAGTTTTATACAATTAGGGAAACATTTATCAAATGAACTATAAAATGAAGTTACCCTCTAAATACCTACGGCTATGTCTACATCAGGACAAGTTCGTTCAAACTTGTTAGTTTGAACTAATAAGTTCGAGGTTAGCTTGAATTAACCTCGAACTTATTAGTTCGAACTAACAACATGGACTAATTCAAATTAACATTAGTTTGAACTAGTACAATTTGTTAGTTCAAACTAATGTTAGTTTAAACTAGTACACTTTGTTAGTTAGAACTAACTGCCCTTAGTTTGAACTTCTTAAGTTTGAACTAAGGGTTAGTTTGAGTCTGCATCACGTTTAGTTCAAACTAATGTTTGAACTAAGTGCTTAGGTCAAACTAACCACTGGCACTTGCTAGTTTGAATTGAACATTCCTTAGTTCAAACTAAGGAATTTTAGTTTGAACCAAGGATAGGCTAATGTAGACCGAGACTAATTTAGTTTGAATTAAGCCGTCTTAATTCAAACTAAACTGGCAGTGTAGACAATGGGATTTGGTGAGTGTTGTGTTTTCAAAGCACCACCTTTTCTTTTGTAATGAACATAGACTCTCAGGTTAGCTTAGCTTTTCATTTGAGAGTAGATTTCCCAGTGCTTACATATATAGTCATATGTATTATGTACATGCGCGCGCACACGCACACACACACGCACACACAAATAATTCTTATTCAGACTTTATTTCATTAAAATAAGTTAATCATATTTCATTTTTAACTGGGCACAAAATGAGAGCTACATCTTCACACACACACAAATAAGAAAGAAATGCTCTTCAAGCATATTATATGCTTAATTTTACATTATTCTCTTTCTATAAGAAATCTATAGGACTTTGGCCATTAAGACTTAAAAGGTAGATTTTTAATGATACTTTTGATAGCCAAGTTCAAAAGTGACTCAGTAAAATGCTACTTGAATGGTAAGACTAAATAGATGAAATAAGGTGTGTGTCATATTCGATCACACGAGGCAGAGAGAGGGCCTTTGGTTACAAGGAGAGTTGCACCAGTTGTTTTCACTAAAAATGACAATTACTGATCTGTACATTTTTGTCAGTGCCATCTACAAACCAGATACATCAGTTGGAATGAATGTGTGGTGAACACGACAGTGTATGGCTATATTTAAACGTGATTTTTTTATCATTACATGAAAACATTGGCTCTAAAAATATTTAAACTGGAAATCACTATTATTTCCTTTATCAAAAAAGTTATTTTCCCTGATTTTTTTATTTAATATTTTTACATGTGTGCTGATGGCTGCCGTGGTTGATGACTTAAAACATCGAAATTATGCTGAGATGCTTCTTTTTAATATTTCTCATTTCCACTCTGTGGCCTGGCAGCCCTTAGAATCCAGCAATATTAAAGCTTTCTCTGACAGAAAGTCACTTTGTCTAGTAATTACTCACTCTTAACAAACAGCTCAGCAGGACGCTATGTTAGGTCCCCTAAGTGCACTTGTATTTACTATGGGCCAAAACCGGATGTCCTTACTCGGGCAAAATGCCCATTCAAATGAACAGGTGCTTTGTTTGAGTCAGGATTGTGTAAAAATAATTAGAGCACCTCAGGAATTGGCCCCAAATAAGTGCTCTGAAGATGCTTTTGTATGTACAGGTACTTTTATTTATTGAGAGTACCTGCTGTGTAACACTTGGTATAGAATGAGGTCTGGTCTCCTGTCACAGAGCTAACCCTTGAGATCCTTACTCCTTTCCCTTTAGTCTCACTCAGGAAATTTCCCAGGATTTAGCCTTATTAAGAAGTGAGTTAAAATTTGAGGAAGGACCCCAAGCTACAACCCAACATGGGGGGGAGTGATCTAAATAATTGCTCTGGCCACCGTGAGCAGAATAGATCCAAGTATGTGTACAGTATTGTGCCAAGGACAGCTCTAACAAAGCTATAGTTACAACCCATAACGATTCCTAAAACATACATGTGCTTATTGCTTTCATCCGTACATGCTGCATTCGTTGTTACTGACAGACAGGACTATAGAATAGTGTGGACAGACAGTTACATTCAGGACTTAACCAACAGCTATTTTGCAATAGACGGGAACAAAAGATAGTTTAGCTTTCTAGAGCTGCAGCATATTTATAAAGTGACACCTGATATTTACATCCCAAGGCCTGTTGCATGCAAATAGTTACACATCACAGCAGGTACTCCTCAATATGTATCAAATTCTTATTGACAAAAGTTATTTACAGTTTAGCTTCGTAGTAGAAACAGACACAACATAAAGTGTTACCCTCACAATTATCACAGGACGGATTGTGTTTTCTTATAGATGTGTAACAAATCACAGTCACAACAGGAGGCACAAATGAAGATAGTGCTTGTTTAAAGTGCTAGATTCTTACACTCTGGTTTGTTATTCCACCGTCACATAAAAATCAAACCCCAAAAGCCCAGAACAAAAAAAAGTGCGCTTTTTTGGGTAACTATTACGAATCAAAGAAAAAAGTATTTTTCTAGGCAAGTCGACATAACTTTATAGAAGGACAATAGTTAAAGTCTAAGTTAGCTGCTGTTAGTTGCGTTTGTTTAAAATGGTCAGTTTTTCTTTAAAAAAAAGATTGCATGTTATTAAAATATTTGACCTGCTTTACTGCTCATTTACACTGGTGCAACTCCAATGAAGTCACTCCTGATTTACCCCAATGGAAGTGACACCACAGTCAGGCTTGTTGTGGGCATTTAAATAATTCTTCTTTTTTGCATATTTAGTTAACACTTGCATATCTAGTCATTCTACACTGACTGAATGTAAAATGCTTCAGACTGCTTCATTCCTCTCACCCTACTTTAAGAGCTAGATTGAGGCTGATCCCCCTAAATGAATGAGGAAGTCAGAGGAGGGGCACAAGGAAGCATACCCTGTGGTGTAGGGGGCAGCTGCACCATATGCACTCTACAAACCTAGACACTCCAAACAGGGGAGCCTCATAGGCTCCTCCCTTCTTCACAAAATGGGCAGTGGATTGTGTTACATCCTCTCAGTGTGTTCCACTCTGACTCAGGAGTACGCTACACCAGAACCTTGGAGGAATTGTCACTGAATCAGACAAAGTGCCCCAGAAACTCCTGCTTCTTCAGGGCTTCTTCACACTCCCCAGATACGGGCTGCGCCTTAGAGGCCCAGCTCTAGCTCCAGGTTAGGTGTTGATTTTAGAAGTGGATAAGTGCAAGTTTGACTACATGCTAGGGAGTGTTTTAAATTAGCTACAAGTGGTGCAACTCACCCTGATGTTTCAGAATAAAACTTTGGGTCCTACAGTATCTGGAAGAATTGAACACACACGGCGCATTTTAATAATTTATTTTTCTGGACCACTGTTATTTATGCTTGGATTTACCCCAAAATGCAAGTGTTCCCTGTTACCTTTAGACACTGTATCCACCAGAAGGAAAGATGCAGATGGGAATATCTGGAACAGCTGCTCTGAAGCAGCAAGTTTTGTATTCTGATTACTGTATACCAACCCCAGGAATTTGTTCCAGAGTTTGAATCTGGCTGCCTTGGCCTCTTTTATAGAAGTTACACAAATCAGATGTTAACATTTCCAAAAGGAGATCCATTGTACAAGGGGAATGGATGCATATTTGGTCATGCTGACTTCAATGAAAGACATGAAAGGAGATCAAAGTGTGAGCATGGTCTGCAATCTTTATTTTCATCGATGTTAGTAGGCTCACTCAGGCAACATCCTTGCAGTTGTTCCAGAGAAGGATGTTTCATAAGCCCACACCTGGACTCCTCTCAGACTGTCAGAAACAAGTGGCTTGTTTCAGTCAAAGTTCATGCCATGCAGAAGCTCTTGTTTTGTGTTGACTGTAAAGACATTCCTTTTAATTTTCAACAAGATATTTTTGGAGTACATCAGATGCTTTGATCATGGATGTTACCATGTCCCCCACCACCCGGTAATATATGGACCTCGGGTGAAATGTGATTTTCTAGTTTGACAGTTTCCTGAGTCCCCTGTTGTTTTTCACTGATACCTTCCATAGAGTAAATGCAGTTTTGCCGTATAAACTTAGGGGAAGTGGGTAAAGCAGCACTCTCTAGATGGTTCTTTTCCATTCTATAAACATTATCATTTGGCTTTAGGTAGCCACTGTTTGTAACATTGTACTTAGGACTTTCGTTTCCTGGAGGGCTTGAGTCGTAAAGCAGCTGACCTTCATCATCAGTGTCAGCATCTATATATTTATGTATGCTGGCATCATGAAAGTTGAAAGCTATTGCTATCTGCTTCTCTGGCGATGTAGGAGGTGTCCTAGCACTCGCTGTTGTGTAGATAGAGGTTTCTGGACTCACTACAGAGCGATCAGAGAGTAAGGAACTGTCTGTAGCAGCAGCAGCAGCTCCCCTGTTCTTGAGAGCATCTGGATATATTCTCATTATATTTGATGTGGGTACTAGTGAGCTGCTGTCATCTTCCATAAAGTTGACTTTCAGAGATTTCAATTTTAAAGGGTTACTGGCTTTTACAGAACTGTTGGGACTTTCTATGAAAAAAGTAGAGCGATGGTTGCCTTCACGATTTGGGTTTATCTCCATGAACCTGGTTCCACTCTCATCTGTCCTGATTTGCTCCTGAATTGGATTAACGCCTCCTTTGCAGGAAAGCGGAGCAAGCGGACTGTGAGAGAATCTCCCCGAGTCAGGGAAATCTGTAGCGCAACTTATAAAACTGTCAATGCTTGACATGCTTCTCATGTCAATGATCCCATCAGCACGAGTGGTCAGCAAAGGGACCATAGGGCCAGGAATTGTTTCCATCTCTAGCTCTTCCTTTTGTTTTCCAGCAAGTCCTGGGTCTTTAGTGTTGAGATTTGGCTGTGACTGAGTCTTTGCCATTTTGTTGTACATGTCCTCCAGCTGTTGGACATTCAGATGCTGTGGGCTGGAAGAGGACCGAGCCTTTTCTGGAGATCCTTGTTCCCTAGTTTCAAAAGATTTACTGGAGCTAGTTTCAGAGAGTGTTCTCTTGGTCCATTTCCACTTGCTGGGGGATAAATGATTGTCCTGAACTTTATCCTTTTTGCCTGTGCTTTCTCCATTCTTTTCAACAACAATGTCCATCAGTTCTATGCTACGGGCAAAAGCATCCTTCATATTCATGGAAACAATGCTGCCATTCCTTTTTGCTCTTTCAAGGGCTTCTCTGCGCTTGATGGCTTTCTCCTGCCTCTTCTGCTCTTTGTAGAACTCAGAGAAGTTATTTACAATGATTGGGATAGGAAGAGCAATCACTAGCACTCCAGCAATACAGCATAACCCTCCAACTATTTTGCCTAAGAGAGTTTTGGGATAGATGTCTCCATAGCCTACTGTTGTCATGGTGATCGTTGCCCACCAGAAGGAAGCTGGGATGCTCTTGAATTTTGTATCGTCTTCATCTTTTTCTGCAAAAAACACTAAGCTGGAAAAGATCATAATGCCCATGGCCAGAAATAAGATGAGTAATCCAAGTTCATTATAGCTCCTCCTTAGTGTGAATCCTAAGGACTGTAAACCAGTCGAGTGCCTGGCCAGCTTTAGAATTCGGAGTATCCTCATGATACGGAATATCTGAACCACCCTGCGTACATTTTGGAACTGAAGTACACTTTTGTTTGATTCTGTGAGGAAGATAGTGACATAATAGGGTAAGATAGCTAGCAAATCAATAGCATTCAGAGGGCCTTTGAAAAACTTCCATTTCTTAGGGGAGGATAGGAACCGTAAGAGATATTCCATCGTAAACCATGCAATGCACACTGCCTCCACATGGGCCAGCTGAGGGTTATCTGTGGTTTGTCCAAATTCATCCATGCCTTGTAGTTCAGGAAGCGTGTTTAGTGACAAGGCTATTGTAGATAATACAATGAACATGATGGAAATGATGGCCAGAATCTGCAAAGAAAAGAGAAATTTGTTAGTTCCTCTAAAAAAAAAAAAGCTTGCTTATTTATCCTCATCATTAATAATTTGTAGTATATTGGTACCAAGACATCTCAGGCTAATTCTGTCCTTAGTTATACAAATCTGGATCCCATAAATACAACATAAAGAAGCAGCTCCAAAAAAGGTTTTACTTTGCAAACTGTTCTTAAATATCTTCTGTATGTAAAGAAGGCTGAACACAGATACTCCAAACCAAATTGCTCACCTCTACCTATTCAAGGCATTTGTGTCAAATAGCTAAATTGTCTGGAGGATTGTGGGCTAGATAATTCAGATGAGAAGCTTTGTAATAGCCATTCACAAAGTACCCAATAAAGTCCATCAGGGGACGAGAGCCGGATTTCCATGCAGTTTGAGGATGCAGTTGTGAGTGCAACATGCACCCCCTATAATGTACATTTAACATGATTGTGTTCATTTGGTAATTGTATGCAGTGGCGTCGCTAGTGCCTGTCACATGGGGCATGTGCCCCAAGTCCAGGCAGCAGTGCCCCGAATGGCTGGCATAGCTCCTGCCTCTCCTGGCCCCATCCTCAGCTGGGGATCTGGGGCAGGGCCACCTGTGGCAGTGCATGCCTCTCTCAGCCACCCATTGCAGTCACTGCCTTGCTGACCCCTGCCCCAGCTGGGGATCTGGGGCCAGGCTGGCAGAGGCAGGAGCCCGGGGCAGCGATGCTCCTGACTGCATGTGTATGTGGCTGATGATACTCACCTGCTGGCATAGTTATGCCATATGTGGAAACACAGATTATATACACATTTTGATAAATTCAAAGAGATGGCAAACTAGCCTGACTGCTCTGTGAAGCTGATCAATTTTATCAAGACTTTAAAAACGGACCTTAGAATTCGAGGATAGTTTGTATTTTACCTGACGAGTTATTCAAACATCATCATAGACAGTGGACTTGCCTGTGAAAATCAAATTACTCAACTCTGAGAAGGGCAGAGCAGGTCAGCACGATTTTCCAAAGAGCACCACATTCTACGGACAAAGGCCTGGTCTACAATGCTGCATTGGGTTGATGTGAGATACGCTAGTTATATAACATAACTGGTGTACCTCACGTTGGCATGTGTATACAGCTCGGCATCTTCGTGCCACTATGTTGACAGGAGAACTTCTCTTGTAGCATCAGTGCTGTCTTCTGCCTTTTGGGGAGGTGGAAGAATTGTGTTGATAGGAGAACGCGCCTTGGGCATGCCTACACAGACTCTCTCAGCTGATGCCATTGCATTGCTGCCTGCCACCATGGCAATGTAGACATGCCCACAGCATGCAATCAGAAGAATAAAATGGCTAGGGGAAAAAGAAGTCTGTTCCTGAATCACTGATTGTGAACAGACTAGGAAGTGGTACAATGATGAATGAATCTGTTCTCATTATAACCTTAAGACTGTGTATATGAGCTGTCCCCTCTAGTTGTTGTATGCAAGCACTGAAACTATGTTCACTGTTTTATGTTTTCCTTGCTTTTAAGAGATGATGATATTTTCTTTTACATTTCTTTGTGGGCTGCTCTAGAGTTGATGGACAATCAGATGTACTTTCTCTAGGTGATGTCTGCTGCTTGCTAATTGGGTGAGAGGCTATCTTGTTTCTTAGGCTACTGACAAAAGATGGAAACACACTGAAAATACATGTGTATGACTATTTCTATTTATACATTGTGCTGCAAGGTGAACCCTTCTCCTTCCTTTTCTACTGCACTGTTTTAAAAACAACAAACTCAAAAGCAGCTGATGATCTATGTAAATTCTGCATTTGCCAAATATGCCACAATATGCAATGAATGATAAAAATCACATGGTGAGAACTCAACATATTGAGTTGAAAACAGTGCTTAATTTGTGCCTGGGCTTGTCCAGGGCTGAACACTGCCACCTCTAGGCTAGGCAGGTCATAGCCCCAAAATAAATCTGTTAGTCTTCAAGTGCCACACAACTCCTTGTTGTTTTTTTCACTGGACTAGACTAACATGGCTATCCATTTTAAAATTGACATAGCCCCAATGCCTCTGAACCTGTTGCATCAGTTATGAATGTAAAACGTTGCAACACATAAATTGCAGGCCGCCGCCCCAGTACCTAATTGCTTAAGCCCCAACATCTCATTCATTACAAATTACACAATGGCTGAAACCATGACAAAGAACTACCCCACCTCCCATCATTTGACTTGTTAGAGATATAAGCCTTGCTCACAAAGACATCGTTTAACTACTTTCATAATGTGAAACTGTCTGATGCTCATGCAGCAGAGAAAAAGTTGTACTAGGGAGGACATGTTGGGTGAGATCCTGTAAGCTAGTGCTGCATTGGACCATGAGTACAGGGTGTGGAGGAGTGCTGGAATGAGGTATTTTGGTGCTTGGGGCAAGCAGCACAGAACACACCCTTGGATTGAGCAGTGAAATGGAGCCACTCGATACATGCCCAGGGCAAAGCCCTGATTGTCCCACCCTAGTTATGGTCCTGATTTGGAGGATCAGCATGACCAGTAGTGTGAAGAATGAAAGGCCCAGCAGGAAAGACAACCATCCAGAGGATGAAAAGTCTGAAAGGATGCTGGAAGGCAGAGACACTTGCATAGTGGAAACACAGGAAAAAGGCTTAACAGAGCTAGGGCAGGGGTCTCAAACTCAAATCACCATGAGGGCTGCATGGGGACTAGTATGTTAGCCCAAGGGCCGCACCACTGAAACCTTTTCATACAACAATATTGCAAATATTGGTAACAATAGTGTTGTTGCAGGCTGCATGAAATAGCTTTAGGGGCCGCATATGGCCCTCAGGCCATGTGTTAGAGACCCCTGAACTAGGGGAACACTAGGTTCCAAATTCAGACTCAAAAGTTGAAGTCAAAGATGCCAAGATGGAACTGAATGAAATCCAGAATTTTACTACTTCATCTTTGCTGTTTATTTAGTAGAAGTGCTTTTCCTGAAGAGTGCATAAATGGCACTGCAAATCAGTGAATCGTGCCAGGGCAATCACCCCACTGGCTGTCTTGTAAGATGATTTCAGTGTTCTGATTCCTTTGGCTATCGCCAAACATTTCTGAATACGTTTGAGATTTTTTAAATGGTAGTTTCCCATTGATTGATGGATGTAATTGTCGTCCCCCTCCCCCCCCCAACTGAAGGATTCATGTTAAACCTTGATCTGTCTGGCACACTTATGTCCTTTACCTTCAATTCAAATATCAGCCATTCTTCATTTACTCAATGAATGACCTCTAGCAACAGCAATTGGTGTCACACCTATTCCTTTTGATATGCTTTCTAGCTTTGAAGATCAAGGCAATGAAGGGTGAATGTAAATGTGAGAAGTAGTGCAATGGAAGGTAGAGTTTGTTTTTGGTTTATCAGTTTTGATCATTGAGTTAAGCTGCAAACAAAGAGAGCCATTTATCATTTCTCCTGCAAGTCACAGCAAGATGCCACCTGAACTAGTAAGCTATAGGATTTCCCATTTTTTGGATCTGCAATGATTCTTTATCTTTAAGGAAGCACATTAAGGTATGAGCAGCTTTTTAAATTATTTATTTCAGACCAGCTTATACAGGTTTAATGAACTTTGCAGCCTGAAATGTACAGAGCAAAAAACTCTCTCTCCTTTTTCTGATCTATCACCATGATATTTGGTTAAGATTGGCAGCATCTACCATCCAGTGAAAGCGACTCGGTGAGTGCTTGTTGGGCAAACTCAGGTCTGGCCGTTGTTACCAATTACTGGACTCTGGCTATGTTCAGTGCTATACGGAACTGGTCCCTATTTTGAAGTGATTGCAATTTGAACTTCTCCCCGATCCTATTAAAAAAATCATCCTGGGAACAATAACATAGCTGATTGCCACTGGAACAAGCTCTTTCAAGGCACAGTCTTGAACATTGTCAGGTCCCATCTATAATGAAGGATGGAAGTGTGCCTTGGCAGTATTGGAGAACAGATGTGTTGCCACTTGGTTCCTCAGCAGGGCTGAAAATGGAGGACAGAAGAGTGATCTGGGAACCATTGCCACTGGGAACAGAGCACAGAAGGTGAGCAAAGATGTCATGTCAATGAATGAGCAGGAGGATGTTTCAAAGGAGGTATAGAGAGCCAAGGAGCCATCAAAGAGATGACAGAGGCTGTAGTGGAAGTGGGGAGAAGCTATGAGAAACAGGAGGTGGGGGGAATCCCTTAGGAAGGCTCCACTTTTTTTCCCTGAGCATGGATCACATTTTAAACAGAATGACTGATTCAGCAGGCTGAAGCTCTTCTGGGAGAGGGAGGCATATCTCCAGGAGTGCTGTCTCTGATGGGCACCTCAAGCTGCTGGAACCCTATGGGTCTAAGGGAGCTCTGAGATCATGGCAGCAGTAAATGTCTTTCCATTTCATTTTCATCCCTACCAACCTCCCCTGCCTTCTGCTTCTCTCCTCCTTTCAATGTTCACAGCTACCTGGTGACCTTAAAAGACCAAACTGTGATACAGGGAGGAATAACTCCATGATGATGAGGACTATTCTAGCTGCAACAGTCTGGGATGATTGGAACCCAGCATCCTTCACACCTGCTCCTGAGCATTAGTTTCTTGTCACCCAGTGAATCAGCTGCATATCTGCATTTCTAGAACCTAATGGTGTCTGTTTCTCTGTGCTACTGCCATCGAGCTTCACTGCTGTGGTATCTGAAATCCTCTAAAAAGAATGTAAGTGACAGAGCTCTGGGGACAGGTCACACATACATGGATAGCCATGAGGCAAGCTCTCTGGTCAGCCACAGTTCTGCTTACATTTCACGGGCAGCTGTAGAGAGGATCCTTTACCCATGGCCCATTCAATTCTCTAGCTCTTGTTGGAGCCTGTTTTTAATATTATTTGTCTTGCCATAACACCAAGGAGCCTGGGCATGGTAATACCAATGGTCCCCAACCAAGACCAGCATCCATTGCCCACAGGGTGGTAAAAACACATCTTTTGAGACAGTTCTTACCCTTTAGAGCTTATGTGGACCCAGACTGGGAATGTGAATCAGAGGCACAGGGAGGGCAGTGAGTTGCCCAAGGCTACACAGCACATCAGTGTCAGAGCCAAGAATAAAGGCTGGGTGCTCCTGATTCTCTGGCCACTGGCCCTAACAGCTCCCTGACCAAACTGGGTGCCTATTAGGGCTGGTTATGGTAGCCCTCCTGGGCCAGGGTTGAGTGGATCTGCATCCCCAATGCATCCCAACATGCTCGCAAACCCAGTTCACGTATGGCTAATGTAACTTAAAACATACAATCAGTTCCCACCATGCATGGTTTCAAGTCCCTTACTGCAGCTAATTAATACATTGTGTAATGTAGTTAATGTTCTCTCCCCACCTCTTCTGTGGCTTCCTTGTGCTTTGTTAAATTGTGTTCTGTTATGATTCACCTGCCTACAAACAACGTAAGTTTTGTTCACCCCAATCATATACTTCTCCAGGCATCTGTCAGAAGGTATTGGATTGCACTGTCTCTTAAAGTTATTGCTGTCTGGAAATGTAAGTCTCAGTAGTTACAGGCAGAATTCCGGGGACACAAGGAGGCAGTAGAGTACAAAAAGCTTTGCCTATGCTAAATTGCTCCCATCATTGCAAAGATTTAAATGATCAAGCCTCTGATTGAATGAATGGTTGCGCCTGCTAGTGATTTGCTTCGTTGGTGCTTAATAACTCCAGGAAAAGTAGAGAGAGATTTTTAAAAACATGCCAGCACAGACAATGCACCCCTAATGTGCACGTGAGTCTGAGCGTACATGCACATATGAGCTGGCTCCATGCAAATAACCCTAACAAGTCAGGAGCACCTAGTTTGCACATGTAACTGCTGTAACCATGCGCAAAGATGTTTGACACATTTGTGCACGATTCTTGCTCTTGCAAAAATCTGCCATGTGACCCCTAATAAACCTGCTGCAGTGATCGTTCTTGAAACAGTCCTTCAGTGTCAATTCCTGCTCACTTTCTTTGAGCAACCCCACTGGAATGGAAGCAGGACCTTGTGGAGGCCTAGTGATATGGGCAAGATGAGCTGGGCTTGGCCCTTAGACTTGTCAGCACGTGCCAACATGAAGGAAACCTGGTCAAGAATTTCTTGTCCCACTTCACCTGCCGAGCGGCAAAAGTTTACAGGCAACAAAAATCGGAAGCAACCTCTTTCTTTTAGAATGGAAAAGGGGGGAGGGTGAATCTTTACACAGAACAAGGGTAACATGACTTGAACCAGAAGCCAGGCATCGTAACGCCAAGTTCCTTGTTCTTAATCTGTTGTACATACTCACCCGCAAGCCTTGTGACAGGCTTGCAGGGCCTTTGAAAATCAAGTAAAACCTCCCACTCTTCTAAAGAAGCAGATACGCAAATCAATACAATCTTTTTGTTCTTATTCTTAGACACTGTTGGTCAGCTCCTCAACTGGTGTGAACTTGGGCAGCCCCATTGATTTTTTCTCAATTTACCATTGGCCTTTTTATTTCTTTAGCAGCCTAAAGTCATTGATTAAGTTCTAGAAACTCCTAACCTTGCTGTGTTGTTCTATACAGATGAGCAGGCTTTGATACAGAATATTGCTATGTGCCATTTCATTAGCTCTTGTGTGATATTTTCAAAACACATGCACAGCTGAGGAAAATGATTGAATTAGGGCCTTATGCTAGTTAGATTGCATACATGGCTATCTGTATGTGCTGCTCTCAGATTCAATGTCATACCTGCACATACCGCACAGGTGCCTTCTGATGGTTAAGTATGTCTACACCAGCTACATGACCAATGTTTCTAAAGTGTGAGTACATAGGCACAGCCTGTGTAAGGCTGAGCATGTCTACTCATTCACAAGCAGGAATAACTCATGAGTTTAATGGCTATAACACCCCTAGGTAATTGAAGAACCCAGATTTTTTCAAAAGCAATAAAAACAATTTTCTGCTCCTTGACCCAGCTTAGTCAAACATCTGTCTGTTTTATTTTAGTTATAACTTTAATGATTTTGTTTGTCACAGGACCCAATTTCAATAGGTGATTTTAAAAGGAAATAATGCAATGTTGCTAATTAAGTTTCAGCAATTTGTTTGCTTACTGCTGCCTTTGCACAAGATTCCAACTGCTTCTGACTGAGCTGAAGTGGCCAGGAAAATACCCTTTGAGCATGCTTGCTTGCAAACTGCTTAATGCTGTTAAGCACACGTTTTGTTGTCAGAGGGATGTCAAGTCCCATTAAGAGAGAAATGTTGTCAGTCTTTACAGCTGGAACCCTGGGCTCTGCTCTGAGGAAATGGTTTGCAGGGAAAATAGAAAATGATAGATGAAAGAAAATACCAAAAAGGCAAAATTCAAAGGCACATGGTGTACATAACTATAAATACATTCCTCAAGTTCAAGGAAAGGATAGGAGGGCATCATCCAGGTCATCTGATGTTCTATTATATTCCTGCTATGTTTAGCACAGAACACAGAAGTTGGCTGAAGGAAGCCGAGGCCTGGTTTACACTACAAGTTAGACCAGTGTAAGCTGCTTTGTGTCAGCCTACTTGTGTATGTCTGTGCTTAAAGTTGGCACCCATTGATGTAACTCTCCATTATGGCTTTGCAATAACACCAGCTTTGCAAGTGGTGTTATGCCATGGTTGATGCACTGAGATTGACAGGGTGCACATGTAGACAAATGTTACCTGTGTTGGTCTTAAATCCTCCATTAGACATCCCTTAATGCCTGCCACTAATTGCTCTAGCCGTAAGTGTGAACTCAACTGCCCAGCTGACCATGCAGGCTACACACTCCAGCCTGGAGAAGACAGGAGATGTTGGATCTTGGGGGGCACTGCTAAGGAGCAGCTGTAGAAGTGTGGACACCTATGAGCAGATTGCATGGGGATACAGAAGAAGGGGTACCATATGGATCAGTAGCAGTGACACGTGAAAGCAAAGGCACCATGGCTGTCATACTGGGTGGCCAGGGAAGCAACCATCAATCCAGTGCTGAGCCACAGACATGCTGCTTTTAAAAAGAACTGCATGCCATGCTTGGTAGAGATCCCACCACCATCCAACTGGATGCCTCTGAGAAGCCTGAATCACAATGCTCTGGCATAAATAGCAAGGACAAAGCGGAGGGGAGGGAGGAACAGGAGGTGGATGGGGGACATGTGAACGGTGAGTCCAGCTATGCTGCGAGCTAGGACCTGGTTGGCAGTCCATTACAGTCCAGTCTGTCCCAGCAGTTCAGTATGGGAGAAAGCGATTCAGAGGAAGGAACCTCAGGATGAGTGCATATGCCAATGCAATGAAATGCTGATGGTGCCCCCCCCTCAGCAACCGACTGTTCATTACTAGACTGGTATTAGAAGAGGTAGGGGGTACAACAAAGGGCAGGTGAGATGTTATTGGCCTTTCATTCCCCAGGAGATGGGCAAGCAGATGAGGGCATGTGAAATATCTTGTTTATGGCCCCTGGCATGCCCTTGGATTCTCAATGAAATGCAACCTTATTTCTTCCTCCATAGTAGGACACCTTCCCATGCTAGTCAGTTTAACTTCAGCAATAACCAGGTGACCAACATAAGAGCCAAGCGCCTTCAGAGCTCCACCAACAGCTGTGTTTTCTGTGCCTTTGTCACCAGCAGGCGTGAAAGATCACCTAAAATAAGCACTACCCATGGTAAATGGAGCTAGGATGCAGGGTCTTTGGCTTGTATTCACACTTCAATGGAACTGAGCAATTCCCTTCTTGTTTCCCTCCATCCTGGCACTGTGAGTGGTAACATGCAGAAGCACCCTGTAGCAAAAAGGTCTGGCTGAAAACCTGACGGGCATAAGGGAAGGGAGTTCTGAATCTTAACTTTCACTTTCCATTAGGACTGTACAGACTATAGTGCCGCTGTCTGCTATTGCTGCTCCTCTGAGGGGTACTGCCTTTGCACCCATGGAATACCTAAGCACTTTCAACTGTCATTCTGCATCTGATGAGCTGTAGCTGAATCTTTCCTTGGTGCTGTCCAGATGGCTGGTGGTGTCTGGCTTCATGCTGCAGGGGAGTAAGAGTAAGCGGGGTTCTCCAGAATCACTACTGACATTTCAGCATCGCCCATGGTAACCTGCTAGTCAGGAAAGAGTCCCTCCTTGCAGCTTTCTGAATAGTTCTGTGGTCTTAAAGATGGGAACATCATTCACCTTCCCTGACCCACCAACACTGATGTTGGTGCAGCGTCCCGGTGACCCAGCAGTGCTTGCATAACTGTAGAACAGCAGCCCTGTCTATTGTGTACCATGTGGCATCATGCTCTTGGGCTGAAATAGGGCAACATGTGCTGTCTAGCACTCCACCGCACTTCGGGAATCCCACTGCAGCAAATCCTCCCATTATGTCCTGCATGCTGCTGAGTTGCAGTCTTGCTTAGCACCAGATTAATATTGACCTTGAATAACAATGACCACCCCCCCCAGTGGATTTTCCAGCTCCAAAATTACTTCCCACTGATGAGTAGCAATTGGGGATTGCAAGTTCCCAGAGTGCAACAATCATAAAATTCTCCACCATTGATGCAGCTCTCGCTCTTATGTCCTGGTGCTGGAAGGCATCTGTTAGTCTTCAAGTGCCACACAACTCCTTGTTGTTTTTGCACTGGACTAGCCTAACATGGCTATCCATTTTAAAAATGAAGCAAACTTGGCACACAGCACCAGGAATAGGGCCTTGCACATACAAACTCATCACCCCAAGCCTGCATGACAATGTGATCCCAGATTTCCTAGATCTCTGTTCTGCTTGGCAGGATGATGCTTTGTAAAAAGTCAGCTAAACCAGAGCTAATCAGAGTATGTTACCAGATAACCCTGAGGTCACCTGAGCTTTACAGTGCAGTTATATTAAAAATGAGAATTGCTGCGTAGACCTTGAAGACTACAACTCTCAGCAGGCAACGCTTCATCTCATCCTGACCTGCTAATTAGGGGCCCCTGTGTCAAAAGTGTGTAGTCTGAATATTCCTAAAAATCTGACACTATGGCAAAATTTGTGGCCCTCAGGTTTAAGTGTTGTGAAAGGATGGATGGCTAATTACTCCAGATCTGTGGTAACTGTACTGCTTTGCGGCCTTCTTAATTTCACTGGGGAGTCTGTCAGTAGAGAATTTGACCCATGCCATTTTCAGTGTCATCTTCCAGCTAGGGTTACAGTCTTCACCTTGCCTGGAAACATCCCATTTTTGCATTGTGCAAACTGAAGGTGCTGCAGTGGGGGAGAGGGGGAAGGGCCTCCATAAGTTATCTCAGGGGAGAGACACTGACAGCAGTTTTTTAAAGGGAAAATTCAAAACAAAACTTTAACAGCCGAAACTATGAGCATGATGTAATGAAACGTCTATTGTCATGTGCCACAGCTATTTAATGAAGGTTGCTATCCCCTCTTTTATAATAACCTGTGGTTTATTAATTTAAAAATATTCCTCTTGTTTTCTAGATGTGGCTTCATCTCCCTTTTTATCCCTGGTTGATTGAAGGGAAGGGTCATTTTATTTTCCTCACCTTTCCACCATCTAGTCAACAAGCTGCCCCCACTTTTACTCTCTTTGGTCCCACACCTGTTTTCCTACTTAACAGTTGCCTTGGTCTAAGACATCATATTTTACCAAATGATCAGACTCGAAAATCTTGTTTCTGGATTTCCAGGGTGAAGGCAATTTAACAGAAACTGGTGTGAGTGGTCAGGAATGCCATATAATTACTTTGTTAATTATTTTACTAACTTGCACTGCAGTAGCACTTAGGAACCCCAGTTACCAATGAAGACCCCATTGTGCTTGCACTGTGCAGACATCTTTCCTGCCCAGAAGAGCTTACGAATTAAGGGCAGGTCTACACTGCCTGCCATTTTTGGCAGCAGCTGTATGGATATACAGAAATTACTTAAAATAACTTGCACAGCTCAGTTCAACTGCCCTATACCACGCACATCCATTATTCTTAGTTGAAGGGAGGGTCCTCCCTTTGACTCAGCGCTACTCCAGTTTCTAGGGCCTGCTTGCAGACCCACTCAGATTGACCTTCCTGATCGACTAACAGCGATGATCTTGCTGCCATCAGTGCAGACTAGCCCTCTGTATCAGGAAATAGACAATGCCTGGATCCTGACAGACAAACATGGGGGAGCATAGAAAACTATGAGCAAATGGTAAGCTACTGGTAAGCAAGATGGTAGTGGTCTCCATATGTAAGCGGTCTAACTATTTACACATCCTTCTTGCAGGCATCTTAGTAAATAGTTAGATGTGCTCAAGGTCAGACTCTATGCCAGCTTTCCAGACCCAGTTTGTCCATGCATCTCAGTACTGATATCCTCCAGCACTCCTGCCTTCCCTGCTAATCTTATCAAGCTGTACTGTGGTTTCTGTAGTGGAACGGATCTTTAACAGGGACTAGGAGGGGACCAGACAACTTAATACTGCCCTGCTTAACAGCTGAGGTCACGCCTCCAGAGGAGGAAAGCCAGCTCGTGTGAAGGGTGCTCTTTTCAAGGTGTTCAGCAGTTTTACCATCTTCACGCCCAAAGATGAAGCCTGTTAAGAACCACTGCCTCTCTTTGCTCCCCTCATCCTTGGATGCTTCTTATAGGAAAAGCTGAGTACAAAATTTTGACACCGTTCACTGGGATTTGGGGGGGTGGTGGTGTTAGATTCAATCGGCAATGTACCAAGACAGCATAAAATCAACTAAATGTAATTAAGCAAAATCTATTACACTGATTGCTGAACCAGTCTTCCTCTCGTGAAAATGCATGAGAATAATTGGTATTAATTCCTTTTAAAAGCAAAGACACATTAGTGCCACATACTACACAATGGATATGTTCTCTGACTGTAAAACCATTCTGGTGTCACTCTCTAACCAAAAGATACAATTATTCTTGCTCCCGAGAGGCATACCAAGTTGTTGATATGATACAGGGCTGCTAAATTGTTAGGAAATCAGAGCAATGCACAAGTGATGTTAGCGTGGACAAATGGCAATGCCCTGTTAAAATGTTGGTCCCAAAGATGTATTAAAAGCACTAAATACAGCAAAGGACATGTGAACATCTGCCTGACTTGTTAGCAGATGTGAAAGCCGTAATGTATTTGCTAGCTTAGCAGACTTCCACGTCATCAGTACAAAAGTGATGTCAATAGTATATCTTTATCTAGCATGTTAAGTAGTTGTACAAGCTATGTAGTGATAGGATCTGAGGGCCTCATAATCTTTAATGTATTATCTGCACACTACTCCCGTCAGCTAGGAAAGTGCATGCATTTTACAAAAGGAGGAAATGAAGACAGAGATTAAAGCACAAATTCTCAAAACAGACTTAACAGAGCTGGGACTGATTATCCAAGCTGACAGAAAGGGTCAGATCTGGAGACAGAACCCAAGGTTTCTAGCTCACAGTATGCTGCCATCTCTACCAGCCTGCTCTGCTTCCCAGGCTATGGAGATGGAGCTCCTTTCTTCATACATAATCCTTCCTGGGTGGTGGGGGAGGCACACCAATGGAAGATGGTGTAGAAGCTTGCCCCAGGAGACACTGCCTATCTCTGCTACAGAAAAGGGACTTCATTCTCCCTGGCTGAGACACCTGGATCTTTCATTAACATTCATTTTTAAAAAGAAGACAGTTATTCTGGCATTCTCTTATTGCTGCGATTTATGGGGTTGGGCAAGGCAAAATGTGGATTAATCATTCATTTTAATCATTAATATCAATGACTTTTAAAGGACCTTACCCCCAAAAAATGTCTGAAAAGGGTGGGGGAAGAAATGGGTCTCCCCTTCCACCATAGACAGTGCTGCTGGGACAGGTATAGTCTGAGCCCTGAAGAGAGGTACACACCAGCTGGACAGAGAGACACAAAAGCTCCATAAATAAGTGCTATGGGTGCAAAGAGGACTAAGAGACCATGCTCTCAGGTCAGCAGACGTATTCCTGGTGAGGACATGCATGACTGACCCAAGGATGGTAGCGTAGACATGAACCACCACAGTACTGTATTGTGGTGGGTGTAAGTTGACCTAACATTGGTTGACTTACATTTCTAGTGTTGACATACCCTATAGCAGGAAATCTAATGCCAAGCATAGGTGCCTACTTATATCAGGAAAGGTGATCTAGGTTTATAAATCAATCAGTTAAGTCAGCTCCACAAACCTTAAGGAGAAGGGAGTGATAATGGCACATTTTCACTCTTAAAGTTACTAGGGTATATCTAAGTCAGCTACTTCAAAGAAAAAAAGAGGGTTATTTCCTTAGCCTTTATTGCTATTGTGTAAGCAGTTTATCTCCCACAAAGATAGGCTCATGCTGGCAAAGCATTAGAAACCTCCTTCTTTTAGAGTCTTCCAAACAACAAGGTGAATTGCTGCTTTGAACACATCAGCAGATGTGATCTGAAGGTTTTAACTTTTTGTACATGTGTAAGGGTTTGTTTTCCCTTGTGCTCAATGATGAAGCAGAGATCAGGATAGTCTCCACAACCGAAACCTGGATTTTTGGCTCTTGGACAGTGATTGATCTCTGGGAATCTGCCCTTCCTTAGCCAGTCATGTCAGAAGACGTCATTTATTAATTAACTTGTGGTAAATTTATAGACAACCCAGCAGGCAAATAGGACCTGACTAGACAATGTTGTGCCTATAGATAGATAGACCCTAAAACAAGTTGTTGTGAGGTAGATAATTCTGCCATGAAATTTACAGAGGTTAATATGACAAGGAAGATTTACTCCTTCTGGCTTTACATCCAGCAAACAGGACCACTCATGCTGTGGATAGCATGGATGGAGGGTCTGTCTACACTGCCATTGGGACAGCGTGTGAATGCACAGTTGAGCTAACTTTGATTGAGCTACCTCCTGAAAAGAAGCAGGGTAGCCACAATGCCCTGGGCAGAAGCATAGACTTGCTGCCTGGTTCCCTAAGTGGGGCTCAGGTCAGGATTGTATACAAGTGATCGCCACATAGCCATGGCTGCAGTGAAGCTGGGGAAAATGAGACCCACAGGTAAAGTGAATTACATGAGATCATGCAACAAGTCAATGTCAGAGCCTCATTTTTAGATTTTAGGATGGGATCAGTACAAAGACTAGGAGTTAGAAACCGCATATGTTCTTCCTATCAGCTTCTCTTTCTCTTTATAATTCCTGTATTTGTTTTTGTGTTTGGCACACAGAGGCTATATCAGTGATGCAAAGCCTTTGATTTTTAATCCTGGACACACATTTTCATACTCGCTGATCTATTCATTCCAAACCGAGGTCCCCAAAGGTTTCATCTCACTCTGCTAGATCACAAAACCCTTTGTTACCACATTGGTAGTACCAGTGCAAACAAAAGTGTTTTAATCTCAAGTGCAGATGGTTCTTCTATTTGAAAGTATTAAACTCTGGATTATATATCACATATTTAATAAATAGCAACAACTGCATACAAAGCAAAGCAGCTTAGAAAACTAATCCTGGGTAATTCATCATTTTAGCATGAGATCCTAGAGTGAGTAGTAAATAGAGAGAATAGACAGAGACTATTTAAAGGGAGAAAAATCAAAACAAAATGTACTGTATATCAGCATTTCAACAACAGAGCTTGATATCAATTCTATATGTATATATAGGATGCATCAAAATAGCTAATTGAAGATGAAAAATAGAGCTTGGGCGATAAATATACATCAGCTTATTTGTAAAATTGTTAATTGAACTAAAATACCCTTGTAAGTGTCAGCTGGCAATCTTGAAATACTTCTTACTTGTGCGCTAGCTAATTTCCTATCTTAATGATGGGAGTGATATTAACGTAATAAATTATGTTTTTGAAAAACATAGGAAATGCCATAGGCACTTGTTACCACTATCCAGCCCTATGTTTCTTGCTCTTTTCCATATCATACATAATAGTACTTACTACGTATGGGCTATGCCAACAGACAACTCAGACCAGCAAAGAAATTATGAACATGCTCCACAACAGAAGACAGACAGAAGGGGTGCTGCATCAGCCATGGACAGCCCGTGCTCTGGTGACATCTTCACTCCCAGCATGTTTTATACACCAAGGCCTACAAAATGAGTCAGCAGAGGTTCATCTCTGCTGGACCTACAGCAGCTGGGGAACACCTTTTATGTGGAAGACATTGCCTGTAGGGCCCTTTTGCCATTTGGGAGACCTAGAGCACAATTTTTTCCCCTGTAGGGTTGGTTTACTGAATTTTCTCTCTGTTAAAATGAAGTCTCCTAAAACCTTTTGGTAAACAGGCATGTACTGCATTCAGATTTGTGGGAGGAGGAGAGGGAAGATTTAGCTGTAAATAAATGACAAATATTCCTGCACTGTATATTATGTTATAATCCACACACAGAACAGCAAAGATAAGTGTCTAAGATTAAGGGGAGATGATTTACTTCACTAGCTTTCAGAGTATTTTGCACCATTCTTTTTCGTTACAAGTTAACGGAAAAGGAGTCCATCCTATGAAGAAAGTGAGCCAGCCATAAATATACTCCTTTGAAACGTTGATCCTTTGCTAGTTTGTAAAATTGAGAGAGAGTTTCCAAATCAGCAGATTTTGGAACAGCAATGACAAACTTTTCTTGAACTCTGCTGCATTAGAAACTTTTTGTCCTTGTTCCCAGTTCCACAGGGGGTAATGCTCAAGCTGATTTTGTGAACTACTGGGACCTTCTGCTTGCTGTTTGCCAAGCTAACATCAACGTCATTCCTTGACAAACAAAGTAATTGAGGAAGGGGCAAGTAAAGGTGCCAGATTTTCTTCTTTCCAAAGATAGAACTTGCCACCTCATGGGGACACACAATTCTGATGTCTTGGAACCTCTGCACTGTAGTTTTCTTTCAGAGATACTACTGCTGCATCTGTGTCACTAACCAACATGTTAGTCCTGCAGCTTCTGAATAAAAAGTTTTGTAAAGAAAAAGCAGTAGTGACTGGAATTCAAGCTCTTAGAACTTTGCATCTAAGGACTGAACCCAAGAGTCAGGTTTGCAGACTTTTTATACTCAAAACTGGGAAGGGCAACAACGCTGGACTGGGATGTAGGAGACCTTAGTTCTGGACCTAGTTCTGCTGCTGCCCTGTTGGGTGATTTTGAGCACAAGTTATTTTACTGTTGGTGTCTCAGTTTCAACCTCAGTAAAGTGGGGAAAATTACAGTGACCAGCTTTCTAAAGTGCTTTGAGATTTACTGGTAAGAGGTCCTCTCTAACAGTTACGTGTTATTTTGTGCTTTCAACTTGTGAATGTAATTACTGTCGTTAGAAATAGAAAAATGGTGACAGTCTGAATTGCTCAGGTGACTGGTAACAGGTTGGGAAAGCTTTTCATTTAGGGTCACTTTTCTCAGTGACTCAGCTAGGTGATGACCAAAAGCATCATGTGCTCAGTGGCCTATGTGGAATGAGTTTGGCAGCATAAGGTCAGTTAATAGTCTATATATCTCTATAAAAAAAACAAACAAGGAGTCTGGTGGCACTTTAAAAGACTAATAAATTTATTTGTCACATGAGCTTTCGTGGGAGAGAATCCCACTTCGTCAGATGCTTGAAGATGGGGAACTTACAGAATGGGAGCAAAATAAATGGGAGAGTAAGTCCTAGGATCTGGTCAGACTGTAACAGCAAATCAAAGCAGTCGTTAGGCTTCAAGCAGTGGAGTACAGCCATTAGCAGGGAAGTAGGTGGGGACAAGGAAAGCAAAATTACCTGTTGTAATGGGAAAAGAAGCCATAGTCTTTATTCAGGTCTGAGTCTATGGCAGGGGTGGCCAAATTTATGGAACTCAAGAGCCACACAAGTTGATTCTTAAACCTTCAAGAGCCACACTGAGGCATATAGCCATATACTTTTACATACTAAATTGATTTGTTGATGTTCTTCTGTGAGCCACACTTCTTCATTCAAGAGCCACATGCGGCTCCCGAGCCACAGTTTGGCCACGCCTGCTCTATGGTGTCAAAGTCGCATATGAATTCCAGTTCTGCAGTTTCCCTTTGACTCTTTGATTTGTTTTAGCACACCTATTAACAAATCAATGGAGTGATCAAGGAGATTGAAGTGTTCCCTTATTTGTTTCAGACTGTTGTTATTTCTCACATCAGATTTGTGTCCATTTATTCTTTTGTGCAAAGACTGTCCTGTTTATCCCATGTATAAGATGGGAGGGGGGGCATTTCTGGCACATGACAGCATAAATTACATTGGTGGATGTGCAGGTGAATGGGCCCTTGATGGAGTAGCTGGCTTGATTAGGTCCTATGATGGGGTCTTTTGTGCAGATATAGGGCAATGTGGCTTGTATGCACAGATATGTGCCTGCTTTAATGTTTCTGTTGTTAGGTCTGTAGTTGCTGGTGAGTATCTGTTTAAGGTTGAGTGGCTGTCTGTAATCATAGACAGGTTCTTTTCCAATTACATCAGGTAATTTTGCTTTCCTTGTTCCCCACCCACCTCTCTGCTAATGGCTGTACTCCACTGTTTGAAGCCTAAAAACTGCTTTGATTTGCTGTTACAGTCTGACCAGATCCTAGGACTTGCACTTCCCGGCATTTATTTTGCTCTCATTCTGTAAGTTCCCCATCTTCAAGCGTCTGACGAAGTAGGATTCTCTCCCACAAAAGCTCATGCAATAAATAAATTAATTAGTTTTTAAAAGTGACACCAGACTCCTTGTTTGTTCTGCTGGACTAGACAAGATGGCTACCCCTCTGGAACTATGTATCTCCATGTAGACTTGATCTGGTTTTGCTTCTGCAAAAGAAAAACACTGGGAGGATTGGGTCTAGCTTCCATTTTTGTCTGTGCCCTCTGAGTTTCAGCCAGTTCAACTAAGAGGTTCCACTTTTGACCCACTGCTTTTTTGAATGGTTTCATTTCTGAATATGGCTCTGCAGCATGCATTTACTGCTTTTGAATCATAGCTAAAATGCAACTACAAAGGCCCCACAGCATGGCGTGTCCTGATGATGAGTGAGAAACACTGGGCTGCTAATGACCAACTGGTAATCTGTACATCCAAATGCACTGGAGGCGGGAGTGTTAACTCTTGACGTTAATGGTTCTGTCAACACAGAAGTCAAGTGCCCCTGCCGTGCTGATGCCCCAAGCAGGTAGCTGGTCTGGACGGGTCAGAGTCAAGGTATTTATCCTTTTACAAGGTCAGATAAAAGCCACTGTGTGGGCTCATGGATTATGCTCGGTCTACAGTCAGACTGAATTATCCCTAATTAACCATGTCGGACACATCAACATTCTGCTCTTCAAACAAGACAAACTAGTAAAGCCCTATTTTCTGGACCGCAGCATTTAGGTATTTTTATGCAAAGTCCAAAACAACTTTGGTTTAGTCCAGCTGGTTTCTGTTCATTTGCAGATGCCCAACAAATCAACTTATCTGTATAGGCATTGGGATGGATCCACAGGGAAGCCCACATTTCACAGTGAGGCTTCTTAACAAGACCCTCATATCCCACATCCAGCTGCTGAATGCCTGTTTTGCACAGCTGAGTGCTGAGCTGAACAAATTCAGGATTTTCCTATGGACTTGCAGCCTAAACATACAGACAGATGTTAACACAGAAAACACAGTTAGGAGCTTAAAAAATAAAACAGCAGGTGGCTTTTTTCTTAGAACACAGCACAGAGATAAGATGTTTCATGATTTAAATTCAAAAGGCTCATGGTCTGACTAGTTTGGTGAGGACACGTGTCCACCACACGTAACTTCTTTAAGGTGGCAGGATATCTCTGCTTCTGAATGACAACATTTAGAAATAAGAGTTCCCGCTACTGTGATTCCCCCCACCCCACCCCCGTGTGGTTCATGGTATTAAGGGTTTTTCTTAAATCTTAAGCTCCTGGAGTCATATGACTATGTAAGACTATAGTCTGTGTGGCTGTGATGAAAAGCTCATGAACGTGAACCTTAAAAATAGACAAAAGGAGTTCTACATCTGATATTTTTAAAATCTGATTTCTAAGATGATCTCATCATTTTTGGAGGGCCTGACTCATGTCTGTTGAACATTTGAGGTTTCCAGTACTGAAATAAGATTAAGGATAGAGGTCCTGCCTTGGATCTTTATACAGATTAACTCATGCCTCACGATTCCTTGGTAGTTGCTTCTGAACAGGAGTTTTTTTTTAATAACAGGCATAAGTGTACAGTTTTAACTTGTACAACTGTGAAGACCAAAGGTTGCAAACTCAGGTGTCTGAATTTATGTGCACACACAAAAATGCCCTTATTTTAGAGGCGCTGATTGCCCATGATGCTAATCAGAGACTTGTAGGTGCCCAGCACTTCTGAAAATGAGGACATTTATTTATGTGCCTGAGTCTTCCTCGGGCATTTTAAATCTCCCAGGCACAGGTTGGCTCACTACATTATTCCCTACCTCCTCAGTCAGCCTCCCCTAACACGGAGGGGTTGAGTTCACTCATGGGACACCTTCACTACATCTGCAGAGTACCTGTATACCACAAAACACCCGTTGAGAGAAACTGCTCTAGACGCTGAGGACTGATGTGTTATTGGAGAGATAAGGATGCACAGCACTGATGGGGGAACACTAAATAAACCACAAACAGTCTCCAAGCTGGCTGTGTCCACAGAGAGAAAGGGGAGCAGAGGACACGCTCCATCACAGTCCCCCCAACTGTCTCTTCTTTCTATCAATTTTGAATTTTATCAAATCCCACTAGTCGGACTGAATTGGAAATGGAGTTAAACAGGGAGATTCTGTCATAGGGAAAAGGAATTGTTGTTGACTTAGTATCTTATTTATTGCTTCCTCCAATACTCAAGGTCATCTTGCTCTCTATAGAGAGTTTCAAGTGGCAAAGAGAGGTTAAGAAACCTAGCAAACTACCAGCACTTGTGTAACTACACTACTGTGTAGTTATTTAGCTAGTGGTTACTACAGTGTAAAAGCTTTTTGGGACAGGGAATGTTGCAATAAACTATTCCCTTTTTCAAAACATTTCACTTTTAACTACTTTTTTCACAACTTCCTTTTGCATATTTTTCTTCAAAACTATATTTTTGAACTGCTTCCTTTACTGAACATCCATCTTCTGGGGAAAACATTAAATAATTGGTTCAAGAACAATTTCAGTTGTGTTTATGGATTCAGAACTTGACTGAAATGTCAAATAAAAATATCATTAAAAAATTCTGAAACAATGAATAATGGGACTGTTTTGAAACGCTATGAAATGGAGACAACTTCAACATTTTCCATAATTTCTGTGTTAAAACTTTCAGCAAGCTCTCATGTTTATCCCAGCATGGAACATAGGAGATGCAAGATGGACTCTTTTTATATAAAATTCTGGGCTTGCTGAAATCAAGGGCAAAAATCCTGTTAACCTAGTGGGAACAGGATTTCACCCACAGCCTTGTCTTTCATACTACTTGCCAACACACAATAAAAGTTGCACAGAATTTTTTTATTTATGGCAAAAAACACGTCAAACGTTGACAGCCAGAGCTCACCCAGAAACAGAGTGATGGAGTGACATTTGATGCATACTGACAGCCTAAAGACTAGAACCAACAAACTCGAAGCTTAGATGTACGGTTTCAGACATGATCCAGCCTCAGATGGGAATGCTCTGATAACTGGAATGGCTGAGCATTTGTGTTCACCTTTTGCTGTGAAACCCTAATGGATACACAATTCATATGTTTTCATTACAAACTCAGCCAAGAATCACTGAAAGGTTTGCAAATATCCTGGGTCAAGTTCCTTGGAAGGAATTTGTGGGTTAATTTAAAATAATACCTAAACTAGTAGCTTTATGTGGCTTTGGCTCCAAATGAGGCACATTTTGGTTGTTTGGTCAGTGGCGGAGTGACAGGGTGGTGGTAGGCAAGTCCCCATGTGCCTGGATGCAGGGGGAGAGGGGTAGTGCTGCAACATGTGGGGTGATATGAGGTGCCCAAGGGAGCACAAATGTGAGGTTGGCCCCCAAGAGCCGGCAGGTGCTGGACACTCTTGCTACTCCACTGATTTGGTGTCTTTATGACCCTGAAACCATAAAAGTGCAAATGCATGTGTGGACTTTATAAATACTTCCAAAAGCAAATCAATGTCCTATGAGTGGTAACAGCTAAATTTTACAAGAGCTATTTTGGAAGAGAAGGAATTTTTGATATTTCATTTTGACCAAAGCCAGTCCCCTCCTCTAATGTTAGAATTTGCTCCACCAACCCTTCAGACAACCCAAGACCCCAGTTACCAAGAAGTAATTGAGATAGTGAAGAGATGAAGAAATGAAACTGGTAAATAAATACATGTTCCTAGTCTTATTTCACTGCACAATAGGGGACCTTTAAAATGCTCTCATTCAAATTCCAAAGTGACTCTTAAAATATTAACATAACCAGCAACATGCCAGCAGGGGTCTCTTTGCCACTGAGTGGCATCAAGCCCTCTACGCTTTACTGCACTGCATCATTTTCTCTGCCACCCTCTGACTTACATTCGCACTCTCTCCTGACAGAATACAGTGGATGAAATACAATCTCTTTCGTACATACACAGAGCAGATGGAGATCGGTCTCCCTCTCTTTTGCACTCTTACTCTCACTCACATACACAGTGGCTGGAATCCAAACTCTCTCTTTCTTGCACCTACTCACACTCATGCATGCACACACACCCAGGGTTACCATTACAGATTGTCAGAGGAAGGCACAATCAAAACTGTGGTCAAATATGTTGGTGTGGTAATTGCGTGCTACTGTCTGTCACACGGAAAGGATGAACCATGATAAAATGTACAATTTTCAGAGATTTAAACAACAACACAACCTCATACTCCTTCCCCCTCCCCCAGAAAAAACCCACAAAGGAAATAGGAGCTCTTAACAATACTATTGAAATAATAAGCAATTAACCATGATGTTCGCAATAATGGTGAAAGGCACTGCTACATCCCTACTGTAAGTCACAGCAACTGGAACCATTTGGTGATGCATTTTATAAAGGACAGGTTGCTCTGGTTTAAGTTGTAATGCATAGGAACTGAGAAGTGTTTCTTTAAACAGTTCCAAAGGTGTGGCTGTGTTAGCCTAAAGAAAAAAAGGAGTTGTGTGGCACTTAAAGGCTAACAGACTTATTTTTCACATGAGCTTTCGTGGGAGAAAATCCCACTTTGTCAGCAAACCAAACAATAGTTTGTGAGCCCTCTACCTCTCCAACTCCAGCCAGAGGCGTTGCATATCTACGTAGCTAGGCCCTGCACGCTGTGTATAGTTATTAAACATATTCAGGTCCCACCGGGCCCACGTTGTGCTTTTGTATTATGTTTGGTGAATAAAGAGCATGGCACCACCAAAGAAACGTTCTGGTTATAGGTGACATTCTGCAATGAAGCTCGGGTCTTCTGCCCAGTAATTAAGCTGAGCAGCTGCTCCTGATGCTGAATCTATGTATCTGCCCTCATCCCAGGCTCTGTGGCGCTTTAAAGCCATTCCACAAAGACTGCTCTTTTTAAGGTTTCCTCCTGACACCAGCTGCTTGGGATCCTGCTCATCCTTTCACGATGGGACCATATAGATTCTTGGGCCAAGGCAATCACTGCAGCTACAGAGCCTGGGCAAGATTTAACTTAGTTGTGTTAAGGTGCTTCAAAGATGCTATTCTGGTTGGATCAAGCCATTGCATGAGTGCTGTGACACTCTGGACCATATACGTAGTGCAAGTTAAGGTGGATGGTCCTCTACAACTGAGAGTCCAATTTTCTACCATGGATTCCTTTGACCAGAATCCTCTACCCTGCATTAGGATGGGCGCACAGGCTTGTTGGATAGAAACTGGTCCATGTGTGCCAAAGTGGCTCTGCACAGAAAACATGAAACAAAAATTTTAAATTTCCTCCATGTGAAAATAACCATTTCGTCCACTGTGGGATAAAAAAGAAACATGAGAATTGCACAGCTGCAGAAAGAGAAATGGCAAATGGTTTTGCAAATCCTTCATTTCCTCTAATTTTCTCAGAGGTCTGCTATGAGCTTGCATTGCAGAGTGGTGCCATGTCTGATGCTCTTTTTGGATATTTCAATTTGACCCTTACTGTCACCATCTCAGTGTTTACGGCTTCATTTCTGTCTTTGTACTTTATTATGCTGCAGAAAATAGCTGATTCTGCCCCCCCTCCCACGCCATAATAGTTGAGGAAACACTCAATGGGTGGATGCCAGGTTACTGGGTTCTGTCTCATCATGAGGTCACCTCTATAAACAACAGACTATCCCACACCTGAAAAGTGGAAGTGTGGGATGGAAAGCATATTTCCATGTTGGTTTTGCTATCTGCTCCCCTGCAGGTATTAGTCATATAGCGACCAAACAGAATTTACTTCACTGAAGATAGCCATTAACCAGGCTACATTTTCCCCCAATGCCAGAAAAGCCCAGTCTTTATTGTGCACTAATAACCAAGTAAAAAAAAAATGATGTTTTCCCAGAAAGAGCATAACACAAATCTTTCCCTGAGCAAGGGTTTAGTATCATTATGCCCTCAAACCCTGCATTTGCGTGTACCGAGGAGCATTAGGTGTGCAAACTAGGCAGTTGCACGTATTTGTTTGTTTGTGCATACAAATACAAGATCTGATATCCATCAGGTCCTGAGGTAACTTTTGCAAGTGCATTTTAAAGGCCTGCACTAAAAAGTATGACACTAGCTGTGCGGGGTGTTTTTAAAATTACAGATGTTAAAAATGTCCAAACATATTTTTAAGAAACTCTGTGAAATAATGTGCTGCCAGGGCAAGTGCTTCTGGGTAAATTATACCCCCATGAAAATCATAGTGTGCAAAGGGAAATGCTGAAAGCTGACAGAGCCCTAATTATGGCAGGTTTAGTAGGCGATGCTGTAATAGTACTGTGGGGTTTTATCAAATTGGCATTTTAAGGTCACCATTTGATCTTGTACATTTCACACACGTTCTCTGGAACTGTGTTGCTGGTAAAACAGACCTGCGGGTTGATTGCTAGTTTTTAAAATAAATGGTTTTTAAAAATTACGGAACACACAGATCTCATGTCAGATTTTTTAGACCTTGTTTTCTAAGTAACCAATTTAAAAAAAAGAAACAAACCTTATCTGCCCTGGGTTTCGAGTAGCTGGTCCTTTGTGACAAGTACATTGGAAAATATGCAGCTTATGTGCCACTCATTCTCAAGTTTGCAGCTTGCAGTTTAAAACTAAAGAGCCTTCCCTTGCTTCCACAGAAGCCTCAGAAATCTTCTGCCATGTTGTTTATGGGCTGAGCAAATGGTTTAAACACTAAGATGCAGGAGGAGTGAGGAGCCTCTGTTAGTGAAAAATGGTGGACTAACAGAGTAGTCTGTAAACCCAAGCATAGATGCTGGAAGCAGGGGCAAGAGGGAGCTATTACACCCCTAGCTTGAATTGGTGTCCATTATACACAGGCTTTACAGTCTGGTTCAATGGCTCTCAGCCCCTCCCCTATAAAATTATTGTAGCACCTCAGAACCCAAGTAGCATCTAACAGACAGGATACGGCAAAGCTGACTCGTATGCTGAAAATGACATAAAAATGTAAACAAAAAAGTACCCGTGCCTGGACTTACACAGTTTGATAGAGACAAATGAAGATAATTTTGCTGCTGGAAAAAAATGTCAACACAGCTGCTCCCTTAAAGATTCTGCTATCCGTAGATGAACCACAGGGCTGTGCACTGAAAATGCAGGCCAGTCTTTAACATGCACTGTTTCTACCCAGGTATTTATAGAGCTCCCTGCAGCCCCAGTGTAGTGTCTGAGTGCAATTCAACTGTTAATGAAATTATCCTCAGTGCCCCTGTGAGGCAGGGAAATATGGTTGCCCCTAATTTACAGATGGGAAACTGAGGCACTGAGCAATTAAGTGACTTGCTTATGGTCTTGCAGGATGTTAGGGGCTGAGCTGGGAATTGAACCCACATTTCTTGAGTCTAGGTCCAGTGCTACAAAACAATGGTATCTAGCTAGATGTAGCAAAGCTTGGGCTTATTAATGTTTGCTATGACTTGGTACGATGTACTTCCACTGAAAGCTAAACTATTGACTCAGATCTACTCCTAAAACTACAGACGGAGTCATGTTTACCATCAGCACCATCTAAAACAGCTCCCAAAATCAGCCAAACTGATCAAAAGAATCATATTTGCATGATCCATTTGTTAAACATCTGATAACGGCTGTTTTAAGTCCATATGAGAAGTGCCACATCACCAGAAGACACAGTGTAAGGTGAAAGTGTTATGCATCAGGAAATTCACCATGGCTGTTGTAAGAAAGCTCTGTAGGTTTATCCCCAGAATCAGGGAATTACTCACCAGATAAAATGCCCAATTCTTATGAAGGTTTCTGGTGACGCACAAAAAGTCATAAGGCAAAAACTGTTAATCTGGGTGCCTTTGTCTTTCACTGTGAGCCTGAATTGTCTTTTGCTACTCTCTTGCCTTTACCTTATTTTCTGAGTGTTTTATGCAAAATAAGTCAAATTAGCAGAAAAGAAGTGATTTATTATAATCTAGTTCAGACTACAGTTGTTTGGCTAAATTCTACCATACTCTAGAGACTCTGGTGTAACTTGGGGTTTATGTAATCCAAGGAATAACATCACAAGTGGTACAGGGGAACAGTACTCAAGGTGACTGGAATGCCATTGTGCTTTTGATGGATTTACTATGGTTCTGTGTTCTACAGCATCTCAGCCAGGGATAAAAAAAACCCACCTCCCAACTCATTAGTTATTTGTGGCATTATGGATTGGGACAGTTTGTGCAATCCACCTAGAGGACTAAATCCCGGAATTCAAAACTCTGCGCAAAAGCAACATTACAATGGTTTTAAATGTTAAGAGCAGTATGTGTGTGTGTTCATCCTGATTGTCCTATCAGTGAGGTTTATGCTTTTGTATAGAAAAAAAAAAAAGAGAGAGAGGTAAGAAAGCCATTGTGAATCTGCCTGTTAGGAAGGAGCATTAGGGGATAATTGCCTTGCAGCAGAGATCTGTTGTCCTTTTAACCTGCTTGACCTGACATTATCTCAGTGCAGTGCAGACTGAGCCCTATGATGTCTATATAGTGAGCAGAGCACAGGATGAGCTTTAAAGCCATACCACCTGTTAAATTCAAACTGAAAGCCACATAACTGTTGCCAAAGAAATAGCAATAATTAGAGTTTACATTTCACTAGCCAGTCCAGCAAAGACATAGATCACCTCTCCCAGCACTCTTGTGAATTACGTATTATTATCCCTGTTTAACAGAAAGAAAAACCAAGGCACAGACAGGCCAGCTGACTTGTCCACCTCTGTACAGAGAGTAAGTGCCAGCAATTGAACCAGGAGAACTGGCCTTGTGTTCCTGGCTCTGACCATCCCAGAATACCTCCTCCCATTTTCTACAATAATATAAGTTCACCTCCTGCCTTCATTTCAAATATGCGAATTATTTTAGGCTCTTGGAAAGGCTGTTAGCAAGGGATGAAAGAACCAGCAAGCACTTATTGGTTCTAAAGTAGATCTTCTCTCTATTCTTAACTACAATTTTAGTCCCACAGCTCAATGGTCAAAATGGTGGCAGAAAGCCTACTTTGTGGCAGCTAGTTCTCTTCACTCACCCAAATCTGCTCAGCCAGCTTTGCAGTTGCTGTTTGGTCTCCTTCCCCTCGCCTGTACTGGCCAACCCCACTGCATTTGCTAGCTAACTGCAGATTAGTGGGGGCCCTATCAAATTCATGGGCCGTTTGGGTCAATTTCACAGTCGTCAGGTTTTTAAAATGGTACATTTCACAGTTTTAGATTTTCAAATCTGAAATTTCACAGTTTGCCCTGTGAGGGTCCTGTCCCAAAAGAGGGCAGCGGGCAGGCGTTGCAAAGTTATCTTGGGGGGTGGGGAGGGCTAGGAATCTACCAAGCTCATTTCTGGTAATGGGCTGCCTTCGGAGGTGGGGAGCTGAAGAACAGTGGCTGCTGGTTGGGTGCCACCACCCACAGCAGCAGAAAAAAAAGGGTTGCATGCTATGGTGCCGCCACACTTCCATGAGGAGCCACAAGCAGGTGATGGTGGCAACGTGCACTATGCTGCCTCACTTCTGTGCTGCTGTTGGCCAGCTGCCCTTTCTTTAGAGCTGGGCTCCTCCACAGAGCTTCCTGCAGCTGGGGAGGCTCTTGGAGGTGGAATGACCTGACCCTGGTTGTGGCCCCTGCAGAGAAAGAGTAAGTCCCATCCCTCCCCAGTGCAATTGGGACAAGAAGATGGAGCCTGGGGGCATATGGTATGACAACCCCCCACCCCACCCCAAATCCTGTGCTTAGCCAGGTTTCATGGGGGAGATTGGATTTCACTGTCTGAAGGGGTTCACAGCCGTGAATTTGGTAGGCCTTACATATTTGCCATCCAACTGCTCCACAGGGCCCCCTGCTTCCTGTCTTCCCCTCGCTATTGCTTGCTCATGTCATCTGCCTGCTCTCCTGCATAAAAAGGCACCTCCAAAATTCCTGCATCTTTGGTGTAAGACTCGTGCTCTAGTCAACGTTTGTGCATTAGTCTGGCTTTCTACACTGGGATTTTCACAGCTGCTCAGCCTGTGCTTTAACTATGGTGCTGTTAGAGTAAATGGTAGAACTCCCACTGACTTGAGTGGGGAGGTAGGTCAATGTTTGGTTCCTTTGGGAAATCCCATCATTCTTGTTTTAGTCTAGTTTGGCACAGAGAAGTCTCTTTCTCCCCCACTTCTCACCAGTATTTCCCACACTGTATTTGCTGCTGGTTAGTAACAAAGAGAATGCTGGAAGCAGAGTGTTGATGTGATCTCTGTACTCTGAAGTCTTTAAACCATGAGTTGGGGAGCTTGAATGATTCAGTGATAAGTCAGTTGTCTATTGCAGGGGTGAGTGGGGGGTTCTAGGGCCTGCATTGTGCAGCAGGTCAGACTAGATGATCGTATTGGTCCCTTCTGACCTTAAAAAAAAAAAATCCACGAATCTTCTCAGAGACTATTTGTCTGAAGATCTAGGAGTTACAATGCACTACTTTCAGTATTTTCTAGTACTATGGCTTACCTGTGTACATAGTTCAACTCTATATGAACTGACCTAGTTACTCACCAAATAACCGAAACCCATTTTTTGCACAGAAGTTGAATGAAACCCCTAGCCCCTTGCAGATGTTGAGAACACAGCTGTTCGTAAGAACTTGGATTTGGCTGGCAGGCTAGAATATGACATGGTTCTGTAAGGGTTAGTGTCAACAGGGAGCAGCCAGAGTGACTTCTTGTGTACACAGCTAGTTGGAAGTTAACATTTCAGCACAAGGAAGACAATGAAAGTATTCTAACAAGACAGCATTGCCATGGATTTTAATTTCAAGATCATGGGAAGCTATTAAATAGAGACCAAAAAAATGTGGCTAACCCCTAAGGTTATTAAATCTTAAACCAGTTTGTGATCAGGAACATATATCGTTTATAGGTTCCTGATTTGGAAGGAGGGGTTGTTACAAAAAATCATACATTAGGGAAGTGTATTTCCCCCTAGGTGTTTATAGCATGCATAACTGTACTGTAAATCAAAAGCATCCTTTGAAAAGATTTTCCTGCTGGGTAAAGGCCCATTAGGAGGACTTCCTGGCTTACACAGCTGTATATAGCAACTGTAATCCTATTATGCTGATCCTAAACTGTCCTCCACGGAAGAGTGAAATGAACTTTATAGAACACTAGAAGCTTAATTAAGCTGTCAAGCCTGTTATGAAAAGCATAGTTCTACCTCTTTGTGACTGCACAATCATGTTATCTTGCAGAACATAAATGACATACCTGTACCATATTCACACTGTATATGCTTTACCCCTTTCCATCAGCTTGTTTTTAATCTATGCAAGGAGAGTCCTTTGTAAGACGGATCATCCTATTATTTCTTTATTAAGAAGGCAATTCTGCACACACTTACACACATGTGGGTAAATTTGTTCTTGTAAGTAGTTACGCTGAGATTACAGTAGTAAAGTTACTCATATGCATTCATGCTTGCAGTATCGGGCCATTCGACTGTAAACCCTTCAGGGGCAACCTATGCCTGCAAATTACCTAATACATTTTTTGGCTACTGAAAATGAATCTTAATAATCAGCGAGTGGTTTCCTAGGCCTGGTCCCTCTGTTGGTTTCTGAAGATCTTTAAGGAGGACCTTGCCCACATCAAATATGGAAGAAAGATTTTCAGAATCAACTGTTTGGTTGTAATAAATCATGGCACAATTGCTGCTTTCACTATGGAATGATTTGCAGAGTTTTAGTCCGAATCATCTTTTTAACACAAATGTAGAATATAGAAGTGAACAGCTGCATCAGGCTTTGCCACTAGAGGTCACAGACAGATTCACATGTCCCAGGCATTTAATTTCAACTGTACAGGTTTAAGAACAAAGCTACATTTTCTAACTGCTTGATCATTGTTTTTGCACTATACATGCCTTTTAATAACGAAATCTGTCCAGGTAAAGTTCCCAAGCACAAAACATGGGACCTGGTTACTCAAGAACCATGTATATTTTCCCTGGGTGAAGCCTGCACTTACAGGACAGCACAGCAATGATTGTTGGCCAAATGGATAAACCATGAATGACTTTTCACTTTTGGTCACAACGCATAGCTCTCCATGCTCACTCTTTTCTGTCCCTTTCCAGTCCCTCTATGCACCTGGCTTCCCCATTATTGCCACAGAAGGTAAACATCAGTAGTGGCTCACTTCAGCTCATTGCATAGCTGCTGTTACATATTTTTAACAGGACACTGAGGTGGACTCTGTGTTTCCATGCTAACCTGTGTAGCTGTTCACGCTTGGTAGTATGCACACTGTCACCGTTCTCTTGGACTCTGTCATCTACTTTGAAATGGTCAGTAGGAACAGGGATTGTGCACACCTACAGGGGAGAGAGCACAGATGATCCAAAGTTGGTCATAGTCCTGTGCCAGGTATGCTGTGGGAAGGCAGGAAGGAGGAGCTGCTTTCCCCTTTGATTATGAATTTCATCCATCTTTAGATGAACAACAGGGTCCAGCCTCCTCAATTGCCAAAGGCCTCTCTAGTGAGCTAATGAAGTCCTTCAGGTTCTGCCACTAATAACATGCTCTGATTCTTCATGCCCCGTTACTAGAACCCCTCAGGCCTTCCTGTAATGTAATGCAAATACAACAGAAACACTAACTCGGGAACAATCAGAGTCCCATGTTACCCGCTGGAACTTGTAATGTTGAAAACTATCCCTGTCTCTATGCAAAAGAATAAATAGACAAAAATGAGACATCAAGAAAGGGTAACATTCAAAAACCAGTACTGGAGCACTTCAATCTACCTGGACACTCAGTAACAAACTCAAAAGTTACTCTACTTCAGTAAAAAACTTCAAAAACAGACTTCAGCATGAAACTGCAGAGCTGGAATTCACATGCAGATTTGACACTTTCTTACTTTCTCATCAGTTATTGTTAATGGGCCACATCTGCATTGTTTGAATTAAAACAACCTGTATGGTTTCCTCAAATAGACTAAAATGGCTACCCCTCTGGAACTATTTGAATTGACCTCGTAAACCCTCCATATAATAATACGATCCACCTTTCTTTGCTTGTGTATATATACCTAATAGGCTGCCGTTTTCACTTCATGCATCTGAGGAAGCGGGTCATGCCCACAAAAGCTTATGCCTTAAAAAGAATCTGTTGGTCTTTAAAAGGACCAAAGGACTCCTTGTTTGTTTTGCTGAAATAAATGAACACAGCTGTATCTCTAAATAGTTTGTGTTCTTATCTTGCCTCACTACTAACCAAGATATATTAGTGGAGCACAACTGGGTCACTGGAATTAATATTAGCATCTGCGTTAGTTGCCTTATTTACATCATTGTAACCGTCAAAAGTAGTAGGTGGCTTTAAGTGTCTGCAGTTATTTAGGTTGACACTTGCAGTGATATAGCGGGATGACCCAGGGCTGGCTCCTCCATACCAACAGAATAAGCCCCTCTCTCTGGGAAAATAAAAACCTACTGGACAGCCAAATGTTGAGCAAATTGTTTAGTGTGTTGAGGAGTATAGGGCTGTGAGGTGCAGGCATTTTCCAGTATGCACAGGCCAGCAAACGACTCTAGAAACAGGACTTTATAAATAGACTAATTATTAGTATTCAGTCCCCAAAGTCTTCAAGGACAAGGGTCAATATTCAAAAGAATGCAGCTTCCATTTAGGAAGCAAAATACACCCTCAGTTTCTGACAATTAACCCCTAAGCATCACAGTAGAAGATGTTGGGCTCTAGGTACTTCTGAAAATCATGTTCTTATTTATATGCCAATTTTTTTTTTTTTAGTCTTTTTCTTAAAGACCAGATGCTGCTACCATGATCTAAGATGAAGCTTGTGCCCTCCATGGGCTCAGTTCCAAAGGGGCAGCCATGTTAGTCTCAGTGCCACAGGACTCCTTGCTTGTTTTACTGAACTAAAGACTAACACATTTATTTATTGCATGAGCTTTTGTGGGAGAAATTCCCACACGCTTAGAAATCAAAATGCCAATAAAAATAACCCAACACTTATTATTTAGCTTAGAAAATCAGGAGGTGTTTGGGTTTTTTTGTTTGTTTTTTTTAACTCATGAATTTTTGAGGCTGGGCCCTGATTTTTAAACCATTAGTGGTGGTAATACTGTGTTTTTACTGGAGCTGGGCTCCTTGGGAATCTTGCCCCTCTTGTAGATGTTTGGCACCCAGCAACGTGGTATTTGGCCTCCTTTGTCAATGTGGCTGCAGTACCCCACACTAAGGAGTTTTCAGTCTACACAGCCAATGAGCAGATGAGGGATGGGTTGTGTGAGACAAGAAAACATGTGCAAAGGCAACATTCAGCAGGTAGCTGGTGCTGATTTTTCTGCACCATCTCTATTTTGATCCCACACAGGGGTGCTGCTGATCTCAAAATTGCAACGTTGAGTGGCCTGTATGAAAATGAACTGGGAAGTCTTTACTCCAGTTTCTAGTTGGCAGGTGTCCCTGGCACACCACCGCTACAGCTGACACCAGCTAGTTGCCGTACAGTCACTTGTGATGTAGACAGGTCCTAGATCAATGTGTGGTACTGGGAAAGTCACAAAAACTGCTCTGTACTTCAGTTTCCTGGTGTACCTAATTCAAAGAGAGGCTTTATTAATAAAAGTCTGAATAGCACTCAGAGAGCCTTTGGCATGAAGAAATGGTAAGTATTATGACTAATAAAGGGGGAGGAATTTATTCATAGTTGTTATTGAATTAACTCCATTTACTTCAATAAAATTGCACCAGGGCTGCATCTGTACCATGAAGTGTTATACATCAACCTTTCAGTCATAAGAAGGGTGATCTTTGGTTCACAAATTCCAAAGAGGTAGCCATGTTAGTCTTTAAAAGTGCCACAGGACTCCTTGTTTGTTTTGCTGAACTAGACTAACAATTTATTTATTACATGAGCTTTCACGGGAGAAAATCCTACTTCATCAGACGCTTTGATTTTCCCCCATGAAAGCTCATGCAATAAATTCATTAGTCTTTAAAAGTGCCACAGGACTCCTAATTTATTGGTTCATGAAGGAATTCACTAACTAGCCAAGTCACAAATGATGTATGCTTTACTCACATTTCCATGGGTTCATCTGGCTCCTCCAAAAGACAATTATATGTCGGAAGTCATGACATCATTTTTATTCATAGTAGATATACACTGGGATTCCACCTGACTCTCAAAATAAATCTTCAGATGTTGACTGGTTTGCATACCCAAAAAACTCTGTCTGGAAATGCATTTAAATAAGTAACATTTCTGCAAGCAAAAGTTTCGAAGAGCCTGTACAACCGCCGTTGGAAGAAACGGAGTGTAAATTACATTTACATACCCAACTAGCATTGCAATCACAGCAGCTGCCGCTCTAACTGGGGAAGTGCACCTGTATCTAATCAAAACAAAGGCCTGGTGCATGCAGCCACCCAATTCGCGAATGTAATCACAGTAACTATACATGCATATTAGGCATGCAATTGTTTATGCAACTGCACTCTCGGCCTTCAAGAAAACCTATATGAAAGAGGCCCTCAGACTACAGTTTCTCTCATTTTGTTGCCTGTTTATGATCAGCACTAGTATATTTGTACTGCTCCACCTGATATTTATCCCCAACAGAAGAGACCATACATACAGCTTTTTATTTATCCAGAAGCCATCCTCCAGAGATCAGAATAAATGGAAAAGCCCTCAACCCTACAAGTCTTGACACTAATTGCTGTCAACCTTTTGGAGAGAGCATTATTTGCTTGTAGAAATTCCTACTAAGCAAATTGTGCTGCTGCTGCCAATTTCTGTACAGGTAGTGTAGCTTTGATAATAGTCCCATTGATAACAATAGGATAATTGAAGGCATATCAATTTTGCTCCCAAGGTTGAGCCATGACTGTATTATCATTCATGCTGTTAGGCAAAGTGCAGTCATTACTTACATTTGAGAGAGACCTGAATCAAGGTTAGGTAAAGAGGGAAGTTACTAATTTAGCCCTTATCCTTCGGAAACCTTTTCCTTTTTGGCTCTGGAGATGAACTGTCTGGCCAGTCTTACTCCTGTATCAAGTGTCACAGTCTTTAATCAGAGGAGAAAAAGCCTTCACTCCAAATATGCAAAGTAACATTTTACTGAATGAAAAAAACATTGGCTAGGGCAGCTACGAGATCCATCTTCGGGTGGGGAAGTGTTCAGAATACAGATGGTTGAAAGTGCAGGAAAATCTAAATAGAAGTAAATGTGGATCAAAAGTATTCTTTAAGTAGCTCTTAAAAAAAAAAAAAAGGAAAGGAATCAAATTAACATGGTCTAAGGACTGAGAGCCAGGAGCTTGGCTACTAGTCCCAACTCTGCTATTTACCCAAGATGAGGCCTTGGTAAGTCACTGAGAGCCAGATTTTTAAACCTAACTTTCCCCATGCTTCCTATGGGGACTATGGAAGCACTTCACTGAAGGCTGAAATCTAACAAGCAGGGAAGAGATTAGGCACTGATCAAGGGTGAAATCTCTTTAAAAATCTGGTCCCCAGCCTGGCTAAGACTCAGCACTCTCCTGGGTAGAATGAGGATTAGTTAGTTAATATTTCCATGATGCTTTGAAGATGTAAAAAGTACCGGAAGTGAAGACTGCGATTAATTCTGTATCATCTAGTTTGCCCTTTGGTATGCAAGTCAGAGAGGCCTTCAAAGGCAGTGGGAGTCCTTCTGCACTGGACCCTACGGAAAGAAGGCTCTAAAGGTGCTTAGACCTGCCTAGTTTCTTGATCTTTCCCATTCCTGTCTCTGGCATTTCTGCTCATCTGAAAGCGAGGCTTGGAATTCCTCACTCTTCTCAATAGACTATGCAACTTCTTGGCTCTTCACTTCTGGAAGCTGAAGATGAATTTGAGGCTGCATCAGTGACAATGGTCAGCAGGAAACAAGCAAGGCAGAGAATAGAAGGAGATCCCGAAAGATCTGATAAGGGTCTCAAAAATGAATTAGAATGGACTTAGAAAAAGAAAACGTAAGAAGTGTTCATTTCGTGCTGGTTTAGGGCAGTGTTAGGATGCCAAGTTACAGGTTGTGTCTTCTGAGAGACTTCTAGGAAAGTGACCAGTCACAAAGTCATGATGCAAGAGAACATTTTTAATGCTTTAGTTTCTCCTGGGAAGTACTGGCAAGTATTTCAGCTGTAAGCTCTATGTCTGAGTGCGTATAGCAACTAGCACAATGGGGCCACATCCCCACTCCCTGACTTAGGCCTCCAGACACAATCAGAATAAACAGATAAAATTAGATAAATGAGAAATCAGTAATTAGGGTGTAAAATACTCCAACAAAGTTCTAGTATAATGGTAATCAAGAAACCATTGATTCAAACTTAAAAATTCCCCTTATTATGCAAACTGATTAACAAGGAAACACAGCAGTGAGCAACTAGGCTGCCATGAAAAAGACATTTCTGACTAGTTTTGCCAACCTGCATGATATTTGGTGTTTTTCCTTAAAACTGTGGCTCCTGGAGTCATGGAATTACATGAAAACATAAATAAATTTGTTAGTCTTTAAGTGCCACATGAATCCTTCCTTATTTTGATGAAGTATGCTGACGTGGCTACCTCACTGGAACACGAAAACATTGGCCTTCCTTTAAAACAACAACAAAAAAAAGTAAGTTTCTAGATTTCATGGCTGGACAGCAAAATTTGAAAACACAAATGCAACAGGCTCAAAACCCAGCAGCAAATGAACCAACAGGTATGTTTGTTTAAAATCATTTTAAAAGTCTTGAGATTAAAGATTTTGTGACCTGACTCCTGATTTTCAAAAGCTTAGGCTGGCAATGTTGCCATGAACAGGAAAACATTAGAAAAGCAAATAGTTTCCTTTGACTATAATTCAGCTCTCAAATATATCTCAATGATTCAGGCACATCTGTGTATGAAACAAGCACCTGAAATTCTAATTGCCTTAAGATATTTAGCCTTGTCAGCACACTTTAAAATATTCATGTTTCCCACCTTGTTCCCCTGTTTTCTTTTCTTATATGCATCAGTGGCTTTTTCAATTACTCATTTATTGTTGAGTTTATAGAGGGCATGAAAACACCCTTCCTCATGCTGAGCAGTACAACTGTGTCCAACAGACCATGTTCAGCCAACCCTACCCATGCTGAGTTGTACCTTTCTCCTCAACTAGTTCAATTCAGAAACCAGCCATTGATAACCTTATTTATGGTGAGCAGCACTTTATCCTAGGAATTGCCCCCAATCAACAGCAATGGGTCTGCTGGTGCAGTCAAGCACTACTCAAGGAGAATATAGTGAAGAAGGCGGCAGTAACAGGCCCTTAGGTATGACATCAAATCATGCCACGGATTCCATATTTTGTCACAATTTTGGGACTGTCGAGCAAAACGCTAACAGATGCCTTGGCAGTGAATTCAGTGGATGTGAAGTCAGACTCCAACCTGTTAGTGGACAATAGATCTTCATGTTTTCCACAGAGTGCCGCGTCTGCCTAGTCTTTTGTTGCTGCCACTTTTGCAGGCCATCAGTGTGAATCTAAAACTGCCATGATAAAGTAGGGCTCAAGTAGACCATGGGATGCCATGGGAAAGCACTGGTGCTCAAAGAGAGGACTCCTCCTGAGGTGCCACTGTTCTGCTGAAGGAAGTATTCACATACCACCTTTCTTTGGGGTAGCATACTGCCAGTCAGCTCCTCTCAGTAGCAGGGGCATCACCGGCACCAGGCTCACGGGGCTCAAGCCCCAAGTCCCAGCACCTGAGCCCTGGGCCAGGAGCGCTTCTGCTCAGGAGGCACCTGGGATAAAGGAAAGGAGCCAGGGCTTAACCAGCTCTATGTCCTTCCCTCCCTGTCCATTTGAGTGCAGCTGCCATGAGCTCCAGCAAGCTGTGATTTACAGGCTTCACAAGGGCCTTCCAAATCATAGAGAACTCTCACTGCCTTTTATTCCCTCCATGTGGCTGTGTTGGGGATGGAGGCAATCTAGCCTTGAGACTGGAGAAAGAAGCCCTGATTTTGCCTCACAAAATGATTCCAAATGGGAAATCTGCACAGGAAAATGTGGAAACTCCCAAATCAGCAGATTTTACACATCTCCAATGGAAGTCAAAAAATACTCTTAGGGGCTCACATATCAATGATATGCGTATTAAGAGCATGGAACCCAGTGAATTGTTCAAGGTAGAGTAATGGAGTGTGCTGTGAAGCTACGATGGTCCCTCCATATGAACCAAGAAAATGTATTCTAGTCACCTATTATGTTGTCCACCTTCTCTCTACATAAGCAAATCCTAAAATCAGATTTATGATTCACTTATGTAAAGAGAAGGTAGACAACATAATGCAAAGCGAATGCAACACCTATTTTTTAAAATCAAATGTGCGTATTAAAAATGCTCAAACCAAAAAACTAAAAACTAGTGATCCAAGGGCCCAGAGGTATTTTTCCCAGGGGGTGGGTGGGGGTGGGTTGTGATATTAAACAGTGGATGCTTTTGTTTTTGCCCTCAGGAAATGGATGGGAGCCACCTGGAAGCTCTGTCAACACCTGAGGAGTTATGTCTGTACCATCCTTCTTAAACAAGCATTTAGCTATCTGTTCAGGGAAAGCAAAGCCTTGCCTAGTATGGGACATAGGGAGGACAATGAAATTCTGTCCTACTGGTAATTGAAGGGTGCAAATGAGAAGAAAAAGTTTATAGGTAAAGCACTAAAATTAGAATCAGAGGGAAAAACCCTACTGTATTTCCTCTGCAGTGGGTTCTGTCTGTAGCATGTAACTGTTGATAGCCCTGGATCCCTGCTTGTTATATTTGCTGATGGAAGGCTCAATGTTATAATGTGAAGTTTGTGAAGAGACCAGTCAGATTTATATTTTCCCTTTTAGCTTCTTAGCATTGCACCCAGAGCAGCTATACTGTAGTCTGACATGCCTACAGTTTCTGCTGCTGTATTGCTGGAGTCAAATATCCTGTAGGATTCCTAAAAGGTCTGCGTCATCATCAGTTCAAATGCCCATTCTACTGCACAGATAAGAAATGCAAATTTTCCTCAGTTTCCCAGTTGCTCCCCCATTAGTTAGGACAACTAGCAATAGAATGTAGCTGCCTTCTTCCAGTCTTTAACTAAATCTAGTCATTTACCAACCAGCTCTATGTCAATTTCCATTTCTGATCACTAAGGAAACCCTGAAATAACTATAAAACTGACTTCATATTCTGGCAGATTTATCTGGCCTCAGTCCAGCTCCTTGTGTTCTGTCTTGCCATCTGTCATTGCTACTCTGCAGAGGCAGAAATATTAAACGTTACCTCACCTTGTCTAAAAGCCCATAGAGGATTTCCTAACAGCTGATTTGCTGTTACAGGATGTGCAGTCCTCACCAGCACAACCCTTTAGATGTGATAGCTCTGTGTTTTTCAAAAGTAGCACGAAGATGAGCTGCAGACTGGACACAAGAGTTCCCATCTTTTACATGCTTGACCCGGGGTCTCTAACTCATGGCCCAAGGGCCACATGCAGCCCCTCAAGTTATCTCTTGCAGCCTGCAATGACGCTATTGCTATCAATATTTGCAATACCATTGTATGAAAAGGTTTCAGTGGTGCGGCCCCTGGGCTATCATACTAGTTCTCATGTGTGGTGTGGCCTTTGGGCTAACGTACTAGTCCTCATGCTGCCCTCGTGGTGATTTGAGTTTGAGACCCCTGCTTTTGACTGTCTGAATAGATTTAGATATAGATTGCAAGGTATTTTATTGTGCCACAAGGTCCAAAGTGAAGAAAAAACATTTTCTGTGGGCTTGACCTTCCCCTGAGATCCACATGGAGTGGGTACATATTGGTGGATGCTTGGAAATTCACGAGAATCACCACCTGTGCAGCATAATTTCATGCTGTCTCTCTGAGATGTCAGGATCACATGGCAGCTACTCACACTGATTCTATAGCACCTTTCAGCTAGACAATTCCCGCACCGCTTTCAAAGCCATACGTCCTTGGCTCTGGCTTGCTTTACCACCTCTGGACTGGCATTTTAATTTCTAAGTGATAATAGCAATAGGGAATTTTCCTCAAAATTAATGACTGGCTGTAGGGTCCCTGGGCTATATTTCAGGACAGTCAATCTCTCAGGAAGATGTTAATCCTCAAGGAATTCCCAGTGTTTGAATCTTAACAACTGCTTTGATTTGCTGTTACAGTATGACCTGATCCTATGACTTACACATCCCTGCATTTATTTTCCTCCCATTCTGTAAATTCCCCCATCTGTAAAATGTCCAACGATATGGGATTTTTCTCCCATGAAAGCTCATGCAATCTCATGCAGTAAATAAATTTATTAGTCTTTAAGTGCCACAGGACTCCTTGCTTGTTTTCCTGAGCTTCAGTTATTACTGTTTAAGTAGAACCAAAAGATAAAAAGTAGGAACTTCAATATACTGATTAAAAAACATGGCCTGAGTATTTGTGCTCTCTAACAGTGCAGTTAGGGTGTACTAGAAACTCACTGATTGTGCTTCATTGGCAGAGTGAATTCTCTTGCTGCTCAGCTTTCATTGACTGGATTAAGAGAAGAGGCATCTTTGTGATGCATTGCTCTTTTCTTTACTGTTTTCCAAGGAAGTCAGAAAGATCTTCAAGACTTCATCAAAGTCTGAGATGAATTAGGTTGTTTACCCCCAATTTTTTCTTAGGAGTTGCATATTCATATTATTGGGGATTAGAACAATAAGATATTAAAATACATGAATAGGACCATGAGTTGATCTCTCAGCCACCCCTGTGTGTGGTTAAATGAGGCAGATTTGTTTAAGGGCACTGGGAGGTTGTAACATTTCACCAGCTGTTCAAATAATTTTTTGTCAGCTCATAAGATGTCATAATTATTCTTAAAGTGTATACAGATGATTCTCAAAAGCAGTGGAGAAAAACCTGTCATCCCTGAATATTTCCATTAGGTTTTGTGAGACTTACGCATTTGAGCTTACAGTTATAGGAAATATTTTGCAATTCGAGGAAGGCCAGTGGCCTGCATAGGTCCCATTAGATCACGCTGGTCTCTTCTGGTCTTAGTAAGAAGTATTTATAGATTCTGACTGTAAACTGCAAATGGATTTGCATGTAAAGTTTGTCATATTGTACATTTGGCCTTTTAAAAGCCCTGCTGGAGGCAGCTGTCTTGCTGAAAGATATTATTTGTGACCTGGAAGTGAGGGAGCCCAGGATAAAATGTGACTGTAAATCAATTTGCACCCTGCTTTAATACTGGTGGAAGAGAAGAAATAGTGCCAGGTTTAATATGTCATTAAAATCTTTAATTTTTAAACGTCAAAGCACTCCGTCTCACTTGCTCTCTCTCTTCTTTAATGAGAATTAAATAAAAAGAGGAAAATATTTACAGCGTGAAACAGTATTGCATCTAAAAAAGGTTAAAAACCATTACAAGTTGGACCTCATCACAATTTTTTTAACTGTTTTTAAACTAAACAGTAAATTCTGGATTCTTTTTATTTAATTTGCCTTTTGGTAGTTGAGGTTCACATTTTCAAGTCTTTCGCTGCAACTATGGTCCATGAGGTCTAGAAACTTGCTTGGGGAAAAAAAAAAAAGGAAAGCTGAGTTGCTGATGAAATCCCATGACTCTAGAAGCTGGGATATTAAGAAAAAATAGCCCCCCCCCCCAAATCCAACAGCAATGCAAGTGTGACATTCTCCTTCTGCAGTCTGAACTGGTGTGCTGCTGTGTCCCCCAATTCTCCACTCCAGGGCCCTGATTTACCCCACCTTGCTGTGTGAATCCTCATTCCTGGCTCAATTCCATGCCTCCAGTGTGTAATTGGTCTCTCAAGCAATAGAAGTGTGCTCACACTAGCCACCCATGGGACAGGCCCCCAGTGAGTACCCCAGCCCCCAGATGCAACGCTGGGAACTTCCATGTTGCAAGATTCAGCACACACCCTCTGGGCCTTGCAAGCTCACTTACACCAGTCTGTCAATCTAACAAAGAAATTGATATGTATTAGGTTTGCTCTTAGTCAGGTTCTCACGCTTAGACTCTCTTTCTAAAATTTGCACTGCGTTAGATATAACTTGATAGTCCCTTAGAACAAACAAAATCATGTTTTAATCAATAAAGTTATGTTTGTTTTAAGGAAATATATGTTAAATCAGTATAAAATCAAATAATTAATCAGTCAAGGAGATAGCTCACATTCTAAACGAAGATCGCTGTTACAGTCCATGTCTAGCCTACCCACACAGGTTTGACTGTAATGGTCTTTAGCCAGTTTCTGCTCCCTTTCCTTTGGGCAGGGCCCAGTTCTTAGTGTTGCTTACAAGACTGAATCCATGGCAAAGACCCTATCCTGTTCAAAATGTCTTTTCTTCTTTCCAAGCTCCCTTGGCTCCACCTTCTCACGGTGAAGTGATTCTTCTCTCTCTACCCAAGGTACTTAGTCTGCATTGTTCTTGTCTGTATATCTCCCCTGGGTGTGTGCAAACCCAGCTCTGTTTGTCTATCGCCATGTGGAATACATTTGGGGACATGTTTGATATCTGTACACATGTATGATGTTGCAGCAAATATGCTACCATAACAGCAATGTACCGTTATGTCATGAGCATTCCAAAAACACCTTTCATGACATATTTGGCACTTGACTAAACATAATTACATTGCAAGGGTGAACAGCAAAGACGCACAGATCACATTACAGGGGTGTGCGGGGTGCAGCATATCACAGCAAGATATCATGAACGTTGGAAACACTGCTGAACCTTGGCCTTCCCACTTCAACTGATGCCAAATTCAGAGGTGATCTATGCAGTAGGAATGACTAAAGCAGAGGTTCTAAACCAGTGTGTTGGAACAAATGTGTTGCCACACAATGGTGAGTGTGTCTCAGAGAGCTGGGGAGATGGCTGGGTTAGACCTACAAAGGGGTGGGCTGGTGTGTCCTGTAGGGTCACAACACACCTTCAGGCATGTCATGATCTGCAAAAAGTTGAAGACACTGGACTAGAGCTAGTGTCTACTGAATCATGTCATGTAAATGGCTACAGTTACCATGTGAATACAAAGGACCTCCAGCTTCATCTTAGTGTTTTAACCTCGCTTCCTCTTCCAAATCAATTCCTGCTACACTTCCTCTTGTGCCATCTCATTATGGAACTTATACCAGCATTCACTTCACCTCTGGATTGCACCTTTAACTCCATTTTTAAGAAAGCCAGTTGCTGCTGGCTCATTCCTAGTGATTTTAATTTACCCTACCCATCTGATATTTATTATACTGGTACAGTAACACTCTGGTTTAGATTCACATAGGTTATTGAGGGTGAAATAAAGCATTTGGATAAGTGCAGTGTTGCAATACATACAATTAAAATAATTTTTATTAACAGCTCCCATTTGGTTCTACTTTATAAACATCAGGAGTGACCCTGAACCAAACAGGCAGCATTTGCTTGGGCTGGGCATATGCAGCAGGTTATATTGTTAAATGAACAAGCCACCTGGACTGACTAATGAGATTCCAATTAACAGGGAAACTCTCTCTTGATGTCTGATCCCACACTATTGCATTTGACTATGTTCATTCAGCTAGCTGAGAAGAAAACTCTATGACTTTCTCAGTGAAGACAAGTCACTTGGGGAAACCTAAGAGGAGAGTGTATTTTAAAGAAAAAAAAAAGTTTCTTGCTTTTTCAGACACACAAGCCCAAAGTAAATGCTTAAAGCTCACTGTGATGTCGCGGCTACAGTTGGTGGAAAATTTACAAATTTCACTTTTTTGGATGAAAATAGTCTTCAAAAATACAAATTTCAGTGCATCTCTTCTTCTCAAAGAGAGCAAAAAATAAACTGTAGAAAATTTTAGATTACTGTTTTTGAAAAACTAAGAAAAATCAATTAAATATTCATGAAATTTTCAGCTAAATAAACTTTAATATTTCTAATATTGTTTATTTCCTGTCCCTGCAGTCGTTTTACTTTTTTGAAATAGTGCTCCAGTTTTTTGGAAAAATGGAGTGCTATTTCAAAAAAATTAAACCTCGATCTCTTTTCAAATAGTCATTATTGCAAAATAGGTATCTTGAAAAAAGCAAATCCAGCTGCAGTATTGGTTTTGGTTTTTTCCCCAAATAGTAGCCCTATAGTTTATTTCTAAAAAACAGGATGCCAATACAGAGAGCCCAGCGAGGACTCTCCATTTTGAAATAAAAACTCTATTTCGAAATAAGTCAGAAAGCCCTCCCTGGACTCCTATTTTGAAATAATTTCAAAATAATTTTATTTTGAAATAATTATTTTGAGAAAAAACTCAAATAATTATTTCAAAAAAATTATTTCAAAATATCTGTGGCTGTGCAGACATTGCAACTGTGCCATCTCTTCCTGCTTGCAGCGGGCATAGGTTGTCTCAACTATTAAACCAAGCACTGTATAAACCAGCCAGCCAGAATTTCCCTTTCACTTTGGAGGTGAGGAAACTCATACTGCCCCAACCTGTGCTGTAGCTGTCCTGTGGAGAAACAAGGGACTTCATTCAGTCTACATAACTTCAAAAGTATCTGTCAAGGTGATATGCTATTTTCACTGACTGTGAACTCCAACCGTGAACTGTGAGTCTGAGTTCTGGTCTGGGCAGCTTACTGTGCATATATCTTTTTCACCAGAGTGCTTTCCTGCATGCTTTCCTTCTGGGCATTTTACATTTTGAACCTATGACCTTCACCCTGTCCCCCCATTTTTCCCCCCACCTGTTTCCAGTGCTTTGCTGATTCCTGAGATCTATGGCTTTTGTTGTTCTGATGGACTCTGTCCCCAGTCCAGGAATTAAATAGACTGCAGAATTTCTTGCACATTAATTCCTGTGTCATTTTGCTACAGAGAAAAGGATGCTGGAGAACTTCTGTGGTTTGTTAATATGTTTTATTTCCTGTTAAAGGATGCTTCTTGGTAATGTGATGCATTTATCCTCAGGCTTTAGCAATACATATAATTCATTCCATCCTGGGACTAGCCTTTTCCAGTTAATACAGCAGAGAGTTAAAATTAAATCAGACCCAAATGATGCCAGTTTTGATGTCTTATCTCCCTTTGACACTTTCCAACTTGATTAGGCATTGTTCTAAGGTCATCAGAATAATCAAGACTAGCTCCTATATTGATTAGGGGACTGGAAGGAATACAAGATTGAAAGAATCAGGTACATCGACAGAATGAATTAATCTTAGCCAGAATTTAGGTTGATGAAGTGCTTAGCCCTCCTCCTTTAAAGAGCAAAAAGTAAAAAAAAAACTCAGCCCACAGCTATGCAAGCCTAAGGAACTGTGCTGTCTTTGGTAGTTAGTTTAGTAAAATAAAACTGAGTGCAAATTAATACAAATGAGCACTTTGGATGCAGCAGGTCCATAAAGAAAAATATAAATATGCTGGCTTGCCAGATATGGCGCTAAAGCAAAACAGATCTCTACATAATGTAGCATGGTTAGGTTGGAAAACAAGAAATACGACAGATGAGAGAGCAGGGGAGAAAGGGCAGGGGTGCGTGACTCAGGAGTTTAGGGGGCTTAAGCATGATCTTGTCGCTAAGAAACAAGGAGTTCTGAAAAGGACCCAGATCTGCTGACTCTGCCATCACGGACTTGCTCTATGACCACTTACTTTCCAGCTTCATCTGTACAATCAGGATTATAGCTACTGCACAAGGATTTTGGCTTCTATTGGCTTCAATAAAGTTGCAAACCATGCCAGTTGGGACAGAATTTGGCTTGTAATATCTCTGTGAAATGGTAGAAGAGCTTCAGGTGCAAGATACCATAGATGTCAAAAATATATACAGTCATTTCTCCATTTACTGAGATGCCAGGTATTAGGGTACACCTAGGTCACCATGTTCAAAGCTAGCCACAAGAGGTCTGCAGACCATAAACACAGTACCGTAATAATTTATATAAAATACATGTTTCTATTTCAGTTCCCTCTAGTTTGCTTTTATCCTAATGCAAAGCAGCCCAGTATGAAATCTGACAGCTTTAAAGGCATAGGCAGTGATGAAGAATGTGTATTCTTTCCATTGTGTGTGGCAAGTCATAATTTCACCTAATGCTAACTTCATTTTTCCTTCTTGATAAACCAACACCATGGTGCTGTTTTGCAAGCGAAGCATTAGGAATAATAGCAATTTGGCTAGACCAGCTCTGTTACACAGAAAATCATTTCTACCCTAGTAGAACATACAGCAAAAGCATTCAAACATTTCTTTACTGAGAACCACTTTGGAAGCTTGCCTGGAGCCTGAAGCTAGGCCAAACTGCAATGAAGCAGAGCAGACTGCATTTGCGCAAATTTCCAACCCTTGCCATGTTGAAGTTACAGGCCCCACCACACAATACACATTCTTGATCTAAGCAACATGGATTCCACACAGAATCTCATCATCTCTCATAGCCCATGGACAACTTTAATTGGCCAGAGTTGAAGTACAGGGTTAATCAGTTAGTGCCTGTACAGCAGTTTTAGGATATAACAGGTCAGCTAAGTGTGAAGGACCAGATTGTGATATGTGTTACTCCTCTATAAATCTGGAATAAAAAAATAAATTTAAAAAAAAAAGCCTACTAAAATTTTCTGTTCTGAGACCAGAATTTGGCCCTAAGCAGCCAGAAAACTTTACCTCTGCTTAACTGACAAACTTCTGATATTCAAGTGCTACTATGCAATTTTACATTGTATCTTATTGCTTTTGGTCTTGTTAATATACCACACTCTTAGGGAGCAGATGTTGCAAACTTTTCTACTTTTCAAAGCATAGAATTATTTGTTTAATGTTTCGAATGCAGCACTTATTTCATACACATTCTAGTAAGCTGCACCACCTCACATACCAGAAATTCTGCTCACCCCAGAGATTTTTTTTCTTGAATTGATTTGAATGTTTTCAACTAAGTGCAGTTTCATCCAGGTGTGTTGTTTTGAAGGTGAAATGTTTTGCAGAGATGTATCAATCTCCAGAAAGTTTCTGATGGGAGAATTTCTGAGATCCAGGGCTATCTGGTCATTTCTGGCAAGAAATACGACAGACCCAAATTCTATGTAGTAAAAATACTTAAAGGGTTTTGTTTTCATTCCAATGCAGGATGAAAACCAATTTTGAAACCTCAGATGTTGCACAGTGGAATTGTCATCTTTCCTACAGCTCTACGTCCCACTACCCTGAAACACAGAAATCATTATGAAGTGATTGAGATGGCTAGTATTTGCAAGCAACAAGTGACCTGCCCCAGATCATATTGCATAATGTTTCTCTATGCACTATTTATTGAGGATGATAAAGTCACTGCTCCATTTCATTACCAATGGATTGTGTGGCCAGCATGGACAGCAGATCAGTTCTGACTGCTACACACCAATGAACAGGATTATTACGTCTTTAGTGTCTTGCATAGATTTCTCTGTGTGTGTGAAGCAGAGTCCAGTGGCACTTTTAGGCTATGTCTACATATAAAACCTTAGTTTGAAACAAAAAACTGAGCTTAGTTCACACTAATTTTTAGTTTGAACTAACCATGTTTGTTTTCGTTCGAACTAACTTTTTAGCTCAAACTATAAAAGCATGGTTAGTTCAAACTAAAAGTGGGTTTGAACTAAAAAAAAATAAAACCCAACCCGGTGCTTAATTGGAACTAATTGCTAGTTCAAACTTATTTAGTTCGAATTAGCATGTCTCCATCAGGCTAGTTCGAACTAAACTATGAAATAAGGTCGGACTAAGCAGTTAGTTTGAACTAACCATTTGAGTGAACTAACCTTTGATTAGTTTGAATGAAAATTTTTTTAGTTTGAACTAGCCAAAGGCTAATGCAGACAGGGTCAAATTAGTCTGGACTAAGCAAACTTAGTCCGGACTAATTTTGTAGTGTAGACATAGCCTTAAAGATTCATGCATTTATTTATCGCATGGGGTTTCTTGGGAGAAAATCCCACTTCGTCAGATGCTTGAAAATGGGGAAGTTACAGAATGGGAGAAAAATAAATGCAGGGAAGTGTAAATTCCTCATCTTCAAAAATCTGACAGTGGGATTTTTCTCCCTTAAAAGTTCATGTGGTAACTAAATTTGTTTGTTAGTCTTTAAAAGTGTCACTGGACTCCTTGTTTGTTTTGCTGAACTAGACTAACAACTCTACCCCTTTGGAACTTGTCTCTGCGTGTGGTATGCTTTTTCCCCCCAAGAAGAGTTGTGTGTGTGTTTTAAAGAATATATAACATGCTAGGAGCTTTCCATTATAGATTTTAATGGAGAGGGTTAACAGCTCACCCTGGTGTGACCTGGGCAGTTCACATCACCTGTATTATATTTACTAGCAAAAGAAAAGTTTTGCAGCTGTTGCCAGCCACAGTCACTGAGCTGTAAATATTTTGATTGACTCCTTGCTCACTTCGTGTTCAACAATCAGCCCATGCTCAGACCCCGTGACTACATGAAATAAATGGATGTTTTCACAAAGACCTGAGTGGTTTAGGAATCACAACATTGGCAGGAACATCCTCAGGCAGATGATGCCAAGGCAGAATGAGTCATGCTCTTGTGACCCTCCGCGCAGGCATTTTAACCAGAATTGTGGAGATGGTTCCCTTGATGTTCACAAAGTCGTGAAGGGTGAGACTTTCTAACAAACAGTTTTTCCTGCTTTGTTAACCTTTGGGTGAGCTAAAATTCATTCAATTGCCTCTCTCCAGTGCCTAACAGAGATAAACCCCAACCCCTATGGAGAAAGCAGCTAGAGACCCAGGATCCAGTCTGTAAAGGAGTCAGAGCAAAGACTGCTCAGTTACCATCCCATAATAAATCTTTTCCTAACTAATATTTTTCATTGTTAAGTACTAACTTATTAACTTTTCTTAGAATAAACATAACAAACAAAATGAATTTAAACAGAACAGTCCCCACAGAAACATTGTGGAAAGAAACCCCAAAGTCCCAAAGTTTAGGTGATGTTCATCCAGCTCTCAGCTACAGTCTTCGTTCAAGTCCTTGAGCTGCAAGTAGGAGCAATCCTCTCCTACTTAAGATCCCTGCAAACAAAGAAATCTATGCAGGCTTTTCTTTCTCCTCTGGAACCAGCACCGTTTGGTCAGCTTACTGGTTAACCAGCCCTCAGTCCCATATGCATGTGCACAAACTCTGCTGCAGAAGACACCACAGAAAGGAGAAAACCTCTTGCTGTTCACTCCTGGCTCAGCTTCTTTCAGTCACACACTGACCACACAGACTCTTCACATTGTAGCTCCTGCCTGCTGCTCTCAGGCGTCTGACCACACCAGCAGTAGTAAACCTTTGTGGAGCATGCACAATGCGACCACTCACTCAATTTCCCAAAGCTTCTGGATCTGAGCAGCCAAATCTGACCAGCAACATAACCCAGCCTCAAGAGATAGCTCCTTTAGTTAGGCATATGGATTACATTTGCACCTTTGCTCACTTTGGAATAAATTTTCAAGTGTGAGTGCCTAGGTCATGCCCGCACAATGTAAGCAAAAACCAGGTAATTGTATACATAAAACATGTTTTTATGTGCTCTGGATCCAAGTGTGCACCTGCTTTTTGTATCTGCATGGCTATGTTTTGTAGATCTGCCTTACACATCTATATTTGAAACTTAGCCCCCTTCTTTCCACTCCGATTCCTATAATGGGCCCAGAAATCCCCCAAACAATAGGAAAAGGATCTTAAATGTGAAGAATAATTACAGAAGTCCAATTACTGTGGAATTGCACCATATGATACAAATTACAAGTAGCTTCGTTATTCCCATTAGAATCTTTTTACCAGGGTTTAATCATAGGTATCAATTTCTAATAACATATTTCATTTGCCTGTGAATTTGGATTATACTAAGGAAGGCATTTATTGATTAAGGAAACAGAGCCAGTTCTGTTAGATCATCTAGATACAGAGGCAAGATGACCTGAGGGAAAGTCTTATTTACACTGGTTTGCAATGTGAGCATATTCCTCACCCCACTCACTGTAATAAGTGATATTGAATGAAGTCTTTGTAGATGGGAGCGATTCTAATGTACCTTTGAATAATGGAAGATGGTAAAGGCTTGGCACAGCTGAAGCATTCACCCTAGTGACAATTACAGCACAGTGTTATTAGAGAAGTATTAAAAAATTCCCTAGTTAATGATATTAATTCATTATTGAATGCACCTCATTGTTGGAAAGCAAGCCATTTAGCAGCCATCAGTTTTGCTAATGTTGCTGTTTTTCTGCAGTAATCAGAAAAATAGCAGTAAGGAAAGGAGTTTTTAGATACATTTTTATGCTGGGGTTGCCCCCCATCCTCATCTTCCTGACAGAATTTAAGACAAAATTAACAATCAAAATCTCTATCACATGATTTTGTCATAAAACTAGGGCCTTGAAGTTGTTTGCCTCAGGAACAAACAACTTGTGAGATTCAGGAAACCAACCCCGTTTAGGACAAGACTCCTTATATCCCATTGACTTCTATAGAACTTACACACATACTTAACCTTAAGCACTTAGTTAAGGGCTTTCCTGAATTGGGACCTATATTTGCCACTGAATTTCCAAAATGCTCTGGCTTCAGTTGTTTTAACATCCTTAACTAGGACTAAAAAGCATGGAAGAACATGGAGCCCCACAACAGAAAAGCAACTTTACTTATCGCCAGTGTTTACCCTTATGACTACAATAAGGGATATACTATTCTCCTTGAACTTACACTTGCAAGATGTTAGGGGTGTTGAGGTACTGGAGGAGATGCCATAAAGCAGTGGTTTTCAAACTTTTTTTTCTCAGGACCCCGTTGAAAGAAAAATTATTTATGCCCCTGACCCAATAACTACATAGTTGAGCAATGCATTCCAGTCTTTTGGTGGCAGCAGGGGGCACGGTGATCCAGTACCTATGGGTCTGTGATCCTGTACTGGGTCCCGATCCTGTGTTTGAAAACCACTGGCATAAAGTGCTCCATTTGAAAAGCTCAGCAGCTGAAGGTGTCTGGAGATTCAGTGTATGATACCACCTTAACATTCCTCTGAGCTAAAATTACCTGCTCTGCTGTCTGGTTGGAGGTTCCTGTTTAGGCCTTGGTTCTGTTTTTATATCATCCGAATCCACACTGGGAACAATTTCCCTCAGGTAACGAAAGGAAATGCTGCCGAAGTTACTAAAGGTAATTATGCACACCTTTCCTTGCCATTCACCAGAGGTACGTTGCTGGCATGTTAATTCTATTGGACATATTTGCATGCTGCTAGCCAGCCTAGAAAAGATGTGGCAGCAGCAGCTGATCCAGAGATCTCAGTAAGATCTAAAACTGAGCCGTAAAGGCAACCAAACATGCAAACAGAAAAGCTGTCACCCCCTAATTTCTCTGTTTTCTGACTACCCCATCAATTTACTTGTATCTGATGAGACCACAAAGCTTATTTGTACGTTAAAAAGGTGAAGGTGATGAAGTGAAGGGACTGGATAACAGGAAACTTTGGTTCTGTTACCTGTTGTGCCACTGACCCGCTGTGCAATCTTGGACAAGTCATGTCTAACTGTGCCTCGGTTTTCCCGTCTGAAAATGGAGACATTGATGCTCTGACTTGTCACCCGTTGTAAAACATGAAGAGATGCACAGTGTTACATCAGAGCTGGTTATTGTCATATGGAGTAAATAGTAACCTCTTTGTGGATGCACCACATAGCAGGATGCAGTCTGTTTAACAACAATACTCTGTGCTTTTATTTGGGGCTTTCTAGTAATTTAAATTAAGTAAATCTCAGAAAACATTTTTACCATTAACATGTACAGATGAGCCGCTGATTAATCACCAGTTCAAACACACATGGTGAGACAGTGGCAAGGTGAACATAAGGTGCTCATCAATGTAGCATCCAGGTACACAGTATTCAACTCCCAGCCTACCCCTCTCACTCCTGGACCAAACTCATTCCACATTCAGGGTACGTCTAGATTGTGGTTGCCGGGCACAATTGTAGCTCAAGCTTTAATCCCACTAAGGGAGGCTGTACAAACCTGCCTAGAATTCCATGTAATTCCTTATGGAGCAAGCCTGAGATGAACTGAGCACTGCCGTGTTTTCACTGCTTTGAGACCCAGGCTAGTGAGATTGAAGTTAGCTTGGGTGTGTCACTGAGGGACTGCAGCCCTTAGGTCCTTTGAATGCATATGCATGCACTTAGCTCATCTCCACATGATCTTTGGTGCTGTTTTCTCCAACTGAAACATCAGACACAAGACAAGGAACCCTACCTCCCCAAGATAGCATTTGAGTTACCTAGGGAACACAGATACTCGGTTCCTATTAATGTTAATGAGACCTGGACATCCGCAGACCTTTGAGAGCTCTGACAAATGCCAACCTTTATCTCTCTTCTCTGTCTCTCTCTCCTTCCCTGCCACCGAAACGATAGACTGAACTGAAAATAAAACGCACTTTGGGCTCCAATATGAAATTCCACAACATTTACTTATTCAACCTTCACATTTAAAACAAACCCTGGCTGCATCATTCTGCAAGTCTGCAGCAAACGTGTGGCAATGTGTATTCAGCCAAGGATCCAGGAGCTCCTGTGTTCTCGTCCAACTATGCAGTTGATTTGCTCCATGGACTGAGACAAGTCACGTAAAATCTTTGTTTCCTCCCCTGTAAAATGGGGATGGTAGCAACACTAACCCAGTGGGTGATGAGAGTTACTCCTTTAATTGGACTATGGTTTGAAGATGTAAAGAGTCTTCCAGTGAATGGCTATAATGCTCAAAAGCAGTGGTACACCAGTGCAGGTACTGCATGAATGCAAATAGTAAGCCGGTGTTGTTTGTTTACATGGCACGTCAGGCAGCTCGGACTCCTGTTCTGACTGGGAGCTCATGGTATACTGCATGAGCAGTCGCTATGTGTTCCAAACACTGACACCAACAGTGGAGAGCCATGCAGGATCCAGCTTTTCAGATAAAGATGGCAGACACAGAGGAGACTTGGGACATTCTAAAATACTGCAAAACGCACTTGGAAACCCATGGAATGATGGGACGGACATCGCTGCATCATAGGACATTGAGCCCGCACCCCTGATGCACTGTGATCCTCGCCACCTTCACTCAACTCCTAGCAGCACAAGGTGACAAGTTGCAGAGTGGGATCACTGCTCATAGTGCACAGCTCTCACTGTGGATGCTAGAGCACCAACTGTGGATGCACTTTGGTGACACAATGAATGCAGTGTAGGCAGGCACAAGTGTTGTCATTTCAGCCTTTTTGGTCATTGCTGTAACGCATTCTAGGGTAGATAAGGCCTGAGTAAGTTTTTCCCAGAGCTGAATGGAAGCTCTTGTAAGCTCGAAAGTTTGTCACCAACAGAAGTTGGTACAATCAAAGACGTTACTTCACCCACCCTATCTCTCCACTGTCCTGGAACTCACACAGCTACGACGACACTGCATGTAACAGGGCAGCGATTAACTGTGATCTACTCCACTACAGCCTTACAGGATTCATTGGAGAGAATCTATCAGCTTTAAAACACAACTTACTCCCGGTCATTATGGCCAACTTGACCCTAGCTAAAGCTAATAGAACAATTATTAACTGCAACGAGTGATGAGAGGATAAAGTGCAATACTAGATCCAAAAGTTTGCAATATAGTGATATAATTACCTGAAATGTTCACACGGGGATCCTAGAGAGTGGGAAGGAATGGGGCTGTTGTGGAAAAGTCTAATAAAATGAGAAAAATCCTGAGTTCCTTGCTTAATTTTTTCATTAAGTCCTTTCTCAGGCAAAGCTGTCTTTAAACACTCTGGGAGCTGGGGTACTGAGCACTTCTCAGGATTTGGCCTAATGTGATTAGCTCAGTAAATATGGAAAGAAATGGGTCCAGGTGATGGCAGGTTTTAAAACAGGCCATTGATTTGCCCTGATTTAATTAAGATAATGAGACATGCAAGGGTGAGGAGTGTGGTTCCAAACAGCAAAAAGGAAAAAGGCAGAGAAATTACATTTGGAACGGGAGAGATTCTCCAGAATTAGGGGGTTGGGGTGTAAGACCTGGCAAAGGTAACATGTCCATTATGTTTATCAGAATAAAAAATAGAGGAGTGTTGGATGACTTGGCAGATTTCCCATGGCAGACAGAGCTTAACATATCGATATCCCAGATTCCAGTAGAGCCTGTCATTCCCATCCGATAGCTGTTTGCTGGCCTCTGTGTGATGAGGTGAGAGAGCTCAGTTCAGTTCCTAATGGAGACCTGTTGCAGATAAAAGTTCACTAGCATAACTAGCACTAATTGGTGGTCTCTGCTGCAAGACTGAGGACCAAATAAATCATAAAGCTCAAGGTCCCGAGTTGGTCTTAAATTATGCCTCCTGGCTAGCACCCCAGCATACTGGCCACAAAAATTTAATTATTTTTTTTTTTCCCTTGAACCTAGGCTGAGCTGTGCAAGCTGTGAAGGTGTCCAGAGCTTAAGGCAGTATTCTAACACACTGAATGATAAAGACCAACGCTATCAGTGACACTGGCCCTGATAAAAATGGGTGGAACATCCTGAACAATGAATTAGTTGACATTCTTTGTGGATCTTACTGATTGGATTCCTGTAAGTTTGCACATGCTGCATTTAGACAGAGATATAAATCTAATGCTATGACACTAGAAAGGTGCTGAATGCTGAAAATACCGTGTCCGACAGTCTCGTCGGATAAGAGTTGTTCCGAGACATTTAATAGGGTGAAGACGCAAGGAGTCCTGTGGCACTTAAAGACTAACAGATTTATTTTTATTTTCATCCCATTTGGTAAGTTCCCCCACTCTTCAAAGCATCTGACGAAGTGGGATTTTCTTCCATGAAAGCTCACGTGATAAATAAATCTGTTAGTCTAAGTGTCACAGAACTCTTTGCTTCTTTTGCTGAACTAGACTAACACAGCTGCCCCTTTGGAAAATAATGGAGAGAGATATTGTGCTCTAGTGGTTAAAAACATGTAACTGATGAGTTGGGAGACCTGGAGTTAAACTTGGCCCTGCTGAAGACAAATGGAATCTTGCTATCATCTTCAGTGGGGCCGCGACTTCATCCCCATGCTGGCATGTGCCAGGGTTTTTAAGACTCTCCCCCCCCCCCCAAACTTTAAGCATCTGAGTAATCTCATTCCTATTCAACAAAGTGTGCAAGCATCTGTTTTTGTCCCATTGCTTATAACTGAACTTAAATACAGGCTTAACTTTAAGCATGTGTGTAAATACTCCACCGACTCAGCTCTTAATATTGCTGTTAACCCAAGGAGAATGCAGCAGGTGGTGAGTAAAGTGCATTGGTTGGTTGAAAGCCACGATGTTACTGCAAAGTATTATTAACTCCACAACCACTGAATGGCTTCAAAACTCCCTAAACTAAGCATAGCCACTACTGATGGGGAACCCTATGACTTACATGGGAGAACTTAGCACTGTTGAGTAATAGGACTAGCCACTGGAGACCTAGTTCAAATCTTGACTTGGGTCAAAAAAGAAAATAAGTTTTTTTGTCTTTCCTCCATGTCCAAACCAGTAGGCAATTCTCAATCTGCATTAAGAAGAGACAGCAAGCAGACACTGCAAAACACAATACTTTTACACCCTGGTGTTCTATATGCTGCTAGAACAATAAACATTTTTGTTGTGCTTTCACAGCCTATTGCAAAATACTATCTGCAAAATCCTCCAAACTGGATAGTGGTATAGGTTTCATAACTCAAGGTAAGTGATATTTAGTAATGCCATAGATAATCCAGACTGAAGAAACTCCTGTGCTTTGTCTAGTATAGTTTTACACATCACATTCCATCTCTTGGAAGACTTTTCCACAGCCAGCCAGACTATTAAGAAGTCTTTTTTGTGACAGATCCCTGAGAAGCTCATCTCTGTTTAAATGCAACAGGACTGAACCCCTGTCCACACCCTAGTTGTTGCTGCTTTCTTCTCAGCATCCTTGATAACCAGTAATTCCATCCCCCAGTCTGACCAAAGCACTGCAGCCAAAATGACTGTCCTTCCCATGCTGACTATGTCACTCTTGTCTTTGGATTGCTCAGATTCTCATTCTCTCTCTCATAGCAAATGCACAATACTGTTCCAGCAGATATATTGGAGTTCTGTCTCCAGCTGCATTTCTGCCTGGCTCCTTTCCTTTCCCAGCATTGACATCTCTTGGGTTTTCTCCTCTCATTACTGCCTTTGCATCTTTTTTCCACACTGTCCCCCTCCTACCACAAGTAGAAGAAGGGTGGCCTTATGTTTTAGGTTGTGGAAGGGGGATCTGGATTTAATTTCAGGCTGTGCCACAGACTGCAAGTCTCATAGGGGATGGTTTTTTGTTTTTTTTTCAAATGCACAGAGGATAGATGGGGCATGTCTATGCTACAAAATGAAGTCAACCTAACTTCTGTTGGCATACAGTTGTCCTAATAATGACATCACTTTTGTGTGTCTACACTTTGCTCCTTGTGTCGGCAGCACACATTCTTACCAGGAATGCTTGTGTTGACTTTACTGTCAGTTTGGGACCTGATGGGACGCCTTCTGAAAACCAATCACAGTCCATGTAAGCACTGCTGTGTCTACACTGACACTGTGTCAAGCTAACAACATCAACATTGATGTTGCACCTCTCATGGATGTGGAGTTTTTAAGTCAATGTGATGGGGCAGTTACACTGGCAGGAGCAAAATTTTAGGATTGGCAATTTACGCAGTTTGGTTGACATAAGCTGCCTTGTGCCAACCAAATTCTGTAATGTAGACCAGGCCTCAGGCTCCTGAAAGCTTATGGGGAATGGTGGCTAGTTCTAACTGTGCCTTTGAACACTCTTCTCCCTCCCCTTACTCTGTGCCTCAGTTCCCCACGTGCAAAATAGAGATAACAGTGCTTGTCTACCTACTAGCATATTCTGAGGACAAGTACAGTAAAGAATATATGGTAACTCAGATATCATGTGATGAGGACCAAAATAAGTATGTCAGATAAACCCATCATCTTTGGCTCACTGAAATCCACCGAAAGATTCACTTCTTCCCTTATTTCCCCAAACTAGAATAAATTAATAAACAATTAAAGGTTTAAAATACTTTAAGGTCACACATCCCTGTGAGTTTCCCAGTGTGTCATGTCTCATCTGGACTACTTCTAACATGTGAACTTTCCAGGCCATGGTCTTCATGATTCTCTTTTGTACAGTTCCAAGCATACAATTGATGCTGCCTTAACAACAAGATACAGGGAACTTAATTGGTATTTATACATTTACAATATTGCAGCAAACACCGACAACTTTCTTTTTAGGTGCTTTTCAACACACCGCTTGGATAAAGAGACACATTAATCACACACTTTCTCTTTCTCGCCAAATTACTTCAATGGTAGCACCAAAGGAAAATTTATTCACGGAACTCCAAATGCCACGCTAGAATATAAATGAAGGTAAATTCCAAATGGGTCTTTACACATATGCTGCATAATTCAGAATGCTATAATTAATTCAGACTGCTTAGTTTTACAAGGAGTCCTTTAGCAATGTAATTAAGCTTATCAGTGATTAAATCTGGTCTGACTTTAGCTTTAGAACTGAAGTCGGATACAGTATCAATAACAACAGGTGTCGAGGCAAGAGAGAGTTTAGATAGGCCTCCCTAAATAAATATTCATTTAACTTCTGTTCCAGTGTGACAGTCTAACCCTCTTGTCTGATATTGTGTTTCTATGCGGTTCTTATAGGCTAAATCCCTATGGCCATAATTTATTGATATTATCTAATAAATCTTTAAAAGGCCAAGGGAGACCAACTTAATAAGAAAGAAGCACTTCCCTTTTATTTAGATTTGTTTGAAATTAGTTGCTTTATGCTTGATAAAATTTAGTTTACTGATTATTACAAATGAAAGAGGAGTAGAAATCAAGTCATAAGTGTTGTCAGCTATTGAAATTCCCATTCTCCAAGTGCCAGTGAGGACTCACCTTAGTTACTAACCAACTAACCAATGATTTAGTTACTAACCAACAGCAGTGTAAAATGAGAATTTTAATTTTACTTGTATAATTTGAAATTTGCTTCTGGTGGCTATTTGAACATTCACGCTTGAAATTCTGTTTCCACAAAGAGTCCTGGTAGTAGTCCTTAAATGTCTGAATGTTTGCAGAAACCCATTTGATACAGTTGCTGAATTGTGATCTGTAGAACTGTCAATAGGAAATATTTCCTGCTATTGTTCAGGTCTCTCAAATGTTGTATTAGCCTCACAATCAGTTACATGCAGGGACTGAGGGGCAAAGTCTCTCTGTACATAGTTTGATACCAGTCTACTAATTTTGCACAGTTTTTACATGAACCTAGAGACACTATGATGAGTGCAAGCTGCAATTAAAATAAATACACAAATCCATTCTTTATCCACTAGGGCCAAAAAATGCCTAACCAATCACAGTTTAAAGTGAAAGGTACTACATACATTCAGGATATTATTATTATTCTGGAATTCACACACATTCCACCAATTCCTGGGGAGAGTCAATTATTTGAATTTTAAGCCACCGATGCAAATCTTCATCTTCCTGCAAGGATTTTAGTAGGGCATATATACTGATAAACATCTCCATCAAAGGGCTTAATCACTTTGTTTTACCAAATGAAACTTTAGCTGCGTCTCCAACATTTCAGCAAATATATGCTTCAGGCATTAGCACCATAGTTTTGATGTCATAATTTTCCTTAGCTGTGAACATAGCATCTGTTTGAGGTATTTCTAAGGCCTTGTCCTCACTGCTAAAAAGGGTGCATTTTTTACATCTGGGTAACTAAAGCATCTGAGCTATCCAGAGGTTAAAACCAGTTAAGACCAGCCACTTTAATTTTAATATGAGGTCAGCTCATTGAGATCAACACTTGGGGAGCAACTTATCTTGTGGTAAAATTAAAGTGTGTGGTCTCCACTGAGTTTTATCATGGAGTAGCTCAAGTGTTTCAGTTACCCCTAAGGTGCTTTTCTTTTCTCATTTAACAATGAAGAGAAGGTCCTAGGCTCCCATCACCTGGGTATCCCTGAAAAACAAAAAAGGAGTTCTCTGGCACGTCTAAGACTAACAAATTTATTTATCGCATGAGCTTTCATGGGAGAAAATCCCACTTCAATAAATAAATTTGTTAGTCTCTAAAAGTACCACAGGACTCCTTGTTTGTTTTCAGGGGACCTGCTCTTGCTTTTTTTGCTGGGTTAAACGAACAAGGCCACCCCTTTGGAATAGGTCAGCACACTGTCACTTCAAGCCAAGCGCTCAGGAGTGCGACCACTTCTTCAATACAGCAGCACCCTGCAGTACTCACTCCTGAGCCGGAGGCACCAGGACAGACAAGCTTTCTCCCTCCACCCGAGCTCAACAGAAACCTACATGGGTGGTGAGCGAGGACACTTCTGCATCAGAACCCTCCTGTTTCTGCCAGCAGATTAGGAGGCATGCTCCTGGTTTGCAGCACTTTGGCCCAGCAGCGGCTTCATGGTGGGCGTAAGGGGAGAGGAAAAGAGTGGGATAGGAGCAGCATGGCAGCTGCACATGGAGTAGGTCAGCAGAAGAAGCAGCAGCAGCAGCATCTTTCCTCTTCCCACAAACTTCATCAAATGGGAGGTAAAATTTAGGATGGGGCAGATGATCTCCCTGCCTTCCCTAAAGGGCATCATGAATCCTCTCCTGGATGAGTGGTTCTGAGTTATTGCAGAGAATTCTGTCTTGGGTATCTGGCTAGTGAGTCTTGCGCACATACTCAGGGTTTAACTGATCACTGTATTTGAGGTTGGGAAGGAATTTTCCTTCATGGCAGATTGGCAAGGGTTCTGGGGTTTTTTGCTTTCCTCTGTAGCTGGTAGATTCTCTGCACCTTAAAGTATTTAAACCATGATTTGAGGATCTTAATAAGTCAGTCTTCAGTTAAGGATCTATTTATAGGACTGGGTGGGTGAGATTCTCTGGTCTGCAACATCCAGGAGGTCAGACTGGATGATCATACTGCTCCCTTCTGACCTTGGAGTCTATGAATCTATTATTATAATATGAGAACTAGGATTTCTGAGCCCTAATGAACAGCAGATTTTATATAGGGACAGCAAAAACAAAATGAGTCCTGTGGCACCTTAAAAACTAACAAATTTCTTCAGGTGTAAGGTTTTGTGGGCTCCAACTCACTTTGTCAGATGCAATTCAGGACAGGTTGCTGTGAACATCTTTGAGGCTGACTTTAGTGCTCTGTGTGCATGGTAAAGGCAGAACTTTGAGCAGACAAAAGGATTGTTATCCGATGCTGAGTGCCGTACAGTAGCTTATATCAGTCTTTTTGCTGAGGATTTCTCCACCTTTTGCACTAAATATTAAATGTAAATAGAACAGAATCATCTCCCGGGAGGCCTCATCCTGTAATGGGGAGCAGAGGTGGGGATAGGGGAATCACTAGAAGGAAGCTATGGATCATATATGAAGAGATACTATATCTATCCTGAAGGGTAAACCACATAAAAGTCTTGACAGATTCTCTGCTTCTAAGCCCTCAGATGGCTAACATAAATTCATCTCATATAAGGGAAATCCAGCTCTCTGAACTCTGGTCCTTGATGGTTGCCATGGGAAATGGACAGATGAAAAACAGAGACTGTTTAAAGAAGAATTTAACTAAATTGAAATTTTAGATGTAGAAGCTGGTTCATCAGCTCAGCTTTGATAAGAAGGATATTAATGTTTCCTTGCTGGTACAGCTATTAAGTAACTGAACAGCGTTATTGATCAACCAGGCATTACAATACAAATTGATTTAAGTACGGTTTAGATGAAAGCAGGGAGTATGGTGAATGTAAATGTGATTACTACTGGGGTCTGCTTTACTTTGATACCAGTGGGCTCCAGCTCAGTCTGAAAGGCATGCCAGCATCTTTTAATTACATTTTGGTTTGACAAGATCAAATGCTAATATAAAACTGTGTCAAAAAGTCATTTTGAGTGCATTTAGAAAACACCAAGAAGTTTTTCCAGGCATCAGTCTGCAAGTGATTGGTTTTATGATAGATCAACATCCACTGGGCAAGGGCAACAAAGAAAACAACATGACAAAATAGACCCTACAGCTGCTCTATCAAGGCAGGGGGCCAAACCAGGGCACCGGAAGAGAGTGATGCTAGTAGAAAGCGGGCATAAACCCACCTTTGTTCCCTCCAGTGCCCTACCCCTGTAGCACTAAGTACTTCTCCAGGACAGATGTGAATCAAGCCCATGAAACAGAACTACAGCAGCGCTGGATGACCATTACTGACCAGGAAGGTGTGAGACCTAGTGATGACACCAAAAGACTAGGTTAGCATTCCTGAGTTCTGCTCCTCCCTCGGTCCCTGCATGTGATCTTGTCCTTGGACAAGTCGCTTCTCTGAGCCTTAGTTTACCTGCGTGAAAATGATATTTTCCTGGCTAGTGGGGAGGAGGTTTGTAAGGCTTCATTAGTGGTTGCAAATGGCTTTGAACTCGCAAATGAAAAGTGCTCTAGAAAGGCTAATGTTGTTGTTGCTTTCCTGACCCAAGCTTCATTTAGCAACTATGGCCACATTTTTTCCAAAGTAGATACCCATTAAGCAAAAAATAACTTTGTTGCCATGACAGCAGGTGTTTCTAAAAGCCCTAAGAGCAGCATGAGCTTTTAGTAAATGACAGATGACACTGTTCACAAATGCAAAGTCCCAGGGAAACCAGGTGAAGAAGCTCAAGTCATTTGCCAAGGGGCAAAGAAGATAGATACTTTTCTTCCTTTCTGAACACGATAGGTATTTTGTCATCATTTCATCTACAACAGACTGGCACCTGAAGAGCAGGCTCCACTGTTTCGTGTATAATAGGGCAATGCCAGGGACAGAACATAAGCAATGCACAATAGTTTATGACAGCGCATTGAATACATGCAATACAATTAGTATATGCAACGGATAGTATATGCCTGGATTGTACAGTGTCTGGAGTATGTATAGAACAGTACAGTACATTCATTGCATTTCTCAAGACTTCTAGATTTGGTTCTACCTGCGGCCCAGTAATGCACATGCCACTGCAGCTGTCAATCTTAGGTCACCAGTATGGTAATTCCCTATGTTCCTATCTCATTGATCATCCTGTTTCCAGTGGTCACCTCTGAGAAGGAATCTACACTCCAAAGTCTCTTCCTGATATAGGTTCAGCTCTAAAGCTTGAGATTTCATCTCCTTTCCACTCTTTTGGAAACATTAACCATTTTAAATCTGGATGCTCCTGTTGCCCATATAAATATTCAGTCTTTGGGTATAGCTACCCTTCCAGCAGTGAGTTAGATGATAGACACTGCGTGTCCAAAGAGCTTGGGCAGAACAGCTGTACAAATAGTGAGGCACAGTGCAGTTAGGGCAGATTGATCTACCAGCGTCAGTCCCTTCCATGGGCTTGCTGTTTGCTCAGGCAGTGCCTCCTGTATCTGCCCTGCTATTTTCAGCAGCCTAGTGTCCCACTGCATCCCTGTGGTGGCTGAAGCCTTGACCCGCCACAGTGAAAGCACCCCAGTGTCCTTCCCTCCGCTAGAACCTTTTCTTGCTGCCTCCCTGGTGCTGCAGCCTTTCACTGCAGTACGTAGCCACAAATATATAGTGCCTGCGCTCTACATGCAACCATAGTGCAGGTAGAGTCTTTGATTCTTGCTGAATGTGAAAACCAAAAATTTGTTCTGAAAACCAAAAATTTGATTGACAAATGTTGTCCTGGTGGTGCCACAGTAACGTTATAGTCAGCTGCCTCTTCCTCCTTTACAGCAAGAAGGGAGACTATGGGGAATAAAACATGTAGTCCACCGGACCCATGGAGACAAACAGGGGTACAAATCACCTGACCTACAGCTTCCATGGAGCCTTGAAAAGGCATTTCCAAATCTAAGATTTGAGGTTTTCAGCCTAAAGTTTTGAACCAAAAATACTTAGTTTGCTTTTCACCAACAAGTCTACATTTTTTATCCAGCTCAAGTTATAACCCATATACTCTGTCACTTAACAGGAAGTCCCAGTAACATTATAGTGTATGCTTAGTGCTGTAAAACTTGTTTCAGTACATGTTGTCATCCTGACTAAAAAGCACTCTTGAGCCTATGCCTAACTTTAAGTATGTGAGCAGTAGATGGGGCTACTCACATATTTAGGGAACTTGATGAATCAGGGCCTTAAAAAAGCATGTTGCCTTCATGTGACCGAGCTCACGTTGTACAGAAAGAGCTGGCCCAAGTGGTTGATTCTTTTCCATCTCTTTCCAGAAAAGAGTTCACTCAAGTGAAGCTTCTGAATATTACTTTCTATTGTTCACTTATTTTAGAAAAAAAATTGATAGAAACAACCTAAAATGTCAAATCTCCAGGATGTTCCATGTAGAACTAACACTCACTTGTATAATAACCTTGTTACAACCAGAAATAAGTGACCCTCTCATAGTGCTGTCTTCTTCTTGTTTCTCAGTAAGAATAAGAAGATTAAAGTATATTTCTGTTGGAATAAGCAGCTTAGATAATATTACTGAAGGTCACCCTGTATAATAACTCTACATAATTATATACAATTCTGCTGTGAGTAATGAAGTGGACACTTTTTTTGAGACTATAGCTGAGGTTTTTGATTAATCTCCTAGTTAGGATTAGAGCTGGTCCAAATTTGGAAATTATACTTGAGAAGAAATTCTGACATTTCAAAATCTGTTTTCATTCCGAACCAGAACAAAACCAAAACATTTAGAAATTTCCTGCAAAACAAGATTTTACTTTCTTTTTCAAAAAATCTATATTACATCATAAAACTGAAAAAAAAAAATCAAATTCTATCAAAACTGTTTTTATGGATCCCAAATGATTAGGTCAATCAAAATATTTTGTTTCAGTAAAATGGAAATATTTGTGCTGATTCTGATTTTTTAAACTTTTATATTACCTTATAATCTATAACAAACAAATTTGGAAACAAAGTTATTTGAAAATGAAAAACTGAAGTGCTCCATTTTCAGCTTATCAAAATATTTTTCCATTTTTTCTGAACAATACTTCATTGAAATTGATGCATTCCCATGAAAAGTTTTGATTTCAATGAAATAACATTTTCTGATAGACTAAAATGTTTTGCTGGAAAATTTTTGGCCAGCTCTAGGTAAGACACTTTAATTGACAAGCACAATCCCTAAATAGTGCTGTGCTCTTTTCAACATATTTGAGCTCAGCTTGAAATTCTGTTGTGATGTGCTGTTCTGCATAGCCAGCTGAATCCTACAGAACATGTCCATTAAAAACGCAGCATCTGGCCCAGAGAACTTTTTCTATGTTGCCCTGGCTAGTTAGGGACATTTGCATGTACAACTTCAGGAACAGGTCAGCTGTGTGTGTTTTACTTTAAACTCAGACCCTAGAAGCTTGGAATTCAACAAAGACTCTAGACTTTTTGGCATGAGTTGCAATGATCAGAACCATTTTTACAAAATGGGTATCCACTCTGAAAAATCTTCTGGTGGCAGTGCTATTTAGTTTATTGCTAGTCTGAGCCAGATAAGACTCAGGGCAGATCTTCACAGATGCTGGCAGATCTTCAAATTTGTGCGATAAGACTGATCTTCCAAATCAACCAGGCGGGTCTGTGAAGACCTACCCCGTAGATCAGAACATTGATCCCTGAACACCACCTCTCAACTGGAGTAGCGCTCAGCTGAAAGGAAGCCCCTCACTTTGACTCAGCACAGTAGACGTGCCAGGCATAAAAAAGTTGAAGGGAGGTACTCAAATTACTTAAAATATCTCCCTTCTACTGTTGCCAAAAACAGTGGGCAATGTAGACCTCCCCTAAATTAGCATAGTGCTGAGTCAATGGGAAGGCACTTCTCATTGACTCAACACACTGAAGACACTGCAGTGAGTAGGCATTAGGGAAATATGCCAGTTATTTTAAGTAACTTGTGTATCTTTCTTCAACTGCAGCAAAAAGGTGCCTGAACTGTAGACTAGGCCCAGCTAGATGGAAAGCACCTGTCCATCCTAGCTCAGGTCAGTGCAATCAGTTAAAATATCTCCTTTGTTTCCAGAGCTTCCCAATTCCCTTGCCAGCAGTAAAGATGACAAATATTGTATTACACCTGGATCGCTGAAGCTCATAGACTAAGGTCAGAAGGGACCAGTGTGATCATCTAGTCTGACCTCCTGCACAATGCAGGCCTCAAGACCTCACCAACCCATTCCAGCAAAAAATAACTCAGTCATAGGTTAGAGGCTTATGTCCTCAAATCAAGATTTATGGACTTAATGATACAGAGAAATCATTGGTAGGTGAGCCATGCCCCATGCTACAGCGGAAAGTGAAAAACCTCTGAAGCATGTTATTACATTGTAAATCTGAAACACTTTCATAATATGTTTGTATTATCCCGTAATATTACCAGCAAGGTTCATTAGAATGCAGGTCAGCACTTCCTGCTCGCTGAATTTGTCAAGGAAGAAATGTTTCAACATTACTTCATTCAACAGATAGAGCATCTTGTTCTGCTAAACTGAAAATAAACAGAGCCAGGGCCTGATCCTTCAAACAGTTTGGGATCTGATTTTGCAACCTGTCACTCGACATTACAACCTGTTATCAGTAAATAAGCAAATACCTTAATAGAGAGTATCCCTCAGCTCCTTGTCAAATGGAGATGAATGGTGTATTTCTCATACAGTGGAGTGTTTTGCAATGCATAGGAATTCAAGTACAATCTTCTGTTTTTGACAACCTAATCTGATCTCTGAATACATAACTTAAACATGCTGTTAATTGTAGGCAAAACCCAAAGGAAACAGGTGGCCCAACTAATTTTCTGATTTGCAGGCCAAGTCTTGACACTCAATGCATAATGCCAATACTTGTGCCCACAGTTAATTGCAGCTCTAGTATCTATGGGTACAAAATTAAACTTTTAGAAATGGACAAAGATTCTCTTTCCCCACATCCCACCCACTGAATGCCGCTCCAGAAGGGGATGTGTAGGAGGCAGGCGGAATATATCCACAGTGCATGCTGCTACCAAGATTCAGTGCTGTGGAGGAGGCCCTCAGAGGTTGCCACAAATTACAACTTTCTTGAGGCTACTCTGACTTACATTGGGGTGCTCCATGATGCCCCTTCTATGCTGTGCTTTTCATAGATATAGCACTGAAGTGGTCTCAGGAACTGGGACAAGGGCATGGAAATCTCACCCTTAAGCCACATAGTGAAATGGAGCTTCTCTTTTGTAATTCAGATTACTTACTGCTCAGATCTCTCACTTGGTACCTTCTACACAATCAAGGAGAAATTAAGGTGGCTGATCTAGCTGAATTGCAGCAGTCAGGGCCTTTGGGGCCTGGAAAAGAGAAACCACCCAAAGAACTGTATAGAGGCAGGTTAATGGATATATGATGTCAATCTCCTTCAATGTATTGATGTACGATTTCACAGGAAACCTGTTACGCATTATCAGTTTGAGAAACTGCCTCTTCTGCCAAAGCATGGCACCGCTATTGAAATCAGAAAGAGCATTTGAGCTCAGAGATCCTACATTTAAGAGACTCTAAGCATCAACATTATTCAAGTTAGCAGGAACAAGCTGGCGATCAACTGCCTCAGTGCTACAAACATCAGCCTTGGGACTATATTCTGTTCCAGAGAATGGTGCATTGGTGTGGACAAGAACCTGTCATACCCAACTTGAGGATTACAAGCTGAATCAGGCCATGTGACTCATCACAGCAACTTTAAAATCAACACCTCTACCATGGCTATCTGCCAAGATATAGCCACAACATGAAAATGTAAATGCCCTGACAACTTCCTGGAATTTCCTATCCGGCAAGTTATGCAAAATAACACCCCGGCAATATCTGAAATGACAAAAATCACTATCTGTCACTCATGACAACATCCTGTCTCTGCATCCAGTCAGGGAAGGACAAGGTGTCTGGACCTCACCTCCCATTCCAAACAAGACCAGTATTACTGAGCCAACAAGCTGCCCTCCCGGTTTCCACCTGCCACATGGTCTTTGGACCCTACTGAACTGCATCCTGACAAAGCATGAAAGATCCAGGGACTTGATGCACAATTGGAAGAATCAAAGATTCCTCCTTCGTGTGACTGCAGTGAGAACACCATCGAACACACCGTGGCACAGATTCAAAGGTGACCTGGATGATATATATACACAGCACCACAGAGGCAGCCTGAGAATGGCTTATGGACCTACACCTGCACCTAGAGAACGTTGCTCTGCTGATGCCATAAGGGCGCATGCATGAAAAAGAGAGACTGTCAAGGGTAGGAATGATGTTGTACTCCCCTGGGCACTAGAATTCACTATCCCTACAGATCTTTTTTTTGCCAAGTCTCGACTCTCTGCAATTAGACGTGTAACTGCAGCGTGTGTTTTAATATAGCTAACTTGGGTTACGAAGCTGTGGCAGAAAGTGCTTTCTTCTGCACAAGCTAACCTCCCTAGTACTTATCCGGTGTTCTGGCTTTTATAACCCTTGCTGAAGCCTGTACTGTTAAGGCTTCACTCCTACTGGTACCTGAGCAAGCAGGATTAACCCTATGTTGGGTACATCAACATGTGCTCCAACTGCAGTACAAATTTATTGCTAGGTGCAGAGAAAGTCTCTCTCTTCTCCTAGCGTGTTATCTTACAAGACTGGAAGGTGGCTTATGATTTGTTTTGAGGCAACATCTGTTCTTTGTTACTACGGTTAAAAATTGTGAACACATTGGTCAGGTCAATGTAGCTCTTCTGAAGTCAGGAGACTTATGCCAGGTGGTGATCTCATCCTCCTGGCTCTTTTTATCCTTCACAACAATTCCCAAGTGAAATGGAGCCTGGTTGATTTGCACACATCGCAGGTCACTCTGGAAAGTTTTGCCAGCACTGTAGCATTCAGCAGTTGTGACTTGACATTGTTCAAGAAATCCAGGGAACATGAGAACCAGCATGAAATGGCTAGAAACACAGGAGGCTTCAGTTCTCCAAAGACCCTTGAGTTTCCTGTTTTACTAAACAGATTATTCAGATGTCTGCTAAGACACTCACCACAGGGGAAATCACGAATGTACAGTCCTGAGTCAGGATTTCAGGTTAGGTTTTAGGGCCCAGTCCTCTGGCACAATGAGCGCTTTCAGTTCCAATTGACTTTGACTGCTGACGTCAATCAAAGTGAGCAGCCTGATGGAGCCAGAAATAGAGGCAAAACCACTCAGGGTTTCATTTTGAAAGATACTAGGAAAGAAACAGACCTATATATTTGTGTCAACCAGTCCATTTCTCCTGGAATGAGATTGGCTGGCTCATGAGAGCGGTGATAGTACAGACAGCCTTTCACCTCCAAGTTTTGGCCTTGATGGTTGCTTGGTGGCCATGTGAAATAAAGTGGTGGTTTCAGTCTGGTTCCTCGTAGACTAGTGTCTACATCATACAAACCACTGGCACTAAGTGCTCCCCCCTTTGCTGCCAGTGTCAGCAGAGAGGTGAAGGATTGTGTGGACCACACAAACTTAACTTGCCTCTCATCCCAAGTGATCAGGGTCAAGGTGCATCTACACTGAAGCTGAGAGTGAGTCTTTGAGCTTGGTAGACAGATGTGTCAGTAAGCGCCTATGCGAGCATGCTCAAAACAGCTGTGTGGACACAGCCACACCAGCAGAAGCCTGAGCTAGCCACCTGAACTTAGACCCACCCTAGCTAGTGGGTCAAACTCATGTGGCTCACCCAATGTCCACACAGTTCTTTTTAGCATGTTAGTTAGCACCAAATTTGCTAACACAAGTATGTCTACTCAGGATTGAAGAGTCACTCCCAGCAACAGTGCAGACATACCTTCAAGGTTTGCAAGTTTTCTGGGGAAGAAGGGAAGCTTGCTCCACTACTGCCAGGGCATTTAGTCTTTAGGCCTGTAAACCCAGCACTTCAAAATAAATAACATCCCCTGTGCTTTCAAGATGAATTGCTCTTCAGCTCAGACAATGTTCAGTACAAATACACACATTTATGTATCATAGCAAAATGCTTCCTTCTGAAACTGAGAGCTTAATTGTGACCTAATTTATGTTAGCAAGTTATGAAAGTTTTAGAAAGTTCTTTGATGCTGATGATTCTCAGCACAAGAAAAGGAAACTCAATTTTTTCTTCCTTTTTTCCCCCTCAGTGATGACTTATGCTCCTAAGCACTGTGTCTGTCAACTCTCTCCTCTGCAATCAATTATTAATACCAGAACTGATTAGGCACAACATACTCCAACACTTCACATACTTGCTTGGTAGAGATGGGAATTAGATCAAAGTATGAGCATTAAAAATACAGCTCAGTGTCAAATGGAGATTCAAACTGAAATCAGGGATCTTATACCCTTAGTCACTTTGTGTTCTTATGTTTCTTGAGATTACTTACATTTACTGTGAGCTCCCCAGTCCTGTCCATTCCTCCCACCCATGAATTGCTCTCTTTGATTCAACCTGTTTACTACAAAACATAGCAGAATCTTCCACCCTGACATCCTTTTCCATTGACTTTCTAGTCAGGAAATCCATAAAGATGTCTGAAACATAAAAGGAGGCCTGGTGTACCTCTCTGCAGCTCTGAGTTCTGGTGGCTCTTTAGGACTCTGGAGATTGGACTCCTGCTCTCTGAGCCGTGCACCTGCTCTGTCCACCCCTGCTCACTTTCAATTGCTACAAGCCCTACAGTAACATCTAGCCCAGTGGAAGCAGTGGGGATCCTGGAGTGAATCTGGCTTTATGACAAGAATTGTATTACTGAAAACAGCCCCCATGTCCATGCTGTTTTGATCAGAGTCACTGTTATATTTCATATTTTTTCAAGAATTTGGTGAAGTGGGATTTTCTCCTGTGAAAGCCCATGCAATAAATAAATTTATTGATCTTTAAAAGTGCCACAGGACTCCTTGTTTCTTTTGCTGAACTAGACTAACACGGCGACCCCTTTGGAAGTGGTTATATATCTGTACTGTGAGCTTGCCTTTTCATAGGATATCCCAGAATGCAGAGCTTCACTGTTTCACCTTGAGTTCACCAGATTGGTTCAAAGCAATGAGACAGCTGGATTTTAACCAGAGCTGGGGGCTTGGAGGAAGATTTAAGTATGAAAGGAGAGAGAGAAAGGGAGAGTTCAGCTGAGGGTGGGAGCTGTCTTTGCGGGAGGGACAGCTGAGTGTCAGGAATGGAACCAGACTTGCTGTAGGGTGGTTTACATTGGGAAGAGGTTTGCGTCATTTAGAGGGAAAAAGAAAGGGGAAAGGAAATTGCATTTTCTCAGGACTCTGATCTGAAGCAAACCTTTAATAAGGATTGGGGTCAGCCTGGAGAGAAGGAAAGACTAGCACTGATACAGTGAAATGCCACTCCACTTGGGGACACATGGGGCAGCGAGTTACCTGCATGAAGGCCTGTCTGGACATAGCAGACTAATCTAGACAAAGGGAGGGCTGATGCACACATTAATCACAATCCTGATTCCAGGGGCGTTCCTTCATACAGCAGTGCTGTTAATCTAGCCTTGCACAATTGTGAGGGAAGCATATCAGGCCTGACATATGACTCTCCATCTCTCAGCATCATGAGCATAACACAAGGGGGAAAAAAGGGTGTTTTACTCACCTGTCAAAAACCTCTTAAAAAGAAATCATTCCTCCATGCAGGGAAGCAGGTGACCAAGCTGAGAGACTGAACAGCAAGGCAAGGGCATGAAAAGGGTCTGATGGGTTGGATAAATATCTTCCACCATTACAAGGGTGCTGGCTGGGTTCTCATTCTTACCTTTCCAACTTGCTTTCCTTGAGGCTTCGAGGCCCTGTGGCTTTACCAGGACTTTATTATGTATATGACTGCCTTGCGACTTTCAGGGATTTTTTGGGGGGGTTGGTAGGGGGAATGAAATTCAGTATTCTAGGAACAAAAGGCAGGAGCCAGGAAGCCAAAAGAGGGGTGATAGGTAGATCGATAGATCGATTTATCTCACCCCTCTTTTGGTTGCCTAGCTCCTGCCTTTTTGAATGAGCAAGACCTCTGCACCCCACAAGCTACTGTCCTTTGGTGAACATTCCTGAGCTCAGGAACATTTGTGTCCACCACACTGCTAGTATTTGCTGAACTGAAGACAACCTAGAAATATCCCAGTGAGCAATAGTACGGTGGGAAACTCTTGGGCAGCACTAGCATCTGGGCTGACTTCAGGGCAGATTACACTGGACCTTGGGTCTTCACAGGATAGTGCATGGGGGCCCCAGTCATGGGCCAAGACCCTGTTATGCTGAGCTCTGTGCAAATCTTTTATACCTTAGCATTAAGACCCAGTGTCATTACAAGCCCCAGTGAAAACAGGCTGATCTCCATTGACATCAGTGGAGGGAACATAGCTTCAACCATGCTCCTAGTCAGGGTTGTCCGTAGGGGCAGGTGGGGCCCAAAGCTAATTTTGCTGCACAGTCTTTGGACCCATCCTTTGTTTATAAGCAAGGACACCTCCTGGGAGTCCTGCATGTCTGGTGGGCATGGGATTGGCCCAGCTAAACTAAACATAATGGTAGCTCCCCCCCCACCATTTCTCAGGAATGATTAAAAAAGTTAGTTGTAATTCCCCACTGAGGTACGCCTCCTGTTTCCATGTGGTCAGTAGTTTGCAGAAGCACTAAGTGTTGCGACCACCTGTGACAAAAATGGACACCTTTCTGTACCAGCCCCACTGGTGGCTATGGACCAGCTGAACACCTTTGTTCTTTCTTCAGCCACAGTTACAGCACATGAATTGAACACAAACCATGGCAAAAGGAATCTGACTTTTCAGCAGTGTGGCCCAAAGGATAGCATCCTATTACCAGGAGCCAAGAGACTCAGGTTCTGTCTTTAGTCTCCCACTAATTCACTCTTTGACTCTGGGAAACAGTCACGGATAAATCAAGTGTTTTGCCCAGTCTGTAACATGCGAGTTATGAGGCCCACCTTTGTAAAGTGTACCGAGATGCAAAGTTGAAACGTACTATGTAAGTTTTAAGCATTATTTGTACAGTGGTTACTTTTTCTCCTTATGCCTCCATCTCTAGACATGGCACCAGCTGTTGATGGGAAGGCAAGACACTTCATTTAGAGATCAAGTGTTACCACTTCCATTTTGTAGCTCAGATGGCGCAGGAGACTCTGAAGGGAGTGCCACTGACTCATTTGTAAGACCCCTTCCTTGGCAGGGGGAAGGGGATTTTCCAAGTCCTTCTTACTAAGCAACCTCAGTACCTCCACTACTTTTCATGCAACCCTCCCACTATCTGCATACCCACAATCAATAAAAGATAGCAAGTAGCATTGAAAACCCCTATCAAACTGTCCCTCTGCTAGTGCAGTCCTTACAGCATTTTGATTTTTAAACATTCATAATAGGAGCATTCACCCCATGCTCTGGGGGTCCATCCCAGCACATAAAACATCTTCAGTGCACCACTAAATTCCACGGTGGAGCACCTATACAATCATAACTGCAAGATAATGGAGTGGAATATGGGACTGAATTAACTACTGCTCCCTGCTCATTCACCCTCCAATCCATCCCATTTTCTTCTCCATTTCAAAATCAAGTGTCCCTCACACCGCATCTGCCCCCTCTGTATCAGGGAAGAACCAGGTTGGATGCTACCACTTTACATTTGCAGACGCGCCTCCCCCCCTTGAAAACAAGGCCCTAACTGCTAAAATACATGCAAGAGATACTGCCTAACCAAACTGATGTAGCCAAAACAATCAGTCACTACAAAATTCCTCACTGACAGCTTGGAGGTCTCCAAAGTGCTATTATCTCCTTCACTTGAAATGGCTTTGGTAATCAAATGTCCTGTTTGGAAATTTCCATTTGTACTTTGTACAGTTGTAGATTCTGATATATGCTAAAAACTCACTTTAATTATGTATGAAATGTATGGCTTGGGCTTTTAGGGACAGATGAAACAGACTCATTTTAGGAGTCACAGATTTATTTTGGCTTGGAGTCAAGAAACAGCAGCCCTATTTCTGTTTCAATTTGTTTTGGGTTACTTCTTAGATGCAAGAAACTGTTTGATATGGGCCATTTTCATACAAAGAGAATGTGGGTGTGATCCTGCCAAATTCTCCCTATGTGCTGTTTCAGAAAGAGAAAATCTACTTCATTCTGTGTGCATAGGTGTTTCCTAGGCACTTTAAGTATCTTAAGACAGATAATGTCTAGTGGGATTTCTTGAACACCTTTACAATCTGTCTCAAAACGTGCAGGTCACTTCTGAAAGCAGGATTTAAATGACTTGGGCTTCTAAGAACATCTGAAAATGTTTCCCCTGGTTTTCAGTGTTCCTACAGAGTAGACAGTGCAAACTACCAGGCTGGTGCAGAATAGGTGCACAATTGCACATGTGCCATTATACTCACAATTTCTACTTAAAAAACAGGGCCAGCCATTTTGGAACTGTCTTCTATGTCGCGTTATTCTTCTGAACCCTACTTTCCAATGGGCGGACCCTGGATAGACAAGATTGGGGTTTGATGGATTAATGAAGAAATGGGAAATGGAAGTATGAGGCTACTGACTATACATGGGCTATGTCTACACTTAAGAAGCTATACAGAAATAATTGATTTGAAGTAAGTTATTTCAAACTAATAATAATTAATCTGAACTAAATTAATTCGAATTAACATGGCCCCACTAGAAACCCAAATTGAACTAGCATGTCCATGGACAGGACTTAGGAAGGGGGCACCATGGGAAGTGTGGCAACATGGCACCTAAGAAGGGCCATGCCCCCACCCAATACATAGAAAGAGGAAGGCACCCTGGGATGGGGAAGGTCAAACCACGTTAATTCGAACTAACGATTAGTTTGAATTAATGCGGCTCCATTGGGTTCATTTGAACTAATAAATTCAGATTAACAATTACTTCAAAGTTAAGTGAGGTTTTATAACTTCAAAATAAGTGTTCATTACTTTGAACTAAGGAATTCCTTAGTTTGAAGTAATGAAAGCGAGTATGGCCATACATTAATTTAGTTTCAATTAATCCTTATTAATTTGAACTAAACTGTAAGTGTAGACAAGGTTATTGAGCTCTGTGACTTTATTCAATGAAAAGAATCAAATGTGCCTCTGATTTGCTGCCTCAAAGAGCTTGCAGGTATCCAGAAAGAGCAGGGAAAAAATAAAAACTTCAGGAAGTTGGTTCTTGGTTCTCAGACACACAAAAAAGAATTCTAAGGAACCATCTCTTGTTTGCAAGCCATGATCATACCCTAATTACAAATGATCCTGGGTAACCTCTAGGAATCCTGATCCCATTTTTGTATTTTTACCCTGCCAGACACCTGTTCTGTCAGTTCCTCTTCTCTGCCCTGATTTTGCTTTTGGTGTTTACTTCTTACTCTTAAACCAATAGATAAGAACCTTGGTGATCTCCTGTCTTGCCTGCTACGCACAGACAAAGTTCTCCTAATAGCATGCTGATGAAACCTGGACTGTACAGAGGTTACCCTAAATCCTGACTTTTTTGGTTCTTGAAATGGAGTGGAGATTAGGAACTGGGGAATTTGCTTCCATTCTTTTTCTCAGTGATGCCTGGTAGGGCGGAGGAAAGAATGCTCCCTGAACACTCATCCCAAAGGGCTATTAGTCCATAGCGCATAATAACAGTACTGCAATAGGATGTGGAAGTGGTTTATGTAGCTGAGAGTCCTCAGCGGAGATACTCCCCCATGGCATATATATCTGCGGAATTGTTATGAGTTTGCTTTTGGCAGATTGCACATTTACATTTCTAGGAGCCTGCTCTCAGTAGAAGGCAGCTGCCATTTTGTGAACATATTACAAGGGACAGATGCCGTCCTCTCCTACAGAGACCTCACTTTTATTGTTGGCTTGTTGTTTCCTCTGAATCTAAAATAAGAGTCATTCAGACTGAATGCATGTGAGTGCTCTGTGTATGGAAAAATCATATTAGCTAATACAACTGTAGGTCCTGCAAACATGCAGCCAAATTCTGATTCCCACACTTGCGTGAAGTAGCACTTGACTTCACGGGCTTCAGTGGGACCATTTGTGGAGGAGGAACTAACTACCCAATGTGAACAAGTTTTCAGAACCTGCACCTGGCTGAGTTATATAACTGGTTGACCGAGCAGTTTCCCACCTCTGAGCCCTCTCTTGCCAGCCTCTGGAAAGAAGACTAACAAAATACTAGCAGTGTGATCTAGTGGATAGAATACTACATGGAAAGTTTGGAAAGCTAGGTTTTATTCCTGATACTGCCACTGGCCAATTACCAGACCTTTTGCCTCTGATTCCCCTCCAACTCTCTGTCTTGTTAGTTGGAAAAAAACAACAAGGAGTTGTGTGGCACTTTAAGACTAACAGATTTATTTTTTGCATGAGCTTTCGTGGGAGAAGATCCCACTTGCTCAGA
>ML682026.1:14555037-14638050 GCA_007922195.1 Podocnemis expansa
TCTGAGCAAGTGGGATCTTCTCCCACGAAAGCTCATGCAAAAAATAAATCTGTTAGTCTTAAAGTGCCACACAACTCCTTGTTGTTTTTTTACTGGACTAGACTAACACGGCTATCCCTTCTGAAATTGTTAGTTGGATCATCAGTTATTTGGGACAAGGGCCATTGCTCCCTCTATTTGTACAGCGCCTAGCCCAGTGATCTTGGTTGGGACCTCTACATATTACCACAATGAAAATAATGAATAATAATAGAAGAGATTTAGTTACAAACAAATGGTGTCTGCCTTGTTTCACTTAGACTGAGTCAACTATAAAGCTTGTTTCACTAGAAGAAAAAAAAGATAATAGAGCAAGTACCACCTTTCAGTGCTGCAGATGTCTTGATAAAAGTCTTGCTACCTGACTTCTGGGCCATACTATTTATTTCCAGATTATGCTTCTGAGGAAGAGCAAACAATGTGGAGCTGCCATGATATATTTAACGATGAGTCATCCTCTTAAAAATTATCAGCTGTGAAAGGCTTTCACCACTCTGGGGACAAAGCAGTGATGTATTTCATGTGAATCACAGCACAGTGTATCCATGGCAACTCAAACCCAGCAGTTTGCCAGCAGCTGGGGTAACTGGACTGAAAGAGTTGCAAAAAATAACATTACATGTTATGGGCTTTTAAAGAAAAACACAGAGCTGTTTGGAATTAGAAAGAGCTCTTCTGCACGTTCAGTTTTAGCTTGTTTGACCAATACATGGCGAGAATCTGGTTTGCCTTCATTGGCTCACATTAACACCCCTTTTAAAAGGGGAATTAACATCAGAGGGCGGTGTTCAAAAATGTCACAGAAGTCACCCAGTGATAAGGATCACAGCTTCAAACCAAATTGTGACACAGTCACAAAGAAGAGCAGGAGCCCTCACTTATACAGGAAGCTCCATAAACTAAACTTAGCTAGATTCTAGGTTCTCGGAGCTCCTTAACACAACACTCAGACTCATCAGGTACATCAGAATAAGAAGATCCAGCGCTTATAGTGTACTTTTTATCTATAGGTCTCAAAGTGCTTTATAAAGGAGATCGGTATCATTACCCCCATGTAGGAAAACTGAGGCACAGAGGCAAAGCGACTTGCGCAAGCCAGGAATAAATGCAAGCTCTCCCACATCCCATTCCATGCTTTACCCATTACAATACACATAAACTGGAGCCTGGGTATACTTCACTTAAGACCCCCTCTCAGAATTGATGTAGGTACTTAAGAGCTTAGGTGCCATAGGAGTTTAAGAGCAATTAAAAGTCAAAGTCCAGGAACTTTTGAAAGTGTTACTCCCGTCTATAATGCATGGGACATATCTACACAGCACTGACTATGCTCCTAGTCTGCAGTGTGCTGACTGGAAAACCCAGGATGGATTCTCTGGGGTGGTTCCAAAATTCTGGTCATGGATCTAGAAGGAATGGAGATGTTTCCCGCATGTCACGGTCTTATTTGCAATAATATTACAGACCTAACTGATATTTTTAAGTCTTGTGTATAGTTAAGTTTCTTTTATGGCTGTGCAGGCACTGTATAGAACCAAGTACTCCAGAAGAGCATCCTTCCCCATAAGATATATTTAGAGATCTTTGAAGCCGAAAGATCCATTACCTTAATTATGAAATTAATATACTGTACAACATTTGTGCCAATATTAAGAAGGCCTCCATGGACTTAACAATTTTTGATTAATTAGGTGTGTTGTTATTTTTAATGCGTAATCCAATTCAATTGGATTCAGTTGGAACAACTTCCACAAGAAACATAGTAACCAGGATCTGAGATTGCATCCATATTTTGGGCATAAGGTTATACTTAGTTCAGGACTTTGCACATTTATATCAGCTCTGCGGTTTTTGAGTAAACCAACGTCCTGAAGTAGCAGTTATGTCCATATTTTTGTACATGTACTAAAAGTTGCACTTGGGCAAAGCAGGGCCTTTCAAAATCTAAGCCCCATATGCAAAAAACCAAACCAAAACTCAATTGCAATAACCAGAAGTTCCTGTAAAACACCACATCCAGGGCTGCCTCAGTTAGACTTACATAAGTAAAAGCTATCCCCCCCACCCCCCACTGCACACAGATTTTGCCCTACTGAAGCTGTCAAAGCAAAATATATTCCATTCTGTTTTTTATGGGGCTGCTACAACATATCTGACCTTCTGCTAGGTTTGCTTATTTCTTTTTATTGTATTAGTGGAATTGTTCTCAATGACCACAGGCTTCATACTGAGCTGCTTCAAACCAGCATCTTGCAAAGATGTGAGGTGATACTTTTACTAGTTATCAGTCTATGATGTTCTATTTAAAAAAGGTACCTCCTTTAGTTCAAACCTCTCTCAATCCATTCATGAGCTGCTGGCCCCATTGCAACCAGCCCTCCATGGCCATGCACCATAAATAGGTCCACAGAAACAGATGCATTTTATCTTTATCGAGCAGCATTCCTGGAGCCCCTTTGGGCAGAGCCAGGTCCCCCATGCAGCAATGTTGAGATGCAGTACAGACTTGATACCCTTCTGGACCCGGCCAGGCTCCATGGGGCTCATTGCAGGGCAGCTCCGTAGTCCCAAATTCCCCAAGTTTGTTATTTCCCCCAACAGCTATTCCTTTCAGTGCTGCACTGTTCCTGATGGGATCTGGGAGCAAATTCTGAAGCCTCTGTTGGGCTTTTACCTCTGGCTTTCTGACACGGAGCATGCAGCCGGCATGACAGGGAGGGGCTTTTCTAGCCATTGAGAAAGCTGAGGGCTCCCTCTCTGGTGGGAGAAGTTGGTAGACTCCATCACAGGACCTTAGAAAATCAGGTGACTGTTGAGGGAGTCTCTGGCAGTGCACAATACAGGCAACACCTCTGTGCAACAAATTGTGGGTCTAGTTCATCTATATTCTGTGCAATGCCTGGCAAACTGCACCCATGCACTGCACCCTGAAGGCCTGTGCTAATAAAAATTCTAACTGCAAGAAGGTAACTCTCCAGCTGTAACTATTGCTATAAAAGATGCTGAGGTGGCACACTCATTTTTCATGTCTCCAGCTCCCTGTTCCATTTAAAGCATATTTATATTAAAATATGTCTCTATAAAGCACATACATTACTATGTTCCAAAGGGGCACCCATGTTAGTCTAGAGCCCTTCAAAGTGTCTGATGAAGTGGGATATTCTCCCATGAAAGCTCATGCAATAAATAAATCTTTTAGTCTTTAAGTGCCACAGGGCTCCTTGCTTTTTTATACATTACTATGTATTTCTTTTGTTTTAAATCACTGTAATGTAACATATATTTACATTTATCTGTGATTTAAAACAAAAGAAATACATTTACCTAACATCATCAGGCTTCTTTCTGGTGAATGGAAGGCAGCGAAGCTGTGTAAATCCCAGGATAAATGGAGCAGATGAACTACCTGGATTGGTCAGCCACCTATGTAACAGTATGCCTGTTGCCTCAGCTCAATGCACAACTGAAAAGCAGGCATGGGGTGCTTAGGAGCAGTCAATGGGAACCTGGCAGCTGTACTTGTGCCTCAGGACGGGAGAGGAGGGTGCGTAGATACCATGAATTCAGAAGATCCAAAGGGAAGGTCTACTGGTGCTCAGTCCCTACCCTCTTTAATACGCTGTGCTTTTTTTTTTTTTTTTTGTGCTCTTCAGGAAGCTCTGGTGTTAACTTTAATTTATTTGGCCCTCTAAAGATGCAAGGCTGCTTTACAGAGAAATGAAAGATGATGTCCCTGCTCCAAAGCACTCACAATCTAGGCCCAGACTCAGCCACTTTTATCCAGGTTGGGCAGTAATTTACTGCAGCAGCGGTCACATTGACTCAGGATTAGGATGGCAGAATCTGGGTCTCTGGGAAATGTGAGTAAATGTAGCCTGTGGGTCAGTCTACTCTACCCCATTTACCTATAGGGAAACTGAGGTCCAAAGTGATGCAGCAATTTGCCCAAGGCCAAGGACCCAACGTGATTGTAGCAGAGCCAGGACTAGAGCCTCGATCTTCTGACCCTCAGGGCTGTGTTTTAGCCAAGTCTATGCTGGTCCAATCAGGCCATTCTAGCAACCTACTCCTTATGACTTCAAGCCCCCTCTACCAAGATGGTGCAGCAGACAAAAGGAAGGTCAAAGTCTATTGGCCTTTGGAGGTAAGACCATCCAATCCTTATGCTTCAGTATGAAGCAAGGAGGACTTGGACCCCAGAAAACCACACAGCTGCTGAGGATTTGACAGACTCTCTAATTTATGCTGTGCACTAATACAGACTTTAGTATTATCGTCTTCAGACCTCAAGGGCTGGATGTACTGAATCCGTTGCCTAAAGTGTGCATGAGTGAGTCCAACCCGTAAATTCAGAACCCAGATCAATTGGAACAACCCCATAAGCATTGGGCATTTGGGTCCAGAGTTTTGGTTTGAGCCTGTCTATACACTGGAGAGGGAACTTTCACTACCTCTCACTCCTTGATGCATAAAGCTGGAGGCACATCAATAGGAGGCCTCAGTGTTTGCACAGTCCTTCATGGTACTTCACTCCCTCCACTGCAACACTATCTGTGCTGCTGTGTTCTGACTTGCCATCTGTTTCCTCACCAGTGACTCTCTGCTGTTACTCATGCTTTATTGATAGAAACTCTTGGTGACCTTCTGCTATGCATCAGTCGACAAGCCTTGCATGGAATGGGAGTTTTTCCCAGGACTATATTTGACTTCTGCCAACATCCTGCTCCTTTCTAGCAGGTTCCCTTTACGCAAGTCCATTTCAGCCTCAGCTGGTGAGACTGCTCAGCTGTGTTTAGTTATGCTGACAACCAGCAGATAAAATGGAGTCACTCCAGTTCACAGGATCCCCAAATGTTGACCATAATTAGAATTGTGCAAACCCTTGAAAGCATTTGTTTCAGCAGAAATGCCGAAGAGGGTGAGTTCACCCAAAATGGACCCGTTCTCAGCCCGCGTCTGCTCAAACCATTTTGCAGTCTTTGTGGAAACAATAACATACCTGCCCTAGATAAACCAGCACCAATGCCATAAATTTCTACAGGGTTAGAGCAACTGACTGTGGTATTCCCAGTCCCAGTGCCTCTCTGGAGAAACTATTATAACAATGCCAGCATGATTGTTACAAAGAAAGAAGCACAACAGATACATGAATAATAATTTTACAATAAGTGATGCTTCACTGTATGATATAATAAAATTGATACTTATTTTTGGATTAAAAGACATATGCTATGGCTCTGATTCTGCATGGAGATCTACTAGCACAGACCCTGGCTATGTGGCAGAGTCACATCAACTTTAATAGGACAAGTGGATCATCAGGATCAGGGTCTATTGCTGTTTGAAATGGTCTGTTGCTATGGAGTCCATGCTGAGTCCAGATGTGCACTTTTGTGTGAGTCCAGTTTGCATGCTTGTAGGCCACATACATGGGCCAGTTAAAAGGTTATTTTCTAAAAACAGGCTGTAAATTTTCCCCAGAGAGCTAGAGAATTGCAAGTTTCCTTGAAGAACAAACTATGAAATGAACACTTTTGATTGGTTGCCCCAATAAGTTGCCATAAAGGAGGACAATACTATCTTCTAAAGTGATACAAGCTGAGCTGGAAAAAGTAGTAACCAAAAAAAGACATCAGAGGTTAAATAGACCTCCTTGCCACAACTTAGATGCTTTGCTTAGACAAGAGTAAATGCTCTAGAGGTGAGAATAAAAGAATGTGGACACACACAAAATGGAAATCTGAACTTTATTTTTTGGTTCATTTATTTATCATCTGTGCTGGCCATAAAATAAAATTCACACTGCAGGATTAACCTGAGAGTCACCTGCTATCAACCAGCTGAAAAACCAGCAGGAAACGCAAATTATGATTACAACACAGATGCTATTGGGAGACATATTTAATTGCTTTGTTAACCTTATAATCAAATAAATCTAGGTTTGCTGAATGAATAATGCCCTGAACTTTCTAGAGGCCAGGATCCTTAGCCCTTCTATAATCCTCTTTTCATTGCTTAAAATTGCCCCACAATACTATGTGAAGGCTGGGACCCCTGGTATAGAGGGCATTCTGGGTGGGCCGTAATATGTAGGAGGGATTGGTTCAGACCATTAGATGCCACAGGGATCGTGGCTGGCCACATGGATGTTACCCAGAAATACATAAGTTCAGGGACTTGATTCAGACCCAAGCAATTCTAGAATCACATACTGAGAGACCCAAATGAATCAAATGCTGCTTGGGTGAATTTGGACAATTAATCCAAGGTAGCAGTGCTAATAAAAATGCTAATTATGATATAAGAATAATAGCAGCACATCAGGACAATTTGAAATAAGGACTTGAATGCTATCAAAAGCCATGCATATAATGCACTGTGAAAAATCATTATGTGTGACAAGTAAAGACATGGAGCTCTTCTGATCTCACTTATAGGAGGCAGATCTGGAGCAACAACCCCAGTCGAGTCAGACTTAAACCCACAGCACTGATAACAGACTGTCCAACTTGTTTTATTAATTTCTTTGGTTTCATTCTGAAGCCCGAGCAGTGACCTCTATTACTTGCAAAGAGCAGTAGGCCTGCACAAGAGCTCTTGCATAGGCTATCTACATGAGAAAGACTATCCCCATTCCCTGACTGAAAGTGGGTGACTGTAATTCTGAACACAAGGCTGCATGGCAGAGGATTCAGCATGAGCAAACAATGGCTCAGCATCTGCTATACCATCCTGATGCCTTACAAAACCACACAAGCTGAATCTGATAGGCCTGTTTCCTGGTCCATGATTCTGGTTGTGATTGTTTTTGCACTATTTCCTACTGAACAAGCAGGTTGCAACAAAGTCTCGATTTCAGTGGTTCATGCCTTCCCATACCCATCTACACAAGCCTGAATAGAGATTCGTATGCTCCGCCCACAGAGAGGCAGTTGCCGTTGATTTCAGTAAGTAGAACAATTGGAGAGTGATAGATGCTGATTGGCTTTTCTCTCTTGGACAATGCAGATATGAGCTGTAAAGATGTGAAATTAAGTTATGGCAGTATAGCATATGACGGGGAAAGTGGTGCAGCTTTGGAAAGCCATGGGAAGGATACAACTTGTACTAAGTGGAAATGATGGATGAGGAAAATGATGGAAATAATTTAGTTAATTTTGGAACCACGCACCATCCCCTGACAGAATGCAAAGCCTACCCCACAAAGCATCAAACCTAGCCATTCATTCATTTCACACTTGGAATTGTGCCTTCACAAAATAAGCAATGTTTTGCACAGCAGAAGAATGTCAATATTTCAGATTCAGTGTCTTTATTAGCCATAACTATGGGGAACTTAGTAGAACTGACCAGAAAATAAACTTCTCATTTTGTGAGGAATTCTGCCATTTCAAAATCCAATTACACTTTGCATGTAAAGTTGTAATTTTGTCATTTTTCAAGGAATGGCAGTTCCAAAAATTTTTTTATTTGGAACCATCAAAACATTGTTTCAGTAATGTTGACTTATTTTGATAATGTAGAAACAGAAGAATATAAAAGAGTAAATATTAATTTTAAAATATTAGTAAAATATGTAAAATATTAAACTATTATAGTTAAACAACACGAGAAAGCAGAAACAAAATGTTTTACCTTATATAAACATGTCTCAACATTATTAAGAGAAAACAAGAAAGTCTAAATGATTTGACTTCTCATTTGATGAAGATTTTGCCAAAATCAGCACATTCCCACAAAACAGCAATTTAAGGAGGATACCATGCCAAAAAAATGTCAATCAAATCTAGTACTTAGGTCTTCAGGATCTAGGCAGTTCTCTGTGTAGCTACATGGAAAACACTGAGTCTTATGTAACAATCAATATAATACACAAAATGAGCTCTGCTGCTTCTTCTCAGGAAGATTTACACATAGATGAATGATAGAACTGAAAGAGAATTGGGCTGCAGAAACCGAGCTGATTTCAGAGGCTAGGTCATTTCCTGACCTATGTTTCTCTGGCAAGAGAACCAGTCAAGACAGTGCAGGGAGGCAATGAAATGTGACAGAAATGAAGGTCATCACCATCTCATTTGGTTCATACTAAAACTTTTGCCTCTGCATAGCCATCAGACGGCTGTTTGCATTCTGATGGCTGGTTGGACAATGGTAACTTGACTGGCATTCTTTGCAAAATAACTTTGGTTTCCAGATTTTGCAAGCAGGGAGAAAATCCGGTATTGCTTTGGGGACCCCTATATTTCCCCTACACTTGCTTTGATTCCAAAAACCCTTAACTGTTTCCCTAAGGATCCATGTCAGTCATGCCAGAAAGGTGCTTGTGCATACTACACACACACTGTAGGCTAAAGCACTGACATATGCCAATGTGACACACTTGGCTGATGGCTTTGGCATCCATAAAATGATTACCCTGGAGGTAGTGTCTTGACTGACAGCTCCAGGTGGAGTTCCATAAATTATTGGGATTGTTGGCTCAAAACCTGACCTGTTCAGTTGATAAGGTATTTTGAAGCAAAAGCTGGCTGGGTATTTTCATAGGTTCTGCATGGTCCTGAGCATTAACCCAAGGACAGCTGAGAGTGCTCAGCATCTTCTAAATCCATCTCTGGGCCCTGTGGGTACTAACATCTGAATCAAGAGCATGACACTATATTTCATGCACTGCTTGTGAAGAAGTCCCTCACAAGTGAATAGGAATGAAACCTGTAGAAATTAACTTGGGCTCTGTAGGAATTACTCTATAAACCTGCAGATTTTAATAATTACAGAATTTTTGAACCATCTTCAAGGATTCAACAGAGAAGAGTAGCTCAGCTACATAACTCTACAAGATGGTTTCAGAAAGCATATTACACCTTGTTGCATTCTGTCGGGCCTACCCACAGGAGACTGTTGGGGTGAAAAGTCTACTGTATTTTTCAAGTGATTCATTTGGAGCAGGAAATGTAATTCCAAATAGAATCTGCTATTTGTATATTTGCTAATTTATTCTAGTTAAAATACAAGCGCCTGAATATTTTTACATATAGTTTTCCCAGTGTGACTTATCCAGAGGGTTAGCCATTTTAGTCTGTGTACAGCAAAAACAACGAGAGTCCAGTTGCACCTTATAGACTAACAGATTTCTTCAGGCATAAGCTCTTGTGGGCTCCAACCCATGTCATCAGAAGCGTCTTACAACATGGGTTGGAGCCCATGAAAGCTTATGCCCAAAGAAATCTGTTAATCTATAAGGTGCCACTGAACTCTAGGTGTTTTTCCAGTGTGACTTGAATAACATCAGATATTCATTGTAAATGCAAAGGATGTTATTCCAAAATTTGATATTTCCAACTTTGTCCTTTAATATTCTAGGGAGGAAAGATGGGAATGCCTAAGCTTTCTGTTTCAGTATCAGGGACCTGGTGTTTGCCACCTAAAGCGGTGTCTGCATCAAGCAATTATTTAAACATTAAAACAAAGGTCGCATCTGCGATTCACTTAGGCTTCTTCCCCGCCTGTGCTACCCAGAACAATGCCCTTTCTTGCTCTGAGGCTTTTCTGTTGATTTTCCAGCCACTGAAAAACATCTGAGCCAAAAGCGGTTTGCTAAATCTCTTCTAGCCAATCCAGCCACAGGCAAGGTTAGGAAAACCCTCTAGAAAACAATTCTGTCTCACAAGCCAAGGCATATCCTGGGCTCTGCAGTTAGATCAGGTGTTCAACAGATACACAGGCAGAACAGATTAATATCAGTAAATATCTGAGTGTAGTCCAGCTAAAATATCTGCATTTCTATCAATATCTTGTGTAAGTACTGCAACAGAGAACAACAGGGTGTATATGTCACCTTAGGTGACATAAAGGTACCAGGCCAATGTGTTCTGAAAACCCAAAAGAGGGGATTTGTGTAACAATAATATTTAACTCTTACAGAGCACTTTCCATCTGTAGTTTCCAAAGGCAGGTAAATTTCCTTATTCCCATTTTACATAAGGGAAACCGAGACATCACACCACAGACCAATGGCATGGCATAGTGAAGAATTGAGCACAGCTTGCATAATACCCCGTTAAGTGCTTATGCACCGTGCTGAAGCCTGAAGAATATTCCTGTTTTAAATTTCCAGAGGGGTAGCCATGTTAGTCTGTGTACAGGAAAAATGAGAGTCCTGGGACACCTTAAAGACTAACAGATTTCTTTAGGCATATGCTTTTGTGGGTTCCAACAAAAGTTTATGCTCTTCATGCATCTGACGAAGCGGGCTGGAGCCCATGCAAGTTTATACCTAAAGAAATTTGTTAGTGTTTAAGGTGCCACAGGACTCTCGTTGTTGTTCCTGCTTTAATTTAATTTTGTTTATTTCAGCTTGCTGATTCATTGCATCTGCCATCTTGGATTTCTTTTCAGCTGGTGCTTTAAAGTTTTGGTATTACTGTATGCAGCTAGTGTGAACGGTCTTTTGTTTGATCATGATGATACTATTAAAATGATATTACACAAGTATAGCATTGTTGGCCTGAAGCCTGGGAAATGTCTAAAGAAATTCATCTCTTCTTGGGTGGATGGATAAACGTAGTGTCCCTCAGAAAAACAAACTGCAAGGTAACAACAGAATCTGCTCTGCTGTCATGTATCTAGGAAGACCTGATACTGACAACTCTCATGCAGGGTTCATCTACGCAGCAGCAGGGAAGAGTCCGTTCCCAGCTCTGGTAGACTCACATACATTAGCTCTCCTTTAGCTAGTGCCTAAAAACACTAGTGTTTGTAGAGCAACACAAGGAGCATTTCAAGCTAGTGCTGCAAGTGTGTAGACGAGGGTTCAAGTAGGATTCAGGCTGCCACTCATGCCCCGGTGGCAGCTACAATATTTATTTTTAAGTGCAATCTCGAGCAGAGTTTGAGTACACATCTATCTGAGCCAGGAATTACTCTTTCTAGCAGCCATGTAGATGTATCCACAGGGAATGTCCAATGGTTCTCCTAATGGACATAAACATATTTTTATCACTTCTACAGCTCCAGGGTTATATAGAAAGTTCAGTCTAACTTTAGTTTTAAATTTTAAATCGATTAGGAAAGATCAGAAAGAAAACAGACGGACTTGAAGTAAAGAGCTTGAGTGAAAGCAGCCCTGAATTTTGGGAGTTGGGAGGCTTAGAATTTGAATCCTGATCCAGATTAAATATTGTGGTTAGACCCATCTCTCCAATAGATGCTGAACCCTACCCCCTAAATTCAAACAACCCAAACTTTGAGGATTTAAAAATCTGGATACAAATTTTGCAACCAAAATCAAGATTAAAACCAGACCTTTATTTTAAATCTATCTCCATTTTTTAATTTAGAATGTACACACACATTTCCAGGCATGTGTGCACACTTAACATACAATCTATTCTAACTGCATGAGGTTTTAATGTAAAATCTAATCTACATCAGAATGAGGTCAGACTGTGGACTATTTGGAGTAGCGTGGACTATTTGATGCTGCTGTAGTTAATTGGGTAGTATCCCCATTGTACCGCGAGTTTATGCTATGTTTTCGGAAGTGAATACATGGCCTTTATCAGATTCTCTCAAGTATTTTCATACCTTAATAGAGAAATTAAACCATTGACTCCTTTCCTTTCCTGGGTATGTCTTCACAGCAAAAGCAGCTGTGATTATATGTTGAGATTACTGACTTAACAGCTCAAGCACAGGTAGTTTTTACCTCAGCATTGCTAGTCAAGGTCAACCCCAGTTGAGAGCAGAGGCATGATCTACACTAAGGTAAATAAAGTAGAGGCATGAGCTACACTGAATTTCTTTAAAAACAAAGAAAAAGACCTGCCCTTGTGTTCCAGTTGTATTTCAATGAAAAGAATTTCTGGGTAGAAGTAAGTTAATATCTGACTTTTTTTTAGTCTGGTCACTGAGGTCGAAAAAGAAATCCATTTTAGTTTGGAACCAAAACTGAATTTATTTTTTCTTCCTAAAATGAAAAACCATAATAGATCAGGTTAATTCAAACCAACATTTTCAAAATGAAATGTCAAATCAACTCATCTTGAACATTTTATAACTTCTGAAAATGTTATTTTGGAGTGACTTTTTCAAAACCATTTCTTCCATCATTTCCAAAATTTTTGTTTTGTGGGTTATTTTTAGTCAAAACCATTCACTAAATTTGTCCTAAATTCACAACTCATTTCCATGTCCTGAAAAAAAAATTTTTTTTGCTAAATTTACTGTTTACCAAAAGATTTCACCCAACTCTACTCCTGAGTTACTAATATCTATGTAAAAACACACTTTTACAGAGTAGCCAATGTCTCAGTCATGACAGCATCGGTGACTTAGCCCTCTCCTTGGCATTCATCCAAAATCCTGTTGGCAACTACAGAAATAGCCTACATGGGGAAGCAATAATAGGAAAATTGAATGTGTTTTTTGCTTTTTTGAATGCAATTTAAGAGCTGAAAAAATAGGATGAAGTACCATGCAACTAGCCAGCATTCTGTGAGTTCCAACCTACTCTCCATGAAGTACTAGGCACTTACAGAGGAAAGTAAAGGGGTTCATTTTCCCAGTTTTGGGTAAATTATAACATCTGTCATTTTAACCAGAAGTCTTTTTACAATAGGCAGTATCCTTGCTAGCTTCTACTCTAAGTTATAGAGCTGCTACCCCACACCTCAGCAGCCGCTGAGGCAGGGGATAAAGTAAGCCAGAATGCCACAGAACAGTGTTCTGAGGCCCACTATTTTTAGGGGCTCAGTGTTCCAGGGACCCTAAAAATAGAAAATGGAGCTGGAACACTGCATTCTGGGGCCCACCATTTAAAAATAGAGGGACCCGGAACGTAAAGTTCTGGCTCCATTTTCTAGTTTTAGGGGCCTAGACAATGAGCCTCTAAAAATAGCAGGCCCCAGAATGCCATCCCACCTGGCAGACAGCTGCCCTGGCCCGGGCTCAGGCTCCGGCCTGATCCTGCTCTGACTGAGCATGCTCATAGCCTCTGAGCAGGCTCAGGCAGAGCAGGCTCAGGCTGGAGCCTCAGCCCAAGCCAGGGGTGCTCTGCAGGGCTTATTGGTCAGGTTAGGGGACTCAGGGGGGTTTCAGGGCAATATTCTCCCCAGGCCTTGAAATTGGGGGGGTACAGGGGGAGATTTGGGGGGGTGCTCACTAATTTGGTATAACACTGGTATTAGCAGACAACTTGGGGGGTGATGGGAAATTTGGGGGCGGGTTGCAGGGGTCTTAGGGAAATCCCTGGTTCAGGGACAGGTGAGCCAGCCCAGTGGGCAGCGGGTTGGCCTGGGGCAGCAGGGGAAAATGGCATGGCATGGCGGGGGGTTGGGGGAGGGTTGAGGGACCAGCAACAAGATGGGGGCCAGGCGTTTGGGGAGCAGTAACTGGGGTGGAGGGGGGCAGTAGCTAGGGTGGCAGGCAGGCATTTGGGGGGCAGGGGGTGGGGTGCATGAGGGGAGCCCAGACTGGCATGAGGAGGGCCCGCCAATTTAGGAGGGTTCTGGGGCACACCAAATTATTCTTTAACCCCTGCCCTGAGGAGGGGTAAGGATCTGAGAGGGCAGAATATTTTGCCATCACTCATTTAAAGAGTACATTGAATAATGTAGAGATGAAAGAGAGAAAACACTTTACGTCCCATTCCCAGATGGCAGATGAAACCTACACAAATAAGAAACAAAACTGCATGTTTGCATTAAAGAGTGTTTTGAAACCCTGACAGCATTATGAGGCCCAATTTTCCAAGAGGCATGTACAAAAATGTATGCTTGATTGAAGGATGCAAACAGACAGGTATCTGCACCTACACCTTGACTTGTGCACACATTCCATACTAAGGTATTTGCCGGACAGGAAGGATGGTCTTGCATCTAAGAAACCAGCTTGGGAATCAAGAGAAGATCTAGGATTGAGTCTAGGCTGTATCCTGTGTGACCTTTAACAAAGTCACAAGAAACCAGGCTGTCCACAGAGTCTAGCACACTGGGTCCTGAGCCATTTTGAAAATCTGGCCCCAACCATAAGCACCAAGCAATTAAAAATCTGGCCCTTAGTACTTCATCCAAGGCCTGCTGGAGTCAATGGAAAGGCTTCCTTTACATCAGCTGTTTTGGACTGGCCCCAACAGTTGTACCTCATACCTCATCTGTACAATGAGAATAAAGAAAAAGACACTTCCTCTCTCCTACCCACTGTCCTTCTCGTCTATTTAGATTGTTTGAAGAAGTTTCGGTAGGGACTTGTTTGCTATCTGTATAGTACAGTGGGACTCTCATCTTGAATGGCACCCATAGATATGACTATAACTTTAACAATATAATAAAATAATGATGGGTCTGTCTAACCTAGGCATGTGCAAAAGAGAGTGGCCCATGATATCTAAACTGTCCATGTTACTAGTTCACACAAAGCCAGCTACCACCAAGTATGTCATCCATGTGATAGCCATCAGAGCTTGAGCTAAAAAGCCATGGGCTAAGTGGGCCGGTGACAAATTCACATTCTTTGCAGAGAAGCCCCGAAGGAGATCTACAACACACCCTCACCAGTGGGTTACACCGACTCTCCCATTAATACACAAGGCTCTACGTTAATATTAACTGTATTAATGCACAGACTATCACCCGCAAGGAGGGAAAAAGGCCAGATGTACAACACATGTTTACATGTACAGGATTAGCTCATCAGCTGGTATAAATTGGTCCAGCTCTTATTGTTTCTCATAAAATCTAATTATTTGAGTCATACATTAACTTTCTAATGATGCATCAATAATACCACACTGTTTGTTTGATGTGACATACGAGACAATAAGATAGACGTAACAAACCCTGGCTATTAATAATTGTTAATCTACAGCTACAAAAACATCTGACAAATCAATATCTATATGGGTTCTTTAAAAATAGCTTTGGCACCATGACCAAACCAAATCTAGTTTTAAAAAGACAAAGACCAGTTCTCACATAGAAATGCAGTTCACACATGGAAATTCTCATCACATGGGAAGAATGCAGTACAAATCCCACAGGGTGCACTCACAATCAAAACATGCTGATCCAGACCTTGAAATTTGGCTTACACATTTCACTGGCCCTTTCCTCTCCCAACGGGACAGCTAAGGAGAAGGGCTGATCCATTATTCACTCAATAAAGTTCATGCCCCATGAGAAGTCACTCCATAGTTGCTGGAACACAATTTAGTGGAGCTGTCAACAGTAAAATGTACCAGGACAGACACTGGGAATGCTCTGAAAACATTTTGTTCTGAATTAGTGGTCCCTAAACAGTGGTACAGAGGAATGTCTGTGGGGGGCATGGACCAGTCCCCAAGTAGAACAGGGAGGGGGCACAACTCAGCTCTGCTCTGTCCCTACCCACAACTTCGGCCCACCAGCTCCAGGACTTGGTCCCCAGCACCCAGCCCTGACCAAAGCCCTGCTCCTAGCCCCAGTTCTGGCCCTAGTCCTGGCCTCAGTTCCCAGCAGTGAGCCCACAGGGAAATGGTGGGGAAGGGGGGGAGCACAAAACATTTTGCAGACCACTGTTCCAGACAGATCACTGTAAGGCAGTGTAGTTCAGCTGTGTTCATTACAGAAAAGCACAAGTCAGGGCCCACTTAAGACATGCTGTGGCCCTAAGATTCAGAGGCCCCATACCACAAAAATAAAGAGAAAAAAGTGTATTGCATTATAAACAGAAAGGGTAATGGAAAAAACGCATGATAAACCATTGCATTTGCGTATACACATAGGCAAAGATGAAAGGAAAAACAACTAAATAAAACATATCTTGTAAAAAGCCTTACTTGCATTATCAGTTTCAACGATGATAAATCTTTTTCTTTATCTCTGACACATTTGGAGGCCCCAAGCCATGGCTTACTTGGCTGGTGCGTAAATCCGGCACTGGTACAAGTATTAAAACACAACTGTCCAAATAACCACTGACAGGAATACAGCAAACGCTATCTGTACTTTCCACCTGTCCAGCCTCAGGCTCCAAATAACCCACCTCTTGCTGTGTTTCCTGTGAATTTCTCTTATCTACATAAAGCCTAGTTCTTATTCACACCTTTCCTCCACAAATCTCAAGAAGTCCAAAGACAAGTGAGCATCATTAGCCCTATTTTACAGATTTGGTAACTTGTCCAAAGTCACACAGCAGGTCTGGGAACTGACCCCAGCTCCTAAATCCTTCCCACATGGGCCCTTTTCATTTTCTAGGGCAGTGGAAACATGAGGGGCGCCAAGCAATGCATTCACTTAAAACACCAACCAAACTCAAAAGGTTGCTGAGGTTTGGAAATGTTTGGTTCTTTTTTGGCTTTAATTCTCCCATTTCATCAAACTTCCCAGCCTGAACTGAATCACCATTGTTAATGCATGCTGTGCTCATAGGGTATGTCAACACTTGCAATTTAGTTTGAATTAATGAGGATTAATTTGAACTAAATTAATGCATGGCTACATTTGCTTTCATTATTTCAAACTAAGAAATTTCTTACTTTGAAGTAATGAACGCTTACTTTGAAGTTATAAAACCTCACTTAACTTCGAAGTAACAGTTAATTTGAATTTATTAGTTTGAATTAACCCAAGGGAGCTGTGTTAATTCAAATTAACCATTAGTTTGAATTAACGCAGTTTGACCTCCTTTGTCCCAGGCGCCTTCTCCTTCTAAGAATTGGATGGGGGCATGGTCCTTCCTGGGTACCATGTTGCCATGCTTCTCATGGTGCCCCTTTCCTAAATAGAACTAGCAAGTCCTGTCCATGGACATGCTAGTTTGATTTGGGTTTCTAGTGGGGCCATGTTAGTTTGAATTAACCATTATAAGTTAGTTGGAATTAACTTAGTTTGAATTAATTAAGTGTAGACATAGCCACAGCCATAGAGCTGCTGTGATGTGGCTTCAAAAAAAAAGGAACACTGGGAACCTCATGGAAAAAACCTTATCTTACAAGAATCCCAGTTCCAAGAGAGGAGTTCAGAGAAGCTTCTGAGAAACATCTGCTGGATGATTTTCCGAGCAGAGGTTCTGAGCAGCATGGAGATACTGGAAACAACTTAGAGCCAGATCCAAAGCCCCTTAAAGGTGATGGAAAGAATTCTGCTGGCTGCAGTGGGCTTTGGATTAAGCCGTAAGTGACCCTGCTGTCACTTGCACAAGCATAAACCAGGCGTGATTCCACTAAAGTCACTGAAACAGCAGTAGTGTAAAATAGGTGTGAAGTGAGGTCAGAATCTTGCCCAAAAGCATGGCTACAAAAACAGCCCCCGCTAGTGTCGTGGACTTGTGGCTTCATTTGACGAAATATGAACCGTGACAGGGACAGAGCAGGGAGGGGAATTTCATTTTGATTTTGACTTTTCAGGATATTAAACAAAAAAAAAAAATCCAAACATTCTCATGAGGAAAAAGACTTTTATTCTTCCTCTGAGTAAACTCAGAAGAGGAGGGAAACATCCAGAATAATTAGCTCAAATAACGGTGTTAATCACAAACAGAAAGAATGCATTTGTTATGATTCAATCCCTAGAGGAGGCTGAGAACATTTATTTTTTCTGTGGAGTGTAATTATTTCCCTTGCTTACTTGTTGCACATTGTCTGTTTCTGCCTTAACCAGCAAACTGTCATCACTGCTAGCATTTCAGTAGAGACTAGTTATTGCCTAAGTATTTTACATTATACTCCCGGCTGCTTCAGAGCCAAAACGCTGTAAATAATATACCATTAGACCTTATTACTGTCTCTGTTGCCAAGGCTAGCTGCTCTTGCTGTTTAGCACTAGTTTTAAATGAAAAGTTGGAAGTTACAATAGGCTCAGTTCTTCTCTCAGCAGCGTTGGGGGCAGGAGGATGGGGAGGGATCAGGAGCAACTGTATTGAAGCCAGATGTAAACCCTGTTTAATAAGTGAAGGGAAAATTGGTGCTTTTAACACAAAAAAATCAAATAACGATCTAGTTTACAGTCTCATTGTGCTGGGTGCTGTACAGACATGATCCTTGCTGATGACCTAATTAGAATCAAGTCCATCGTATAGTTCTCTCTCTACTGAGTATCTGTGTGATTTTTGTTTCTCTTTTTGGACAAGCGAACTGACGCATGGTGCAACACTGTTCAAACCTTAGACAAGATCGTGAGGAACCAGCCTGCCTGAAACTTGCTATCTCAAACCATTGGTATAATCAGCTGGGTCCTAAATCCAGGGGACAAAGACCCTATAGCAGTGGCTCTCAGCCCTTCTAGATGACAGTGCTACTTTCAGGAGTCTGATTTGTCTTGTGTACCCCAAAGTTCACCTCACTTACAAATGACTTACTTCCAAGATCAGACATGAAAATACAAAAGGGCCACAAGCACACTATGACTGAAAAACTGCAGACTTTCACATTTTTACTTATAATTATAAAATATACCAAGTGGAATATAAATATTGTTCTTGCATTTCATTCTCTAGGATATAGAACATAAACAAGTCACTGTATGAAATTTTAGTTTGTACTGACTTTGTGTTGGCTAAAAGCTTCCCCATCCAGTGCTTTTTACGCTGCTGTAAAACTAAGAAAATATCTAGATGAGTTGATGTACCCTCTGGAAGATCTCTTCACACTTCCAGGGATACACCTATCTCTGGCTGAGAACAGCTCTCAGGAAAGACTTCTGGGTCTATGCAGGATAACCAGCTTTCAGGCAGTGCAACTAAAGGCAGGTCTTCACTGATGGTGCCATCAGTCTGAACTTCATCAACTGACTGGACCTGTGAAGACCTGCTTGGTCAATCGGGACATTTCCCCTGCAACACTACCCAGGGCAATTGCATAATGCTGGTTTGAAGGGAGGCCCTTTCTTCTGAACCAGCACAATGCGTGTGGGGAGCAGAGAAGCCAAATATGGTTATTTTAGGTGACTTGTGTATCTATATTCAATTGCTGCACGAAAGGACAGGCATTGTAAACCTGCTCCAGTACACATTGCACCACACCAAACCACCATAGAAAATGTCAAATGCATGAGGATAGTGGAATCATGGGGCTGTGTAACTAAAAACCCAGGGCATCCTCATAATGACCAAGATCCTGTAAACTTCACCTGCCAACTACCCACTTCTTTGTCGTCACCCACTCTACTGGACTGGGCCCTATGTTTAGCATGACAAAGGCTAACTGCTAAACCCAGAGAGAACCCTGTTCACTACTCCTGGTAGTAATTACATTGTCTAGCAGGTTTTGCTGAGCTTGTTCATGCTTTAGAGCTGGCATTGCATATTATTTATCGGTCAAGTACAAGGCATATTTATAGCACCGAATACATAAATATAAACAAACAGACAGTATATAACCAGTATGTGAAAAATGTTGAATGTATGGCTCTTGTGTCTCCCCAAGCCCCTGGAGAATTCTGCTCATTTTTAGTGCAAACGAAAAGCTGGATGGGGAAGCTTTTAGCCAACACGATATTTTTATTACAACTGGAATCCTCATCTTGTCCACCAAGAACAAACACCAAAGGATGCCTGCAGTGGGCCCTCTCAGCTCTACTGTGTGTTTGCAGCCTGGCTAAGCAGGCTCCTGACTCACAGTATGAAGAGCTGAGAGAAAGGCTAGCAAGTGACGTGGGTTCCAGAGAAAAAGCAAGAAGCAGTGAAGGCCAAAGTTTTGCTGAAGCAAGAAATTTGGCGACAGTCAGTTGCTATTTCTGTTACTATGTCTGGGGTAAGGGAACTCTGGCTGGGTTTTGCTAAGGAGGCAGACAGTGCAGTGCAAACGTTCATGCCGTCAGAGTCTGAATGATGTTCATTTCTGCCAGCATGCTGGCTGGCAGCTCTTCTGCTGGGGTGCTGGTGGAGCATTTTACATGGAGCAGTTGCTTCCAGCTTCTTCCATGGTAGCCTGAAAACCCCTACGTGCACCAAGCCTTAACTGCATAGAGAGACTCTCTCAGGCTCTTGTAGAGAACTTGACTCATATTAGCCACGCAATTTGCGCTCTGTCTTCTACTGTGATGGAGAAGGCCATCCCTATCCACACTTCTTTCCACCCCTTCATGTTACTTGCCTTTGTTTAATGTTTACAGGCCCAGCTCTGCCACCCTTCATCTCCCTGTCTGTGCTACTGCACACAAGTATTTCTCCTGGCCTCACTGGTTACAGGATCAGGCTCTCAATGAGAACCTAACTGAGCCTCATTTTGCTGCTCCAGAAGGCGTCTCATTGTAGTTGCCCGGCCCTGCCAATTCAAGGAAATGATCTTGTAGCAGGCTCAGGGGCCCGAACGAAGACAATCTTTTCTGTTGAGGTTTAGCTTAGCTGTGCATGCAGAGAACAGTGTAAAAGCCCTAAAAATATCTACCTTATATCATCGAAATCTGCTGCTCACCTCCTGAGATTCTGCACTAGGAGCTCTGCCTGCGGCGGTACTTGGCACATACAGCAAGGCTAAGAACCATACAAATGCTATTGCTGATGTCTCTAGCTCATTCAAGAGCTGTGAGAGTTTGTGCCACAGCAGTCTTGACCTTTGAAAGAGATGGTCTACTTCAGGCTATGTAAAAGGTCACCCCTTCATGTTTGTGCTATAATGGGCCCAAGCTTTCTTCCCTAAAAGGTGACTTTGCTGTTAACTTTCCAATATAAAGGAGGGTGGCAGGAAGAGCTGACCCAGGCTGAAGAGCATCAAGCAACGGTGAACTATCGGTGTGAACAATGCCCCGAGCAATTGTCAGGAAAGGAATCTCCTCAGCCAAATTCAAAGCACGTATTTTCTAGGTGCTTACAGAGCTTCTGTCAAGGTTTTTGTGCTATGGTATAAGAGAATAAACTCAGCTGAGCCAGCCGAGAAACACTATTGAATCTCTTTGTTCTTCTCTCCCCAATGCACAGCAATGGTGTCCCAACAAAAACTAGTTGCCACGCTCAGACCTAGGGCTTTATACACTTGTACACGTGTTCATCACTCACACTGCTGCTTATGCTTAGAAGTCAAACTGTTTTGCTGCTTTACCTATTAATTTCAGTTTTAAAACACTGCAGGCAAGGCCCTGGGCACATGTACAATAAAAACAGTCATTCACAAGTAAAAGGATTCCTCTCTCTCTCCCTCCTCAAAAGCCCAGGAGAACAGACAGTGTGCCTGGTGGGCAGACTGAAGTTCTGTCAGACGAGGAAGGGAAACGTGTTCCAGACTCACAGGCTCCCTCACTGGGAAAGCCCTGCCAGCTGCTCCCTCTCCTTGAAACCCTGGGACTGTCAACTTGAGCAACTCAACTGGTTTCTACTGCTAAGATCTCCAACAAGAAGAAACATGGTGTGGTGACAAACTGTTCAGTGCTCTCAGGGTAAGTCTCACCACCTTGAATTGCTACTGGGAAATGAACCGAAAGCCAGTATATGCAGGGATGGGGAAGGGTTTATATTTTTCATTTGAAATACTACAAAAGTCAATACATAGAGGGATCAGAACATGGAGTGGTGAGAATCTTTTGCCTTCTGAGCTTTTCCAACCTGCTCTCGCCTTGGAAGCTGCATGACAGGACTTGCCACATGTGGAAAAAGGGTAGTAGACTAACAGCCTTGTTTTAACATTTCTTAAGGTATCTTCTCTTCATGCACGCCCCTGCCCCCAGAAAGGCCTAGAGGTATATGCTTAGCTCCTGTATCCTCTTGGAGAGTATGGGTATAATGTGTATTTCACACAGGCTGCAGAAGAGTTTTATGGCACACTTTTCACAGGGGTGTCGTATCCACTGCTTTTTAGTAAAGAAAAAAACACGTGCAAATACACTTGAAAGAATTTGCAGAAGTCCTTATGCTTCTCCCTGGAGATGTATCACTGACAGACCATTTAGAAGTGTGAAGTCATGCATCATCTAAGCAGATGTTAGGGCTTGGATACTAGTGGTGGCATTTCTAGGACCTAGTATTTGGGATGGCAGAGTTTGTGAATGGGGGTGAATCACTGCCCTGGTGCCACTTCTGAGCTTACTGCAAGGATTTTTCAACTCTAGATCAGTGGTTCTCAACCACTGTGTCAGGACACATTACTGTGCCGCCACACAGCAGTAAGTGTGTCACAGAGAACTGGGGAAACAGCTGGATTAGGCCTGGGGTGGGTGGGCTGGAGTGTCCTGTAGGGTCACAATATGCCACCAAGCATGTTGGGACCTGCAAAGGGTTGAGAATCACTGCTCTAGGTAAGGCAGTTTGATACACTGTGTATACAATATTATTTCAAAGTATCTGAAACGTACGGACCAAATGTGTGTGTGCATGCTTATGGGCCACCTTAAATCTAGTAACTGCTACCACTTCCTTACAATATGTGCATTCGTGCACACACACGTAGCTTAACACAGCTTTAACTATATATAAGGGATTAACTTATATGGTGGATTGGGTTTTAGAGGGAGCTAAGTGAGTTGGTGGCCAAGAGAGAAAGACCTGGCTCCTCTTTGTAAGGAACAAGATGGGAAGTGAGAGAAAATGGGGAAGAACCTTTTTTAAAGGCCTTGTTGTGTTTTACAGGGAATGGGACAGGAAGGTGAAGAAGCAGCAGGAGAAGAGATGAACTGTGATAGTGCAAAGGCAAAGACAACTTTTTGAAGAGACAGAGGTTTGGCTAGGTCAATGTGAGAGAAACTGAGGTAGCTGGAGAACCGGGACCTCTTGAGTCACTGAGACAGGAGCTGAATCACAGGAGTGTATGAGATGTAAAATTTACAGAGCACAGGGCTTGACTGCACCTCTGCTCCCTAGCTGGGTAGTGGGTAAAAATCCCTCCCTACTTCTCCAGGGTACTTTGAGGATAAACCTTCTCAATCACAGAGAAGCACTTAGATATGATTTTGATGGGTCATTTAGGAACCTAGACTGAGACACAGCTCTAAAAGAAACTCTGATGATGCCAGAGCTACAGCCTGACCCATTTCTCCCTTTGCTTTGTTCTCCATACCATGGAATTTAAATACTTAAGTCTGGTTTATAAAAAGGGCTGCTGACTTAAAAATTTAGTTAATTGTTATCTGGCAGTGGAGAACCACTGGCCTAACATGGAGAGTGCACTACTCAACAATTCTCCTGGACAGCAACTATAAGGAAGAAAAAGAAAGGTCCAGAGGTTAAAGTCCTGGCTGAGACTCATGCAGCCTAAGTCCAATTCTATGCTTTGTCACAGAGTTCCTATGTGATCTGGGGTAAGTCATTTAATCGCTGTGCATCAGTTCCAAATCTGCAACATGAGGACAACAACACTTCCTTTCTCCTCTATTCAGACAGAAAGATCTTCCAGGTGGGGTCTTCTCTCTTGCTGAGCACCTACAGAGCGCCTAGCATGAAGGGATCCTGATGTTGACTGGGGCCTCCAGGCCCCATGAGTGAAGATCAAAAGAAGAAAGTGTTCAGAACATGGGAGATGTTTCAGTTGGACTGTTGTGTTAAATATTGGGGGGAAAGGGAGTCTGAATATCAGGGATGAGATTGCAATGCGAGCAGGGTTCCTAACTCTCTTAGGCACCTTTGAAAGTTCCAGATTAGAAGTGCAGGCAACAATCCACATGAAGCTATGACTTCTTCCACAGAGTGAATGACAACTTGCTTTCCCTCCCTCTTCTCTGTGCAAGTTTCCTCCTCTTCCTAGCTTTCTGCAGCAACTGGAAGAATCCTGCTCATGAAATGTGTAATTTATGGATGAGTGGAAATGACCCTCTGCTGGGATTCTTTATAAGGATGATGTTGAAAATGGATGGTTTTAGCATGAGGTTCTTTGTTGCTTGTCTTTGCCTGTGCAGACTATTACCTCTTATCAGGTCAGCTGTTCTGAAAGTGCAAGTTTGACAGCTGTGATTTTTGGTCTGAATTCATTTTGGGGCTATGGATGCATTTCATCTAGCATGCCACAACATTCCTTCAAGACAGATCTGAAAAACATAATGGCAGTTTGGTGGCCTCCATGGAATGAGCTAATGACTGTGCTGTAGTTCTTTAGATCTCAACACCCTCCAGTCGCTTGAGATTAGTCACAATAGAGAGGCCAGAGATTGATTCTGGGATGGAATTACCTCCACTCGTCCCTATGCAATAAGTGGGGAATATTAGCAGGAGAGCGCTTAAACTGTCACATCCGATTTGTCTCACATCTGTGAAGGAGACACTCAAGGCTATCAACCCAGAAACTTTCACCAGCAGTTAATTCACTAAAAATGCAGTTTGGGGTTTTCTGTAAAACCCCAGACATTCTTGCACAAATTCAGGCTATGCCTCTCCTGTTATACAGGCCTGATCCAAAACCCATTGAAGCCAGTGAGAGTCATAGCAGTGTGTGTTACCTTATCCTCTAGAAAGCGGTTGGCCAAGAGGGGAGAGATCCCTGATGTCCTTAGGTCATGGTTCTCTTCAAAGAGCCAAACATGGTGCCACCAAGTTGTTATGATGGCCCATGTATCTAGGGTGAGCAGATGCCCTGATTAAATAGACATTGTCCCAAATATTTGGGGCTTTGTCTTATATAGATGCCTATTGCCCTCCACCCTGTCCCAGTTTTTCGTGCCTTACTCCAAAAGGGTTTTGTTGCTTTCCTTATTGACAATTCCAGCCAGAGTCTGCTGGAGGTAAGCATGAGATTTCAGGAGTGTGGGATAGATCTGCTGTACATTTTCACCTTTGCTGACGGGCATGACAGTCAAGTATATTACAGCTGATACATTTGCGAGAAGTTGGGTGCTGCTAGCTAACCCTTCTTGCTATTTCCCGGCTGTCTGTCTGAGACATGAACAGAAGGCAGGGTAAAGCTGAAACCTGAAGCTTTTCACAATTTTTCTCCATTTTAGAATTAGCCATGCACATCTCCACAGAGCAGAGATTCTTGTCTTGACATTTGTGTCTGTGCCTGACGTTCTGCCAGAAAAATTCTTTGAGGTGAGCTCTTGTGATTTATCCCATGTTCTTGATACAGGGAACTATATGATCTTTCCATTCTCTGCTTCTAAAAATGAAAGCAGTATATCTTCCTCTTCTGGCCCCTCCCAAAATATTTTCTGTCTTGGCAAAAAGAGCACCCCAAGAGTGATGCACTAAGGTAAATTTCACCTCTGTGCTCTACGTTCATAGCTAGTTAAATTCACATTTGCTTCTGAGATGCTACAAACTGTATATGTAAGCTGCCACAGAACTATGCAATTGGAGTAGGCAATACCATACATGGCTGGGAGGCCTGGGAGTTTTAGGAAAGCTTGTACACAGATGCAAGATGATAGAAGAGTAGCAAGGTTGCCATTTAGCCACTGCATTAAAACCCTGAACTGCTGTTCCTAAAGATCAGCCTGTGGTTCCAAAGGGCCAGAATAAATTCGGCAGGAGTCTCAGTTTAAATGGTAAATCTCCTTCCTGGGATCTCAGGTTTATTTACAGATATTTTCCTCTCCTTGATGCAGCCAAAATACCACAAAAGTTAGTGAAGTCCCCAGACACATTTCCATTACATAGTTAAACAGTCCTTAAATCCCTGAAACAACTCATATAAACAGACCAGGGATTATGGATCCAGAGTCCCTTTGTCTTGGCTGCTGGTTAGCAGAGCCTTTTCTTCATCCTAATTCAGAAAGAAACTGAGTCTCTGAGCCTGGCTAAACTCAGCAGCATCCACCCATCTGTCACCATTGGTATGGTACCGAGTGGGTTGATTATCCCGGTACGGGTGAGAATCAGGGGCGTCACTGGTGCCAGGCTTACAGGGCTCGAGCCCCAAGTCCCAGCGCCCAAGCCCTGGGTCTCTTCCCATGCCAGCAGCACTCCTGGTGAGAAGGGTGTTGTCTAGTTACCAAGGCTCAGGAAGGCACTCCAAGATGGTACTGTGGGATTTAATGTAAACTTCACATCAGTTTCTGACTCGAGAGGAGTAAAGCACATCCTCCATGCACTGACACAGATCTGTGCACCCTGTTAGACAGCTCACAAGAGATAACTCTGAAAAATAAATCTGTAAACAATAGCTTCAAAGCAAAAACATTTGTTCATTCCAAGAAGTCGCAGACTCTCTCAATTGAACTCACAAATGTCGACTTAGAGTGCTTGCGAAGCGCTCAACTCCCTAATCGGCAGCTATCAGTCACTTCTTGATGTCAGAATAGCAAATAAGATTTGCAGACTCCTTAGAAAAACCTTGCAGTCACAGGCAGTTTTACCAAATAATTCCACTGACTTTCCGGCCTGGAGACAGAAACCTAAGTTGACTTGTGGGTGTACTAAATCAGGATCAGAACAAGTCTGAATTTTCTATTTCTATTCATAGAACTTATAAAATAACTATGAGACAGTGACTCCCATAACTTCCCTTGCACAGAAAGGAAATGGGTTCACCCTGCTGCTCTATTTAAAAATGAAAACATTCAGGATCACTCTGACCTAATTTCTTCCTTGCACAAGAAAGAGATTGGGGAAGAGGGGAATCACAGTCATGGACTTTCTGGTCTCTTTGTTCTAGTTTCACCATCCACCTTGCAACTGATTTATTATTTCAACAATGTGGCCAGCACCAGCCTCTTACAAGACATTATGTACCAATACCTAGTAATGGGGTGAGAGCCCAGTGCAGCACACCAGCACTTTTAACTCCCATCATCAACAATTATAGCAGCTGACGGACCATGTGAGACACACAGGCTGATCCTCAGGGCCAGACGATGTAATACATTGAAGACAGATACTAAAATTCTGCCTATTTTTGAGTCTGATGCTTGTAAGGTTCCCCATAGGAAGAAAGTCCTGTGTGATATTGAATCAGAATACCTGACTGAGAAGCTATAGGTTTTGCCAACTTCCAGAAATGAGAGAGAAAATAATTAGTGGTACATAAAAGGAGAAAGGACAGCCTTGTGACTAGTTTATTGGACAAGAGCTCAAGAGTGCTGGGTTCAAGTCATTTAACCTATTTTTGCCTCAGTCACTCATTTATAAAATGGAGATAATATTTTCCTGCTACACAGAGGGACTGAGAGGCTGATTCACTGATGTGTTAGAGGTGAAAGCTTAAGTACAAGGGGGTCATACAGGGCCATACACGTAGTTTATCAGAGCAACTGGATATGCTTTCAGGGTTATGCACACACAGACCTGGGTCGGGCTTGCTCCTCCTGTTCCCCCCTCTCCGCTCTGCTCAACAAAGAGGCCCAACCTACCACTTAATGCATGTTGTTTTAGCCTCAATGAATTGGAAATCTCTAACAGAGCCTCGGCACTAGAGCATGTCATATCTGGGTTGACCCTTTGTCATCTCTCCAGCTGTAAACTTGTACTTTAGCGGTTTTCTGTGATGCTTAACAAAAACACGCGCACACACATGCACACACAGACCTTCTCCTACACTCTGAGCAGAAAAACTGCCTTTAAAAAATGCGGGAGTGAATGCTGCTCTCCACATGGAACTAATGGGCTAGGCACATTTCTGAATTTTCTTGCCACAGTGATTTATTTGCACTGCAGTGGCAAGAACCAATAAATATAGTGGATAAATGGTTAACGTTCCCCTGCAGATGTTCACAGCTTATTACTATTATTAATTATTATTATTATTATTATTATTATCATCATCATCATAATTCAGAGACTGGCAGAAGACACTTGATTAGCAGCCAAAAATCTCTTGGATCTGAGTCTTGCCTTTCCAGTCCACCAGAATCTTATCCTCTCATGACAACCTGAGAGCATCAGAGAACGCCCTAAACAGCACCTGTGGTGTCTGCATGTCTCCTTATTGGCACACACACACTTCTGTGGGTCATTACCCCTTCTGCCCCTCAAGCGCCTGTGCCCAGGCAAAAATAGATATGAAATGTTATCAAATACAATGGTTTAAGTTCTTTTGGAAGTCAGCCTGGTGGGGCAGAGGGAGGGAGGATCTTTGAAAGCCTTGAGGTTGAATTTTGATTCTGTCTAACTGATGGGAGTCAGTCTCTTTGGACAAGCATCCAAACATTACATAGGAATGAAGAAAAGTTTCATGATTTTTTTAGGCTCATAAATAGGTCTGAAGTCAGCTCAGTTGTTCTTGCCCACAAGCATTATGTTTCTCAGCATGTTTCAAAGTACAGGCCCTGCTGGGCACAAGTAGCTTGATTGTGAAATTTTTCATTTTATATATCTATATTCTAAAATCAATTTTAAAACCACCATGTTGCTTTTGTTTTGGAGTGAATGAAAAACCAACATAGGGATCGCACCACCCCTTCAGCCTCGCACTTTCCGGGTGATATTACTTGGGCCTGATCCAATGTCAATTGAGGGATATTCAGTTCAGGTGGTTACAGACCAGGAGAAATACAGTGTTTTATCCCAGTTATACAGATGGAGAAAACAAATTACAGAGCAGCAAAATGATTTATGCAAAGTTAATTAGGAAACTCATGAAATAAAATTTGAATTTCTTATTTATTAGGCCAACATCTTAACCAGAAGTTCATCCTTCCTCTTGACTCTTTCATGTACCTTGCACCCAGATTTGCTCAATAAACTTCAGATCAGGACACAGGATCACAATTTGGTGTTGACTCCTGTGGACTTGGTTACATAATCCAACAGCCAAGGCATGCAGCAGTTATTTACACTGTAATCGACAATCAAAGAGTCCCAGGGAATCAAGAGATTCAGGCATTCATGTGAAACAGAAACCTGCATTCCTAGCTACTTTGTGGCAGTCAGCATTCATTCAATGAGAGGCTTTAATATCACGCAAACCCAACAACACAGGCACATCAAGTCAAGGTTGATGGGGCACAGCATCCTTTATCTGTCCTATATTAGTCTCCAACTAAACCCCAATGTTGTTTGAATGCTTTGCTAGATCAAGGGCAGCCTGTTTTCCAGAAACAACTGATCGTAGGTTACGCCACTTGGGTAAACAGGTGGGGCATTCAGTCCCAACAGCCATAGCTGCTATATTTTTCTGCAGCACAATAAAAAAATATAATTCTTTTAGTCTGTTTTTAGTCTATATTTAAACTGAAACTGGAAAACTCCCAGCTCTTCAGGAATTTTTAAGTACCCGTTAGCATCTACAAGGTTGGCCCACAGGGCCCTCCAGAGGACTTCAGGGGACTAGGGCATATTTAATATTAGGAAGCCCCCTTCTTTGTTCCATACATACAACTCATACCATCTCCTACCTCAGCTCACTCTGGCCACCTTCCCAATTACCAAGACCCTCTTGGTTTACCCAACCCCAATGTTCCCTAGGACATATAAAGTCAGAAGTTGAGGCAGGGGCCAGGGCACGGGCCACCTCCTTAATGGAGACCTGGGGCAAGTTGCCCCTGTGTCCCCCTCACCTGGTGGCTCTGGTGGTCCATGAACTATTATTACACTACCACGCAGATTGTTTTCTCAGGTTATTTATCTTGGGATGATAGCAGGAATAGTAGTATAAACCCAGTGGTAATTCTGACCTTCTTCTTTATACCATTCAAACACAGAACTCTCCCAATGCTCTGATTACTAAAACACTTCTTTATCATCACAGTTTTACTGACTTTCCACCCTCAACTTTGCTGCCAATGTATGTAAGGAACATACCAGCTCTCCACCCAGGAAACAAGGTACCAAGAAGAATACAAGCAATCCTATAGAAGCACTCATGACAAAATCCTTACGCAAATTAAAGAAATTACTGGTAGCCCGAATAAGAATATAACCTCATTTTTCCAGTGATCTTTGCTAGACATAGAGAGCAAACCTCAATCGCCTAATGAGTGTCTCATAATCTCCTGCTCAAATATGCAGCTGTCTAGGGAAGAAATATGTACTGACTTTCAGGTTTGGGTTGGAGTCCATTCAGACTCTGAAACACAGCAAGTGAGGAAGATGTCAGAGCCCAAACATCAGTAGCAGGTAAAAGACAAGTTCCAAAGGAGTAGCCGTGTTAGTCTAGTCCAGCAAAACAAACAAGGAGTCCTTTCAAAAGCTCATGTGATAATTCAATTGGTTAGCCTTTAAAAAGGGCCACAGGACTCCTTGTTTGTTTAGGTTAAAGACAGGAAAGAAAGCATAATTATAAATGGTCAGTGTTAACAGTAGAGAAAGAGAAATAACAGCCCCCCCCCCAGATCTGTGCTGGGACCAGTATTGTTCAACAAATGAGTATATGATATGGAAAAAGGAGTAACCATTGAGGTGGCAAGTTTTTAGATGATTCATAATTACTCATGACAGTTAAGTCTAAATTGGAGTGTGAAGAGTTACAATGAAATCTCACAAAACTGGGTGCCCAGGCAATAAAACAGCTGATGAAATTCATTGTTGATGAATGCAAAGTAGAGCATATTGTATGTATAGTTGGGATTATTTTTTCCAAAGTGTTGGGGTCTAAATTAGCTATTTCCACTCAAGAAAGATCTCGGAGTCATCGCAGAAAGCTCTCAGTGGCAGTGAGAAAAGCTATCAAAATATTAGGAACCATTAGGCAAAGGATATCTAACAAGACAAAAAACATTGCAATGCAATAATATAAATCTATGGTACACCCACATCTTCAATATCACACACATTTCTTGGTGCCCCATCTCAAGAAAAGAGATTAGACTAGGAAAAAGTACAGAAAAGGGTGACAAAAATGATTAATAACAGGGAGCAGCTTCTGCATAAGGAGAGATTATAAAGACAGGACTGTCCAGTCAGAAAAGATATAACAAGAGATGTGCTAGAGGTCTCTAAAATCATGAACTGGATGAAGATACTGAATAAGGAAATATTATTTACCCTTTCACATAATGCAAAAGTCAGGGGTTGCCTATATGAAAGCAAAAGGCAGCAAAATAAATAATAAACATAAGGAAGTACTCCTTCACACAATGCACGGTCAATCCATGGACCCTGTTGCCAGGAGATGCTGTAAAGGCCAAAAGCATAACTGGCTTTAAAAAAGAATTAGATCAGTTCATGGACAATAGATCCATCAATGAGTCTGTTAGTTAGCTAAGATGGACAGGGTATAACCCTATGCTCTGTGTGTCCCTAAACTTCTGATAGACAGAGGCCGGACTCGACAGCAGAGGATGGATCACTTGATATATTATCCAGTTCTGTTCACCCTCTCTAGAACGTCTGGCACAGGCTGCTGTCAGAAGACAGGATACTGGGTTAGATGGACCACTGGTCTGACCCAATGGCCATTCCTTTGTTCTTATGAGATCTGTGGAAAATATTCATGAGCAAATTATTTAAGAATATGTAACAGCTGGAGGAGAACCATTACTTGCATCAGTCTAGAATTTGCTATTTCCAGGTTTTGTGACTGGTAAAACATTGTAAAGTCATCATGCAATAAATTACTTACAACTGACCTATTTTTATTTAGAGCAATGAAAGAGAAACTCTCCTTTCAAGTGTGCAGATGGGCTGTAGCAGACAGAGAGGATCAGAGGATGTTTATCATATTGAGAGGAAGTCGAGTCTTTGGAACAAAAGATCCAAAAAAGAGGATGCAGAGTTTGTTTCTCCACATTGACTTTTATAAGTGTAAGGACAGCAATGATGAGAAAACAGGATTTCACAAGCACAGATTGAAAAGCAACTTCAATTAGCAAATCCACCATGGAAGAAAGTGCTCTGAGCAAGCCTGCTTTTCTAACCATGGCCCTGACTCAACAAGACTCTTAAGCATGTCTGTAACTTTAAGCATGAGATTAGTCTCATAAGCATTAATGGAAATACTTGTATGAGGGGAGGAAGCATATCCAAGTGGGAAGCCAACTGGACCAGGACCCAGGCGATCTGGAATTAATTTCCAGCTCTGTCACTGTTTTGCTGGGTGACTTTGGACAAGACACTTCCCAATAAGTGGCTCGGTTTCCTTATCTGTGAAATAGGGATAGTGTTATTGACCTCCTCTGCAAAGTGCTTTGTGCTCTATAGATGTAAAAAAAACTATACAAGCTAGGTAATATTATGAAAAAGTGCACAGGGCCATGATGATTCAGGGTCCTTGGGATGATGCCAAATAAGGATGGCTATATTAGCAACCATAAACATTCAACAATCATGAGAGTGTCAGGAAAACATCATTTAAATGATTCTTTTTATTTGCCTTTTCTCTTTTAATCCTCTGGGTTTCACATTTTTAAGCTTCCTCTGTAACCACGCAGACAAGAGACCAAGGGCTTGTCTATGTGGCCCCGAAGTTCAGATTACAGAACTGTGAATTGTGGAATATACTGTGCTGTAACATCCCTGTGCTGGGGAGATGAACCCAGAGGTACCTACTCCACATTTTCAATAAGCAGGATGAAAGTTAAGGTGAATTATTTACCTTTGAGTTCTCATCTACAGTATCCACACGGGGAGCTCACAGGACACACTTGCAAGTCACATACCCCTAAAACGAACTGTGGTGGTGTGTGGAAATAAACTTAATTTCCCCCCCAAAATTGAAATCTGTAATCACATGACTCCAGGAGCTGGGGCTTTAAGTAAAAACATAAGATGCCATGAGTCTTATGATTCAAATCATGAGTGCATCACGTGCAGGCTTCATTATCGCTCAAAGAGTTATTTTTGTCATAATCTGGTAGGCTACTCTACAGCTATAATGTACCAATTTATCTGTAATAAGTCAAATACAGAAACCAGAGACTTAAAATTTGTTCTAGTTTTCTCACCAGCTATATATTCAAGTATTTTTCTAGATATCATGCTATCAAACAACCACACACTAAACTGTTATCATGAGAAGCCCAAACAATGAATTACTCCTCATTACTCAAAGAAAACAGTAGAGTTGTTTTTATTTTTAAAATTATTCAAACCAATTTAGAATGTCACTGAAGATTTGTCAAATATCCTAAAAGTAATACTGCTGCACTATTCACACACAAGGCTGTTTGCTAATTTGTTGCTGCTTCTATAAACTGGTAAATTGCTTAAGATGAGGAGTGCGATCCAGACTCCATTTAAGTCAAAGGCAAAATTTCCAATGATCCCATTAAGTCTGCAAGAGCTGTTTCATGATGGGAATATTCCATCAGAATAATTTTCCAGTGGGAAATGTCCTTTTCACAAAATTGAAACTGTCTAAAAAAAATTCAATTTTCTGTTAAAAAAAATTAACGTGAGGGCTCCCCAGAAAAAGGTGAAACTGATGAGACCTTTTCAGACAGGCCAGGCAAGCCAAATATTTCAATGTCAGTTCTTCCAAAACAGATTGGCAGGAAAAAAAAAAAATCTCTTCCGACAAAATTCTTTGCATTTTTGACTTTTCATCCTGATTTGGGATGGAAAAATTCTCAAAACACAGAAACATTTTTGGAGGGATGGATCTTTATTTTCTATCCAGCTCTGTTCAATACCAACAAATAAATGTGTTGTTCTGGTGTTTTTGGCTGTTGCAATGCATCACACCATGTTATACAACTGAGCAATGCCCTAAAAGATGGGCTGCATTAACACAGCAATACTGTAAAAGATGCACTGCATGAACACACCAATACCCTAAAAGATGGACTGCGTTAACACAATTTGTTTGTTAAGTGCCAGAACATGTCAGAAAACTTATGCCTGAGCCCAAAGAAAATACACACGGTTCTTTAGGAAAAAACAACATTTGTGACACTTAGCCAGCGTACAGCCTTCAGTCCTGCATGCATTGTCATTTACGCATTACTGGTAGGCAAAATCTCTTTATCAATTGTTGTGCACAGTGCATAACCCTGCTGTTACAGATGATAATGCACTAGAATTAGATGAGCCCTGCTTCCCAGCTTCTTTTTGGTACTGTATATTTATAGCCTTCTTCAATCCAGATAACGAGGCTGACAAAGCAAGATTGACTTGATCAGCATGTACGTAAAGTACAATTGCTGCTACTTGCTCATCTGTCATGGTTATGTTTGGATGAGATTCCCGTTTACTTTTCCTATTTTCTTCTTGTTGTTTGTTGCATTTATGGTTGAGCTAGGTGAATCATGCAAACAAAGCATTCGCTGGGACTTGAAAGAGAGTAGAAAGGTGTATGTTTTTACAACCCTTTCAGGTTCACTTCTATGAAACTCTTCTTAAGCATCATGGTCTCACCTAAAGCCAAATCCACTGACGTTAATAGAGCTGCACCCATTTACAGTGGAAGAAAATTTGACCAATGTATTACTACCATTGCTGCTTTCACTTTGAATAAATAATACAATTAGTTGCATAGTAGAGGGCATGGAGGGTCAAAAGTAATCAGTACCCCAGGAATTCAGATATTTGTACTGTCCAACTTCTTTGGTCAACAAAAATAAGCTAAAAACCTCATGAGAATAAGTTATTCTCTCAAGATTTCTAGTATTCATTTCCTGGTTCTGTTTGGGCCATAAACAGCAGCAAGAACCTCATCCCACAGCGTATCAGCACATTACAACAGTAACCTTCTCCACCCTGGAATTTCTAGTTCCTTTGTGGAATGGAAATGGCAGAGACCAATAAACCAACAATATTCAGAAAAGTAGACAGAGTTTTCCTGATACTCTACGTGACTCAAAAACATGTCTCTTTCACCAACAGAAGTTGGTCAAACAAAAGATATTATCTCACCCACCCTGTCACTCAAAAATATATTCAGTTTGGGATTCATTTCAATTGCTGGCTGACAGCATGGACTGGTTTTGACTGCACAGTTATAAAACGCTGGACTACAATGTATGGGAAGAAGATATGCATGGACGAGACACTGTTCTCCAGTTGTACTGTGGAAACCGTGGAGAGTGGGCAAGGAAGTGCCTAACTGAGACCAATATGCCTTGGTTATACTAAAAGTCAAGACAGAGTAGCTTTCAAGACTCCTGGTTCTCAAACAACACGATCATGCTCTCTCTCAGATAAATTAAATTACATCTTGCCTGTTAGAGATAATGCTTATTCAATCTGATCTGGGCATAGGGACTGATGGGAGACAGCCTGAAAAGGAAGACTAATCCATGCCTCAGCTGCTCTTTGTAAGTGCTACCAAATGTCTGAGAAAATGGTTGATTTGCTGGCATGAATGAGTGGTTTGCTCAGGCCAGATATGCCCAATTCAGGGATGTGGAGAGAACGTGTGAAACCAGCTCTGACTGTACTCTCAGTGTGGGGTGCAACTGCTTCTCGGTGGCACCTGCAGACTTAATTGTGACCCGCAGCACTGGCCTCCCTCCATGGACGTGCGGAGACATTACTGAATTTTGCAGCCAGCACTCTTCCTGACGAAAAAAATGCTGCCTTGATTGCTTGAACTGAATCATACTGTAGTGACTCCACTTGTTCCAAGGTAATTCACAACAAGCAAAGAGAGAGGTGAAGCACATATATGTTTTGTAGGCAACTATGTGGAGCCCGCATATTACAGCCACAGGCATGCAGATACAGAAGGTCTAAATGGGTTATACAGGCAATTCATCTTTTACGTTTGCAAACGTTAAAATTTGGGTCTCCAGAGTAAAATAAACAACCCCTGACCCAAACATTCTCCCATTGTTCTGTCAGTTAAAGTTATAAGGCTATTTTTAGTCCCCCTCTGGCAGGGAAGCAACCACTGGAGTTTGTTCTGAACAGCAACAGTCAGAAATCTGAACTATGACAGCAAAAAATATTCAGCGATAAGCACGTAACTGGAGACATAATGTCAGAAATCCAGAAGGCAGACTGCAGGCTAGAACTGAACATTAAATAAACCACCATAGTCATCCACATAAGGCCTTCAGAAAAATTAAAAGCCCCATTCAAAACAAAGCTAGAGTTAGCTGCTAAACGGCAGGATTGAGTGTGCGTGTGCATGCACGCATGCAAGAGAGAAGCTACGGCGGTAGCTACTTTGCCACTTATGTATAGTAGTCCTAGGAGAACTGCACACCACTGCATGAGTGCAGAATTAACGTCCCCCTGAGATTCTTTTCCCATCAGAATAATAGACTGACAGAGAAGTTGAACAGAAGCATAATTGCATCTTTTGCCCACCAGAAGCTGATGTAGCGCCAGAAGAGAGGGCTGCTGGCTCATGGGCCAAAGCAGGCATCCCTGGAGAAGGAGGCGGCAGAGGCTGCCTTTCTCACAGTGCCCTATCTGCAGGGCCGGATGAGGAGACATGAGATAAGGGGGGGTGGACAGAGCAGGGCACACTATACCACTGAGGATAGGTCCACACAGACGGGGGTTGAGAAGGGCTAGTGGGGGGTGGGAACTCGGAAGCTAATGGGGTAAAAATATTGAGCCAGGGGCTCAGTGGGAGTGGGGGTCCAGGGGACACACAGGCACAGGGACGCAATATATTTTGACTTCAGTGAAGCTTTTGATTTGGTCTTCCACAGTATTCTTGTCAGCAAGTTAAAGAAGGATGGGCTGGATGAATGGACTGTAAAGTGGATAGAAAGCTGGATAGATCATTGGGTAGCGATCAACAGCTTGATATCTAGTTGGCAGCCTATATCAAGCAGAGGGCCCAAAGGATCAGCACTAGGGCTGGTTTTGTTCAACATCTTCATTAATGATCTGCAAGATGGGGTCGATTGCACCTGCGGCAATTTTGCAGATGACACGAAGCTGGGGAGAGTGGCAGATACGCTGGAGGGTGGGGCTAGGATACAAGGTGAGAAATTATAAAGGGGTAGCCGTGTTAGTCTAGTTCAGTAAAACAAACAAGGAGTTCTGATTTGACCTAATCTTCCTGTATATGCTGTTTCAATCTTTACAACTACTTTGATTTGCTGTTAGTCTGACCTGTTCCCATGACTTACACTTCCCTGCATTTATTTCCTCGCATTCTGTAAGTTCCCCCATCTTCAAAGCATCTGACAGAGTGGGATTTTCATCCACGAAGCTCATGCAATAAATAAATTTGTTAGTAGATAAAAGTGCCACAGGATTCCTTGTTTGTGTTACTATACAAATTAGAGGATTGGGCCAAAAGAAATCTGATGAGGTTCAACAAGGGCAAGTTCAGAGTCCTGCACTTAGGATGGACGAATCCTACGCTCTCTTACAGGCCGGGAACCAAATGACTAGGTAGCAGTTCAGCAGAAAAGGACCAGAGGTTACAGTGGACAAGAAGCTGAATATTATCCAGCAGTGTGCCCTTATTGCCAAGAAAGTTAAAGGCATATTGGCTGCACTTACAGGAGCACGGACAGCAGATCAGAGGAAATTGTTATTCTCCTCTTTCCAGTACTGGTGAGGCCTCATCTGGAGTGCCGTGTCGGTCTTGAGCCCTCCTCTACAGAAAGAATGTGGACAAATTGGAACAAATCCAGCGAAAGGCAACCAGAAAAAGATTAGGGGGCTGGAGAACAGACATATGAAGAGAGGCTGAGGAAATTAAATTTGTTAAGTCTGCAGAAGAGAAGAGTGAGAGGGGCTTTGACAGCAGACTTTAACTACCTGAAAGGGGATTCCCAGGGAGGATGGAACTAGACTGTTTTCAGTGGTAGCAGATGACAGAGGTAGGAGCAATGGTCTCCAGTTACAGTGGGGAAGGTTCAGATTGGCTATTAGGGAAATCTTTCTCACTAGGCATGTGGTGAAGCACTGGAATGGGTTACCTAGGGAGGTCGTGGAGTCTCCATCCCTGGAGGATTTTAAGATGTGGCTGAGCAAAACCCTGGCTGGGATGATTTTGTTGGGGTTGGTCCTGATTTGAGCAGGGGCAACCTCTTGGAGGTCCCTTCCAACCTCATAATCTTCTATGATTCTATAACAGAGACAAATGTGTCTGAATGAACAGGAGCGATTAGGGGCCAGCCAGGGTCTGCATGGAGGAGGCTCCCTGAATCCCTAACAATCTCTCCCTCCCTTCCCAAAATATGTTCCATATTTCTCTCACCAACACCCAGCAGCCCTTCAGGTTCACTCCCAGGCTCCTTGCCAGGAATTACTTCCCTCTACATTAGCTCCTCCAATACTTTGACTCCCACGAGCCTTTGGACGACTTCTAAGAGGTGTGGGAATGTATTTCTGTACTGTAGCTTAAATGAATTATTACTCAAAGTTCCGCATTCATATGCCCACAATGAATCTGTTTGTCAAAAATACATTTTCTGTCTCTTGTCATCTGTATTGCTACAGACATACTCGCCAACGGGTATTTTGAAATAAATTACCAAAATAATGGAAATTGGCATGATTGTACTACATTATTTTGACAAACAAAACATGCAAAATTTTGAAGAATTTTAAAATATCATGCACAGAATTTTTCGTGCTGAGGAGCTGAATGCCTGCAGGACTAATAGGTGGCAATAAACACAAAGAGCCTGATTCTTACTCTACACTAAGGCCCTTCTACCTTGCCAGACAGGTGCCAAAGGGCTTTAGAGCCTGGGCCTGATTCTCCTTTAAAGATGAACTGTCTTGGTGACCTGTTACTCCACTAGCACCCTTGGAAAAATGGAGATTGCAGGCTGAGTTGCATGACACCATCTGTATCCTAGTCTGAATAATTGGATGGTCGTTCTGTCATCCTGTGTAGGCAGTAAAGGGGCTTTCCCATATAGTTCGCAAATGAGTTGAGGGATATTTTACAAAATAACTCTTAATATGTTAATCCTTATGTCTCCAAGGAGTAGAAGGGAAATCAATGAAGATTGATTTTCTTACTTAGTTTCAGGGCGAGGCTTTTGTTATGGCATTGGGCTGCCTGACATGATGTTTCTTTTGTCTATCAACAATCAGGCTGTTTCTCTAACCAAAAAAAAAAGTGCAAGGAATAAGCATAGCTCATTTCAGACCAAAGTTATGGAATGGTTTTCTGTTGGAGAACACAATTTCATCAAAACTGATTTGTTTCCAGGTCCCATTTCTTTTTTTCCCCAATCAGATCTAATAACCTGCTTCCTTACTATTTCAGGTCATAAGTGGAAGGGAGGAAGAGATAAGGGGAAGGCTGGTCCAATGACTAGAGCTGTAGGACTTGGTTGGGAGACCTGGGACCCAATGCCTGCTCTTCTCCGGGCAAAACACTCAGTTTCACTGTGCCTCAATTTCCATCTTTACAATGGAGGTGGTAGTACTTGTGAGGATAAAGGCAACTGATGGTTGATGCTCAGCTAACATGCTGGTTAGGTTCAGGTGAGAACTCTGAATCTTACTTTCTTCTGTAACTATCTAGGGAACAGGCGCTTCCAGGAGACAAACAGGTATTTACGAAGCAGCTCCCCAGAGGACTCCACCAGGGATTGCTCAGCAGGATCTTCATTAATTCAGATTTCTTTCTGGCTGAAGGTCAGTTTACATTAAGCACACAAAGAAATGCCCAGGTTCTTGTTTTTCTCATGGAAATATCATGAATTCTGAAGATTGCCGGGAACTGAATGTCTAAACAAATGAGACCATGAGCAAGTCCTGGGTGGACTTCAGTGGGTTCCAGACCCATTGTTTTCAATGACATTTGCAGGTGCTGAGCACCTCTGGGAATATGGTCTGTAATATAGGGTTTTTTTCCCCCATGGAACGTGACAAATTATTTTTGGTTCCCAGATCAAAGCTTTAGGGAAGGAGTGTCCAAAATGCTCACCCTTGGCCTAACTCTGTTCCCACTGATACTAATGTGGATTTTTACCACAGACTTCAATGCCAGAAGAGTTAAACCAACACTGAGCACTTTCGAAAAACCACAATAGCTTATATGGAATCACCTGAAAACCGCGCCATGGTGCGGATTCCAGCCTGTATTTTAAAAGCCTCGTAACACCATCGTTCGAAACAGCTGGTGGAATGGCACATCTCATGTTCCGTTTCAGCAGTGAATCTTTCATACAGTATGTTGGAAATTATAGATGCTGACACATCAGCATTTATCTCATAATGAAATTTATCAAATGAATCTCCATTTAAGTTAGATTGCAGAGTGCCAGGCTGTATGATAGGATTATATTATACAAAAGAAAGCACCTGCCAACGAAGGGGTAATGTCATTTCCCATCAATCAGAATTTTATTAGCAATGCCATCGATAGATGGGTAATTGAACTCAGAGTTCCCAAGGGTAATTGGACACAGAGTTCTGTGTTAGTCTAGTCCAGCAAAACAAATAAGGAATCTGGTGGCACTTTTAAAGACTAGCAAATTTATTTATTGCATGAGCTTTCAGGGGAGAAAATCCCACTTTGTCAGACACTTTGAAGATGGGGAACTTACAAAATGGGAGGAAAATAAATGCAAGGAAGTGCAAGCCGTAGGATCAGGTCACGTTGTAACAGTGAATCAAAGCAGTTGTTAAGATTCAAATGCTGGGGAACAGCATATAGAGGAAGGTGAAGTCAAATCACCTGTTGTAATGGGAAAAGAATCCCTAGTCCCTAGTCAGTCCTGACTTTACTGACTCAAATTTGCATATGAATTCCAATCCTGCAGTTTCTCTTTGAAACTTTTATTTGTTATCTATCCGTTATCTTAACAACTGCTTTGATTTGCTGTTGCAGTCTGACCTAATCCCATGATTTATACTTCCCTGTATTTATTTTTCCCCCGTTCTGTACGCAAAACTATAACTATGGCGGGGCGAGCAGGGCTTTGCTCCAGGCGCACCAGAGCAGCTCCATTGAGCCACTCCTTTAAAGGGCGCATTCCCCACTGATCATTCCAGGAGCCAACTACTGTAAGGCCGAGCACTGGATCTTTTAGTTATGGCTCTGTCTGTAGGTTCCTATCTTCAAAGCATCTGATGAAGCAGGATTTTCTCCCATGAAAGCTCTGTGATAAATAAATTTGTTAGTCTTTAAAAGTGCCACCAGATTCCTTGTTTGTTTTAATCAGACTCTGCCCTATGTTGAAAAGCGCTATTTCTGTGATGACTTTTCCTCCCCTGCCATGCATTTGTTTTTATACTCATTGTAATTTGATTTTGTGTACACGTAACTGGCATCAGACCATGCAAAGTCAGTAGCTGTTAACCTGGTTTTACTTACTTAAACAAAGATGTGTGCCTAGTTTACACAAGATATAAAGATGCAAACGTTTGTCTGCATACACATGGCAATGTGTGTGTGTGCTATATGCCAGTGTTTTCCAGCAAAAAAACCAAGGAGTCGTGTGGCACTTAAAGACTAACAGATTTATTTTTCGCATGAACTTTCATGGGAGAAAATCCCACTCCATCAGATGTTCCAGTGTACCACGGCACACAGGTGTGCCTTCAGGTCTGAGCAAGTGTGCCACAAAATTTTTTGAAAAACTACTCAAAGAGCTCTAGATTGGCTCATTGGCTCATGAATATTGATGAGTTCATTTGGAAACTATATGGTGGTGTGCCTCGAATTAATTAAAGGTAGCAAGATGTGCCACGGCAGAGAAAATGTTGGGAACCACTGCTGTATGCACATAATACCCTAATTTGTACATGCTTGTGATTATGTGTGCATACTGAACCATATACATGCACACATCCAACTGTGCACTTACAAAATGCATGCATTTTCATATGTGCAGAAATGCATACCAATCTAATCCCTGAAAACCAAACCAAACCCAAACTCTAGATGTCTAACTATCCCTCTGCATGCATTAATACACTTTACTGGCACAACACAGAACTTTTGGAGTGAGCAAAAAACATCCTTATGAAGACTACATGAGCACAATTATGGCTGAGTAGCTATTGATTAGAGCTAGTCAGAAACCAGAATTTCTATTGACAGAAAATGCTGACATTTTTGTGTTTTCCTTTCCAAATCAGAATGAAAAGCCAAATGAAAATCAATTCTGCTGAAGGTTTTTCAACTAGCTGTGATCATGACTATGCTGAAACCCCTGTTCAAATGTGGTTTTATAGATCAGAACATTTCTATAAGGTATGAGACCAATCCATAAAGTTCTGGAGTATTTGAATTTAGGAAATAGTTTAAATACTAATTTCTAATTTTTACTGACCTTACAGAAAGTTCCCCTCACCTACCTGCCTGTTTAGGATAAAAACACTGAAAGCTCATACATTTTTTTTTTCAAGTAAACATGATTCTCTTTTTTCCTCCAGAATCTTTTTCCTTCCTCTTTCAGCAGGACTTGTGCTACTAATTCCCTTAGGAGCTTTTGAAAACCTCCCTCAAAAGGTTTAATATGATTGCATATGACAGGAGGAGGTTGCAGTGTTTAGGTTTGGCAGGACTAGATTTTTGTTGTTAAATGGCAGTAAATGTCAATTTCACTGTACACATACAAACCGATGAAAAAACATTTCCATCAATAATCATCAAAATTTAGAGGCTGTCAAAGAAAGAAAAATGCTGCTTGAGAGCTTCTTGGTGTCTGATTTAAGGATATTTACTTGGTAGAGTATCTGGACAATTAGTGTTTTAACAGTTATAAACCCAGTAACTTTTTGAATCTCAACCTCTACCATCATCAAGCAGTTGTTGTCTTACTTCCTCAAAAAAATTCCACAACTGTGGAAATGTAAATTGATTTTAAAAAGGAAGGAAAAAAGCTTTAAAATAAACAAATTGATAGTATCTGTTGAAATTATTATTATTTCTTTTAAAATCAAATTCTGCCAAACCTAACTATTTACTAGGATGTACTCAGACACTGAACATTTGGACAATGCAGGGTTCTCTCTCTTACAATAAGCTATTTTTATTCCTTACAGCTATCTAAAAAAAGAAATGATTTTTAAGGGATTTGAAGGAAAAGAATAAACTGGATGAATCTTTCTGTAATTTTTGGGCAAATTCCAGCAGCTGAGCCCCTCTAGCTACTACCTTGGACACTGCCCAATCACTTGTTACCCCAGCACCTAAAGGCTTCGCATTGTAGCTATTCTGTGTGTTGGTTGTTTGTTTGCCTGTCAAAAGACATGAATCCCTTCCTCCATGGTTGGTGCTATCAGTGTGTCCCAGTGCTGCTTGCCATTTTTGGCAGTCAAGCCCAGAAATATGCATGAGACATAAATAATTCCTTTTTAGAAATTGGTCAAAAGGACACAGCGCTGCCTCTTGCCAGAGGAGCACTATAACTGGCCGAAAACTGCCTGCTTTGAGAACAGAGAGGGAAGACAGGGAGTGAAGTTAACTGATCAGCTTCAGAATTTGGGAAACACAACTGATACGTGCCGATATTTCCAAGTGTGGCAGTGTGAGAGAGACATAAAGAACAAAAGAGAGAATAAAATGAAACCAGGAGATTTATTTCCAACCTGCAGTGTATGTAATTCCCATTCACAGTGCTGGGATCCCTGCCTCGTGCTTAAGGATGCCGTGTCTTGCAAAATCATGTTTGGAAGAGTCAGAAACGTATAAAGAAATTGCCTAGCGTTGGGCCCCCTGTTGGATTAAGAACACTGCTGTAGACTAAGTAAGGCCACTGCATCTTTGCCCACTATTGTCTGACTTACTTGATAACTCTGCTGGTGCGTCTGCCTTGCCAAGCACCAAACCATGGCGCTTCAACTCGCCCCTTCCCCCCTCAAGTACTTCAAGATCTTATAATGCTGATATGACTGACTCTTTCCCCCAAAACAAACTCCCCTTGCATAAAAGTACAAGCTCAGAGGCAGTTTCCAAAAAAAATTAAGAAAAAAAGAATCCCAGCTCCCTGCATTATCGTGTCGCACCTGTGTAATTCACCAGTTCCACCTCTCTTCCTTCCGTAGGTTATCAAGAATAAAACACACAGACACACAAACAGAGCCATGGAAGCAGTAGGTTGGTGGCGATAAATGATGCATGAAGAGGGTTCAGGGAGGCTTTTCTAATGCACAAGATTTCTTGCCCTCACCAACAAACAAGCAAGAGAGCGTGACAGTTTTGGCAATAGGGAAGATTTCTGTTTTTCCTTCTCTCCCCTTCTTCCTGCTGTTTCAGACATTGCAGGGATACTCCTCTTGGAAAACACCCCAAAACCTCATCCAGGCTTCTAGTTACGGAGCCTAGAAAATTCATGTTCTTAAAAGCTGGTTGGTAAAATGTCAGGCTGTGAAATAATCTGCTGTATGATAGGGCAGGCTTCCATGTTAGCAGGCAACTCTATATGTTGCAAAAGATGTGTGTGCACAGCAATCAGAGGGTGTGACTGTGGCACTTGTAGACCTATCTGGAGTAGCTTTGGTCTAGCTTGCACATAGCTTCAATGGCAGTGAAGCTGCAGTAACACACGCCTCAGTACAGGCTATACAAGCTTGCCTGGGAGGCTAGGTCCTTAGCATGGGCTATCCCAGGCCTCAACAAATCTGTGTTTCTGAATGCCAAGGTGACTAATTTTAGTAGCCTGTCGCCTATGGCCACTACAGAAACGTAATGGAGGAGTGCTCTCTGGCAACCAAAAGTAAAATTGCTGGCATCTGGCTGTGACACAATTTTGTCCACACCTGGGCTTGCCAACCAAATGAAGTTTGTGTTGTTCTAGCTTCACTATTATTGCTACCCAAACCAGCTCAGGGCTGCATGCATAGCTCCAGTTGTAGTGTAGACCCACTTTGAGAAATGACTGCCCAGTGCGGTCCCTGGCACTGCAAATGGTTCCTCTATGCGAGTATTTATGTCAGTTCTTAACTTTACCTATCAGGCAAAGCTTAAATATTCTACTGGCAGGGCCAGTCCAACCAGACAGGTGAACTAGAAAGTCACCTAGGGTGCCAGGCTTTATGAAGTGCCAAACTAAACAGAAATGATTTCTTTTCTCTATTTAAAATATATATCAATATATCTCTCGTACAATTAGGGAAGAGAGCACCAAAGTCATAGTTCACCTGGGGTGCCAAAAACCCTTGGCCTGGCCCTGCCTACTGGTATCCTGAAAAAGATGACAAGTTTTCAGTACCATGGGACAGATTGCCAGCTAATGGAAATAAATATTGACTTCAGTGGAGCTCCGCAGATTTACATCAGCTGAGGAGCTGTCCCATGAGTGTAAATACCATGATTATGCAATAGCATTAAATAAACTCTCTCCCTGTTATTCACAAATGGCAGGTCAATACAACCCAGGACAGCTGCATTTTCTTGAGGTTTCAAAGACTTGCATCCTGTACGACACCATACACGTCACTAACATTTAACAGCAATAACATCTCTGCATGCCTGACGTAACCACCGCTCGGTGAGACAGATGGCATGGAATTAACACAGTTACTTACTGAGTCAAACTCACTGATCGTGTTAGCAGATGCAAGCCACAGAAACCAGAGAAGTCCCACTAGCAACTAATTTGGCCCATCCCCTGTAAGGGCCTCAAGATGACTTTTTTTCTTCCCACCTGCCAGGCAGCTGTGTGTAGTGAACTGCAGATTCTACATATTCAGTGGGACTCTGAACTGGTCATTTGGTTAATGACGACTGGCAATCAAGGGTTTTTTTTATGTTGCAGAAACTCCATGGAGAAGAAGAAATCTGAAGTTGACTCACTGCACAGAATGTATGCGCTCCACAGGCTGATTTACTAAACAATGAGTGACTAAAGATGCCCCAATGACCCCAGTAATTCATTGCCTCTTCACATTCAGTGCTTCCTTTTTTCTGTGTAAACTCGTTAATCACAAGATGTCAACTGAGCTGAGGACTTGCCTTAAGTCATCCAATGCAAATTACACATGGAATGTATGCCACCCTTGTAATAAACAATTAGTTAATAATTTAGGACTACTTAGAATTGCAGAGTTCTCTCCAGACATGACCCTAGAGGACTGCTCAAGGAGATTAGTGTAGTGGCTAACACCTCTGCTTAACATGCAGAAGGTCCTGGGTTCAATTCCCAGGGGGTTGGACTTGATGATCTCATGTGGTCCCTTCCAGCCTTATGATTTGATTTGAGATTCAACTAAAAGACTGTTAAGAGTTTCCCCTGGCTATAGATTCTGACACACGACAGGTTCCTTTCAAGGAACAATGCCCCCTGCCTATGTGCAGGGTGACTGCAATGAGGACCTTTCCCTTTTTGAACTGGATACAAATTCAGGCAGAGACTGAGTGGTCATTGACAGCTCTATCCTCAGAATCAGGCAGAGAGCTGAAAACAACTTAGGGTGCACTGCTTTCTGGGATATGCAGCATAGATATGTGAAGGATATTTGTATTTTTTCTTTTCATTATTTTAATTATCCCTCGTCACAGCTCTCAGTTCCCAGACTGGGAATCAGCTGCCATGGAAACCTTGCAAGTGCCCTTTTCTCATAGTTACTTCCTAAAACATAGTTGAAGATCATCTCCTAGCAGCTCAACAAGAAATATGCCTCTGAAATTACCCTTCCTGGTCACTATGGAATTCTTTGTCTGGCTGCAATATTAAGATAAATGGTTCAGAACCCTACTAAGGAGCGAATCAATCACAAATGGTGCTGGCTACAAAAGGAAAAGCATCCAGAAATACAGGTTGACACCATTATATTTTAATCCTGTTCTGGGTTAACAGGAGTCCATTAAGCAAAATCAACCAAAGAGCCAGGTATTTCCAGGAACAGCGCTATTACTATTCTCAAGCGTACAAAGAAAAAAGAATGTAGAGCAGGTATGTGGGTTTTTAAACTACCAGTAATGTCACACTGTGTAGTCTCTTGCATTAGGGCATCACAAAGCACTTTACAATCTTCATTAAACCCCACCGCCCTCAGGTGAGGAAGGCAAATATTGTACATATGTGTAGTCACAGAGAGAGATTACAAGCTAAACCTTACATGTGGAGTTCCAATATAGGGGCAGGGCACCTTTAAGCCTTTAAAAGCCCGAGGCCTCCTGGGTGCTGGTGGCAATGTGAATCTGTCAGAATGTGTAGCAAGCACCCTGTCCATTCCCCATCCTGAAGAGGGCCATGCTGCAAGCATCTCCCTTCATTCCCCATTTGAAAGCATTTTTTGTCTTGCGGGGCAGATTTTCCAACACATTCTGGTGACTAAAGATGCTCGCAGGCACCTAGAGGGATTTTCAGAAGTGCCTAAGCAGGTTGGGTGCCCAAATGCTCTTCAAATCAGGAAGAGTTATCACGTGGGAGGGAGAGAAGAGGATTCCCATCAATGCTTCAGAGTGCAGACTGACAACTAGGTGTCTCACCTCACCGGTGAGTGCTCTACCTGCTGAGCCGTTGGGTGTCCATTCACAAATTACCCCAGTTTCAATAATGTCAAAGCAACTGATCTGGACACGTGGGTTTTTCATGTCTTTTGATGTTTGTTGAAACCATTTGCCAAAAATTGGCCTGAATTCATGAAATGTTTTGGTCAGCCTGAAGCTGCCTTGCCTGATGAAAAAAGGTTCACCTGAAAAATTTCACTCAGCTCTAGTGCTAGCTACTTCCCAGTCAAAAATGAAGCCAAGGTCTGTGTCCAAGGAACAACAATCTAACCACACAGCCCAGTGATGGCTGATGGGACACAAAAATAAAGCAAGCCATTGTTGCCAACTCTTATGATTTTGTCATGAGCCTCATGGTAAAAATTGTTTTCCTTAACGTCCCAGTGCCTGGACTCAAATGGATATGTGATAATTTCAGCTTTCATTCATTAAGAAAAAATAAGTTTCTATCCCTCGTGGCTGTGGAGAAACCTTCCAAATATGACCACAATGTACCCTAAAAGCTAGAAATGCAGAAGGCAAATAAAAATCTATTATTTTTACATAATCTTGTAATTTTTGGTGAGCCTAACTCATGGCTTTTGAACACATGGGGTTGGTAAGTGATGACATTTGCCACAGAGCTTAGTGTGAGCTGTAGGTTTCTTTAATGTAGTTATGCCTGGGAGGCTCTAGGACTCTTTTGCAGTCTGTTTAGTTCACTCTAGCTTGAGAAGACATCAGATTTTTATAAGCACTGAAGAAAAATTTATTTTAATAGACAGATGGAAATGAAGGAGCCGTAAGAGGCAGAGGAGGATGAAGGTACAGGACATTAAGGGGGTGGTGGGTGGTGGGCTGTCAAACATAGGCAAAGAAGAGGGGCTAGAAGGGATTTGGAGACAAGTTTTTTTTAAAAGAACTCATGATTCATTTAATTTTTGTCATTACCCCAGGTATGTGGTGTAAATATTCAAAGAATTCATCCCTGACCATTGCAAGAACTATTGTACAGCAACAATTAATCAGTTCTAGTTACCTTCTTGTCATCTGTTGCTTTGTTCATTTGTGCTTGACTAATCTGTCTTTAATCATTTCAAATTATCTACCATTCAACCAAGATGCCATTTATAGACTTAAATTGCATAGCTCCTACCATTTTTGTTGTTGCAAAGCCCTTTTGCTGTCAATCAGAGATGGTCTCTTGTTGTAAGATAACAAAACTTAATTTGTCTATACAGAAGAGACCTTGCATGCAATTAGCATCTAATTGCTGGGAAAATACAAGAAATGGGTAATATCTTCATCAAAATACTGTACAATGTGTTCAACAAATAAAATAACCACAGTAGAAAGCATGGCTTTGTTATAAACCTTCCAAATGCTCAGTTCAATTGTATGAGGTTCACATGTTTCACCCTAGGGTTCAGTTTTGCAGGTGAATGGACAAATCTGGGCACTCTCATTAATTTAGTCAAGTATCAAGATGATAGATGCATACAGTAGATATATGTAGGGATGGGATAGCATTTTCCATGGATTAGAGCAGAACACAAAGAGTTAAGTGACATCTGGTTTTTGCTCCTGATTCCATCACTACATCTATTGTAAACCAAACAAGGAGCCCCGTGACACTTTTAAAGACTAATGAATTTATGTATCGCATGAGCTTTCATGGTAGAAAATCCCACTTCTTCCATGAAAGCTCATGCAGTAAATAAATTCATTAGTCTAGTTCAGCAAAACAAACAAGGAGCCCAGTGGCACTTCTAAAGACTAACATGACTCTCCCTTCGGAAGTAGTCTACATTTCTTGTCTAACATACCCCCCTCTGGCCCTAAATTTCCCCATCTATAAAGCAAGGATAAGAAAAAAGCCTACAACAAATCTTTGCCCAAGTTTGGGTGCATGATCACAGTGACTGCAAGCAGAAATGCTATTTATATGCAATTACCTAATCAATTAGCTATTTCTGTGTGCAGTTACCCAGTTTGAGGGTACACTCAAGGTATATAGGGTGTGCAAATGAGGAACACAATTAGGTGTCCGTTTTTTTCTGAGATTCTCATCTGAAAATAGGGAGTTTTAAAACTTTAGTTGTTGTTTAAAAGTACCTTTAAATGGAATCTCTGACTTTGCATCACCCTCCCCCCCATTTTTGTTTAACTATACATGGTCAGGCTCATCTTGAATTCTGTGACCCCGCAAACTGCTTAAAGCATGTATTTCTCTACTTGCCAAGTTCCAAAAAATAAGAGTATTGACAATAAATTTTCATTGATGGAGGGATAGACAAGATTTCATCACTGGGAAGACTATTAAAGATTAGCTAATATAAACAATAATTTGAGCTTTCCCGCTCAAAGAGAAACAAAGATATTCCCCCCTTACATCCTCTGATGCTGCATAAAAGAAGAGTCAGAACTGTGTGTGAGGGAAGGCATCTCCTGCTGACACAGAAGGGCAAAGGAGGAGTATAAAATGCTAGTAATCTGAAGAAAAGCAGAACCCTTTTGTGAAAAAGTACAGTCAAGCAGATCAGGGAGGTCAGACCTCCCTCCCAGTGGAAACCAAGTCTTTACGTTTGAGGCCTATACACCTCTTCTGTATTAAATGAATTTAAAAAAAAAAATCAATTTCCATTTCAACTTGTGATCTTTCTTTCGTAGAATTAAAGCATCTTTCAGAAGTATTAATTCTAAGCTGATCATTCCCATTTATGATTCAACTAAATGTGTGTATCAGCATATGGTGTGCAAGCAACACAATACAAGCATCAGTGATGTTTCCAAATGTCCACCTGCCGATGTACAGACCCTGGTTTTTAAATATGGCTGAGGTGTGCAATTGTGTGCCTAATCTGCACATGGCCTTACAACTGCACATCCAAATTTGGCATAACAACACATGCAAATTGCTGATTATTGTTATTTGTACAGTTAGTTGCCTACTTTGCATGCTCAACTGGTACTCAGATCCCATGGTGACAGGCATCAGAATGCTTATAAATTAACAACAGCAGAGTAAATGTGTTTACAAGTGCAATGTACAACTGCATGCTCATTTTGCATGCACAATTGCTCAGCTAAACTCTTTGCAAATCTAGCTCTAACGATTCAAAATAAACCAGCTACTAATACGTCAGAATTAGAATATATTGTGGAATATACAAATTTGATTACACCAGTTGCTACCAAGCTTTTCCAAGTAACCACACTTTTGTCCTCATTATCTTGCTGGCTTGTTGCATAGCTCCATCTAATAATTTATGCTGACAAGTTCTAACTGGGTTTTAGATGCAGTTTGATGCAGGTGGTAGCGGGAGGCTTTTGAAGGTCTGAAAGATGCTATAGCTACAAACCTGGCACTTCTCTCAGCATCAACGAGGAATGTCTAAACAATCGTGTGGTGGGGAAAAGTTTGAGCCTTTTGCTTATTTGAAAAGATTCTGCTCTAAGTGTAAGAAAGAGATGGAGTCATTAATGGGCTTTGAAATTCAGATCTTCGTTTTAATGCAACTGAAAGTAAACTTCTAATCTAACTGAAAAACAAAACTGCTGAAGCTTTTCTCAATAGGTTTATGGCCATTTGAAACCAATTCCATATATCTCCTAAATGGCTGCTTTAATAAAGCCAAGCAAAAGGTTTTACTGAAGAGAACTGAAGTGTTTGTCATTTAACTTTCCCATTTTCTTTTATGAGGTGTGAGATACAGCTGGAATTTATTCAAAGCAGCAATGTACCAGGCAGAAAAAACAAACCACTTTTTAGTTAACAGAGTCTTCAAAATCCTTTGCCCATTGATTTATGTACTTCTTTGGTAACAATCAGACTGTCCAGTTATTCAGTCTCTGCAAGTATTTCTTGCTTAGAGTCTCAGTAGGTGAAATGTACTTTGCAAATGTACATGGCGCAGAGAGGGCACGTGACTTGCAAAAGGTTCTGTTGACAGCAATGGCCACTGCTTCGCACTGAGCTCCTTTGAAAATCAGAGCCCAGATCTCATCTGGCCTTAAAACCCTAATATTTAAAATTTGTACATTTTTCAAATCTTTTATTTCCAAGTTCTAGATCCTGACTGTGGATTTATCTATGTGGGAAGCCAAGACATGATTTATTGTGGATAGGCATGCATACTCAACCTTCAATCTAGCTGGCATGAATAGCAACAGTGAAGAGCAGGGTATGTCTGTACAGCAAATGAAGGTATGACTGACTATCATGGACAGAAACACCCATGACAGATTTAATCTGTTTAGTGCAAGTAACGTTTGCAGTGTAGACATGGGGGCATGGCCTTCAATACTGGCTAGCAACCCAAGCATGCACCCAGGTATGCACTTGAACCTAAGAAAAAAATTTATTTTGTTGAAAAGCCAATTCTGAGTTAGACTAGAACAGTTTCAATAGACATTTTTTGTACAGTCCAAGTGGTAACAACAACAGTGTTTTCAGCAGGCCACTGGAGAGCATGCCATAGAAATAATTGCTGAATTTGTTTACTGCCCAAATGAAAAGAAATATAAACACGGAAGACCACCAGTTAGGTTGTCCAATCTATCTCCCCGACAATGCAAAATAATATTTACATTGGGAAACTTGTTCTGTTTCTTTGGTTCGCTTGAAAATAATGTAAGAATAGTCATAGTGGTTAAGATTAATGATCCATCTAGCCCAGCATTCAGTCTTCCAACAGTAGCCTATGCCAGAGGCTTGAGAGGGAACGTACAGAACATGCAATCATAAGACGATCCATTTCTGTCATCCATGCCCAGCTTCTGGAGGACAGAAGCAAAGTGCCTTAAAACATGGGTTTGCGTCCCTGACCATCTTGTCTAATAGCCTTCAGTGGACCTATCCTCCATGAACTTACAAATTCTTTTGCGAACCCAGTTATACTTTTGGCTTCACAGCATCAACAGACAAAGAGTTCCACGGATACACTGTGTGATGTGTAAAAATAATACTGTACTTCCTTTTGTTTGTTTTTAAACTTGCTGGCTATTAATATCATTGAGGGAGTCCCAGTTCTCATGTTATATGAAGGAATCAACAATATTTCCTTATTCACTTTCTCCACATCATTCATTATTTTACAGGCTCTACCATATTGCCACTTAGTCATCTCTTTCCCAAGCTGAAAAGCCCCAGGCTTTTTTTATAAAGATTAAAAGCTGTTCCATCCTTTCAATCATTCTTAGCAGCCTTCTCTGCACCTTTTCTCATTTGAATGCATATTTTTTGAGATGAGGCAACCAGAACTGCATGAGGTTCTCAAGATACAAGTGTACCATGGATTTGTATATGAGGATTATAGCATTTTTTGTTTTATCATCCCTTTCCTAATGATTCCTAACATTGTTAGCTTTTTTGACCACACTGTGCATCGAGTGGATGCTTTCAGGGAACTCTCCTCAAAGACTCTATCACCTCTTTCTTGAGTGACAACAGTTAATTTAGATCCCATCATTTTGTATGCATGGTAGAGAGGGATTATGTTTTCCAATGTGAATTACTTTGCATTTATCAGCTTTGAATTTCATCTGCCATTCTGTTTCCCAGCCACAAAAGAAATTCCAGGAAAAGAAACTATAAATATTACCAATTTATATAGCACTTTGTTTTAACCATAATATTCTCTCTCCATTTTCAGAACTCAGAGCCACAACTAATCTCTGCCTACCTCTCCATTACCAAGTAGCAATTATGTAGTCTCAGTTTTAGAGAATCAAGTAATGACTATTTCATCTCCCTTTCCCTCTTATTAGGTTCTGAGGACACATGGGAGATACATCTCTTCATTACCCCTTATAACAGAGGCTGCATCTCTTACCCGTGTTTAGTCGCCCCACCCACCCATTTCTTGTTGTGCTACTGAGTAGGTGTCAATTCAATGGATGTTTTCTGTCAGGCAGACACCAAACTGTTCTCAAAATCAGCCAGAGAACTGAAGTGTCAAAAGAAAGAAGTTACATCCAGAGACTGAGAAACATCTGCTCTTTTCAGTCCAGTCGTGAAGAACCTGAGTCTGAGAAGCTGATCTAGGCACTGAGGAATTCCCACTAGGTTGGAGTGGGGGGGATTCCTCCTCTGTAGGCTTCGAAGCAGCCGTAGAAGCACATTGTGGATATTAGTGAAATTCCAAACTGTGTTTATTTTATTTGCTGATTAATCTGGTTAGTCCTGGATCCACTGGCTTGTCCTGCAACCATATTCCTGCTACACTGGAGAAAGTGGATTCTACTGAGCACAAAAAGTGTGCATACCTTGAACACACTCTGCAATGCTGCTCCCTCTCTCCCACTCAATTTTGCCAAGGGCAGGAACTTCCTCAGAGCTGGAGAATGCTGTGCAGTTTGTCCTGTAATCATTAAGCCGCTATATAGCTAGGCAGACCACTGTAATGAGGGGCACGTCTACACAGCACTTTTATTTCGAAATAACACTCGTTATTTTGAAATAAAAGAAATTAGGTCTACATGACGTTTTCTTATTTCGAAAGGACGGACCTCGTCCTTTCGAAATAAGAATTGTCATTTCGAAAAAGTAAAACCTGCCCCCCCCCCGAAACGGCTGTTATTTCAGAAGGGATATTTCGAAATAAAGCTGTTCTTTCGAAACAACACTGTAGACCTGTTGTTTCGAAAGAACAGGTCCAAACGGCTTTATTTCGAAATATCCCTTCTGAAATAACAGCCATTTGGATTGCAGGCTTTCCCTTAATTCGAATTAAGGATTTTATTTCAAAATAACTCATTTCGAAATCCTTATTTCGAAATAACAATGCATGTGTAGACATAGCCGAGGAGTAATGGGGTCTTCACCAGAATGTGGAAGAACATTCAGCAGTGAACAGTCCATAACCGGCTGGGTTTGAACAAACAAACCTCATAGGTTTTGTTCAACAGCTAATTTCTCTGATACTTAAGGAAAGCGTTAGGAAAGAGCCCTTCCTCTGTGGCGGCACGCTGCTAAGGTGAGAAACTGGATCATTTAGCAGAGGTTCTTTTTTCTCCAGATCCCTTTAAACTCCTGATCTATTTCATTTCAATACAACCCAGATCCTAGAGCTCCCCAAATCACTGTTACTATTTATGTCTTAGAGTAGAGTCCAAAAGGCCCAACTAACTGACAGTACTGTACAAACACACTATAAAAGAGAGTCTGTTCTGGGAAGCTTACAGGATAAACAAAGACAAAAAAGGCAAGATGGAGGCACAGGGTAGGAAGATGATTAGCCCACGGTCACCCAGCAAGGTAAGTGGCAGAGTCAGGAATAAAAGCCAAGTCACTGACATCTAATGACCGACTACCGAACCACATCATCATTGGCCCCCTTGCAAATTACATCCAGGAAGGCAATTGTTGATATAATAGAAAGAAAGAATAGAATTGAATCAAATCATAGGTTTGGAAGGGACCTCATGAGATCATCAAGTCCAACCACCTGGGGCTTGAACCCAGGACCTTCTGCCTATTAAGCAGGAGTGCTAGCCACTAGACTATCCACTTACTAAAATACTTGTTAACTGCATAACCTCTGTACATGAATAACTGGGCTTCCTCATGTCAATGGTTCCACATGCAGAGTTGACCCTAATTATTATAATATTGCATTAGAATTTAACTTTTTATCATGCCTTATTTCAATCCATTTCTGCCCTTGTCACCAGCTGCCATATTTGAGTGGGGATGTTTCTTGCTTTCAAAAGCAGTACTTTGTATTCTTGTACTGAAACTCAAAAGTGCATCAAAAATACATCAAAATAGCTCAGGCTCACACTGATGGATGGCATAAAGTTTGTAATTAACATTTCAAAGCTATGATCAGGCATGCAGGGAAAATGCAAACAAGGAAGAGATAGGAATACACTGTCAATTACACTTTTTATTATTTCAGAGGGGTGGTGAGAGCTGCTTTGAAATTAGTATGTCAGGCCAAGTTCATTCCTGGTGTAACATTATTGAAATAACACTGTTTTCTTTTCTGCCTGTTATTTTTCTTGCCTATTTATGTAAAAAGATTTAGTAATCCGGCATCCTGCCATTGGCCAGCATTCTTGTGCTTCACCTTAACATGACTGGTTGGTTAAGAACATATCTGTCCAATTAATCAATTGGAAAACAAATAGATTCCACTGCAAGGAATACATAGTTGCCTGCAGATCCAGAGAATTACATAAGCAGCTAAAAACGAAATGCAAAATAAGTAAATAAGTAAATAAATAAATAAACCAAACACTCAAAGCAGAAAATATTACAGGATATTAAAACAGGAATGGTATGTGAGTGAGGGTGTCACAAATAAATAGGGCTGAGAGCTATGGATTTGTCCTGCATTTGACCCTCTCTTTAGACAGGCAATCTTTTCAGTTCCCTTTCCCATGGGCTTCTTTACAAATGCTGAGTCACCTGGAGATCTCTATATGCTCTTTTTTGACTGATTCATCATTTTATTTGTATCAGATCAGGCCAGTGTCTTCATTATGCCAGGGATTCCTAGTGATTTTTAAAATAAATGAGCACAGATTACACTTGGTAGTAATTAATCAAGAGTATACCACATAAATCCTCCAATGCTGGGAGAATTTGTCTTTTTCCTAATAAAGAATCTGAGTTATTAGCAAAAAGTTTTGTTCTGTATCAGTAGAAAAGGAGAATGAGCTGTCATATCACACTGATCTGCTCTGTCTTTAATGCCTTTTTGGAGAACTATCTATGGTCCACATATTCTGCAGCAGGTTGTGTGCACAATGTAAATCTATCTTTATAAAAAGGCAGAATATAAAACTGGTGTTCATTTTGTTTGGAAGTATATTGATTTAAACAGTTTTGATCTGGCTTATTTAGCCTTATTATTAGAGGGCTTGTGCCTCTCCAAATCAGAATTTTTTCCCCTCAGTGAATCTTATTCTGAGCTAATGGTGCTGGATTGACAACTCTAGTGATAGATACACTGAGAGCTAGTCTTTACTGGTGGCGGAAAAATCATTGCTGTCAGATCAGTCTTCCTGATCAACTGAAGACTGTGAAGACGCGCTTAGTGAATCAGGAGTCTATTAAGAGTACCCCAGCAACTGGAGTAGCGCTGAATCTAAGGAAAGTCCCTCCATTCAACTCAGCGCAGTGGACATGCCAGGCATATGGCACTCAAACTGAGAGCTGCAAGTTATTTTAAGCGACTTGCATCTCTCCATTCAACCACTGCTGAAAATGGTGGGTAGTATAGACCTGAAGACTGCCCCCATTTGTCTTCAGAAGCAGCATGGAAGGAACAGAGGCACTGCAAGTTTCCCTAGCACAGGGGTCTGCAACCTGTGGCTTCAGAGCCTCATCTGGCTCTTTGGCCGCCTTTTTGCAGCTCTGGGATCCTGACGCTAGGGGACCCTATGGGCAGTCCATTTCTAGCTCTGCCCCCCCCCCCCGATGCCAGGGGACCCTGCAGGTGGGTGGCCCATGCCAGGCTCCCCACCACCACTTGGGGACCCATTGCAGCTCTCATAACATTTTGTTATTTAAGGAATGTTTTGAAATGACTCTTTTTACCTTTTGGGTTACCGACCCCTGCCATACCATTACCCTGTCAGTTTGTGCCTCATTTCTGATCTGAAAGGACTGACCTTAATAAACAGCAACTAGTTCAGTCTCCATTGTTGTGACAGAATACACCCCCATTTTCACACTTTGCACACTTTTGCAATAAGTTTTGTACAAGACATGTCTTGTAAGATAGTATTTGAAAACTCAGAATTTGCTAGTCAGTATCGTCCTGATAAAATATGTGTGGCAACACTGTATGTAAAGTGAAAAGATTTCCCTGTATGATATTAACACCACATGTTCCAAACCTCAGAGCCCTGCTCAAACAGAAGTCAGCAAACAGGATAAAAAGCAAAGTGTGTTTGTCTTAATTTGCATCTAGGCAGTAAACAGAGTCATCAATAAAAGAGGGAAACAAAGAAAGCTCAAACAAGTGAGAAAAAGCCAGCAGGGAACATCCTTCCACAGAGACTCTGTCTCCAAGTGCCGCCATTGGAAAAGATTTTTAGAGAAGGACTGAAACTATAAAAAAGAGAGACAAATACTCCACAGCCCCATCTTCTCTCTCCCTGTCTATTTCATTCACTGCAACTGAAGAGAAAAAGGAAACAGCCACTGGACTCTGTGGGAGAGATGGGTCCTGATCCAGAGTTTGCTCAGTATGACTACTGAAGACATGTGGTGAGAAACTTTGCTTCAATCTGCTATAGTTTAAGTTTGGCATTAGTGAACATCTTATCTTTATTTTTCATGTAGCCACTTTTGACTTTTAAGCCTCATTATGTGTACCCACTTAAAGTTTCTCTCTCTCTAATTAATAAACTTGTTTTAGCTAATCCAATGTGTTGAATTTCAGGTGCCTGAATGAGTAGAGCCCTGCACAGATACAAATACGTAGATCAGCATCTGATCTGCATCTGCAAAAAATGGTCCTTGGATATCCGCATCATAGCTGCAGATATAATGCAGATATCAGCAGATATAATATGGATATCTGCAGATTTGCAGGGCTCTATGAATGAGATAATAAACTGGTATATTACTCCCTTAAAGACACAAAGGGCTGCAAAGGGCTGGGCAATCCAAGACATTTTTTAGGGGAATCTGGGACTGGGAGCGTGCTGTCACCATGCAGTACAACCAAAGCTGGAAAGAGCCAGAGCACAACCCCAGTGTGCTTCGCAGGCTGCAGTTACACACAGACGCTCAGGGTGTGGCTTGCATACTGGATGGCAGTTTGTGAGCGACCCAGGTGGGAGCTACTTCAGTAAGGTATTGCAAGACAGCAGGGCAGGGGTGACAGCCCCGCACTGGCCTTGGCTATACATTGGTATGTCACAATTATCCACTCATCCATTAGCCTCTCTGCTGAGACTGTCAGTAAGGAAATTAACTAGTGCCATTTAAAATGATGAGTTTTGTGTTGAACATCTATACATTAGAAACTAACCTAAAACTTACCAACCCTTGTTATTTCCGTTACCAAACAACCGTCACATGACAATGGTTGTTAGGCACAAAGATCCTTGATTGTTCTGGGAGATTTCCTATCACCTAGCTAGATGCGTTATAATTTATAACTGTTCTTTGTTGTAGGCATCACTGCAATCTTGACAATAGCTAGGCAACTGGCATCCTGAGTTCAATGCCTTTCATGCTGACTAGTACTGTCTCTTTGTTTCCTTGTGTCTTCCCAATCTTCTTCTGTTCGCCCATTGTTGCTTTCCTTATACTTAGACTATAAGATCTTTGGGCCAAGGACATTCTTTTTGTTTTGTGTCCATACACCACCTACCACTGTAGGGTCCTGGTCAATCCCTGGGGCTCTTAGGCACAACCAGAACCCTAATAATAAATAATTTTGAGTTTGGCCACTGAGGCCACAAACATTTGCGTGTGTGTGTGATTTAGACATGAGTCATCCCATGAGACTGTTTAGTGAGTACAGCACCGCATGAGCGCAAGGAATTGGATTATACATAATTAAATTAGTTGCCGTGGGAAGAACCATTTCTATTGCTACAAAGAGCGATTTTAGTAACTCTTGATTGATTCTAAGTGCTGGCAGAAAATTATTTTTATCCGTAACCTTGAACAACTTGCCTTTGTCATGGAAAATAATACCAAGTAAGTTTATTTTTATTTCCACAGCTGGTATAAATCGGCATAGTTCCATTGAACACAATCAAGCTCAGCCGGTTTACAGAAGCTGAATCTCTGGATGCTACATAGTGAAAATAATCTTTGATTTCACAACATTTCCCAGGCCAGCATTATTGTGCATAATAAAGTTGCCACATTAGCTTTTTTACCCATAAAAATAGCCTACCTTTTTACTATCAAAATGTCTGATGATATAGCTTACAGTTGACACAGTAAAAAAATCTGAAGATATTGGACCAGATTCTTATCTAGTATGCATCAATGTGGCTCCACTGACCCCAATGCAATTAAACGAAAAAGGAGATGACTTGGTGAGCCAGTTTCTTTTAGGTGCCTGAAAAGTTCTTTAATGAGATTTGAATGAGGAGAAGGTAGTAACCCTGCTGATCAACTCTGGAAGGGTGCCCATGCAAAGGGGAAGAAAGCACACAGTAAGAAAACTAGATGAACAGGTCATCACTAAAGCAATCCCAAACAATGGCTTAAAAAGAAAATCCGAAGGGAACTTTAAACCAATATTGAGTTAATGATGTCTTGAAGGAGTGAGCTTCTCCACCAGTGGAAAATGAGCTGACATGTATATCAGCAGATAGTGCTCTTGATTTCCTTGCCTCTTATCTATGCTGTCATAATGTGGTTACACTGGACACAGAATATATGGTAGCTCACACAGCTGTTTGATTATGTGGCTGCTTGCTTAATGAGCTGTTGCAGTATTGTCTACAATTTTTCTAAGGGTGTCCCTTAGGCAATGGAAATATTAATTGCAACAGTATCATGCCAGTGTGTGTGACTTCATAAGCAAGAGTTATGTGGTTTCAATAGTTCCATTAATAAGGACAAAAAAATATCTATAGAAAGAGACAATGAAATGGAGATAGATCTGGCTTTTACAAAACACTGCCCGCTCCAGCTCATTTAAGGCCATGCATGTACTGGGTGTGGGATGGCAGAGACATGATCTTCAGCAGTGGCAACTGAATTGTGTTGGCCATGGGACAGTAGAGAGCATCCAGCACTGGGCCACAGGACATTCCTTCTTCTCCATCTCAGATTTCATTTCCCAACTTATTACAGAGGGGACCAAACTAAAATCCATCTTCACAGTCATTCTTGCCTGGGTACCCTTTCTTAAGCTTGGAAGAATTTGCCCAATCCATGTCTGCCATATTTCTTCCCTCTTTACTAAGAGCTCACCTATCTCCCACCTCCCTGTTTCGTAGGTCTTCAACTCCCTTTTGAGCTTGTGGGATGGTTCACTGTATTTTCCAGCTGCAGAAAAGCTGGAAGCTGGGCAAAGAACCATACTTACTAGCAGCTAAGAGTGTTGTAGGCTTGATGAAGTCACCAGTGACTGCTGGGAACTGTAGTTCATTGCTGCTTTTCTGCCATCTCATTCAGACTTCGCATCACACCATGAGCTGGTAGGAATGATTAGCAGCTCAGTGTCCCCAAAATACCATGCACCCCCCGCCTTTTCTGAGGGGTGAAGGAGAATAAAATATAGGGGCTAGTCCACCTTTAAGCTCTGATAAGTGGGACGCTCCTTACCATTTTAATTACAGGCTGCCTGCTGGAAACTCTGGTCCAAGCTTCCCCTAAATTTGGGTGTTTACATGCAGCTCTTTGACTTGGACTAATTTTAAAAACAAAAACCAAGGGACATCCTGTAGTTAAGTGGCAGTATCACTTTACTGTCCCCCTGATAGTATCTCCATCTGTAAGACCATCTCCCTAGCCTTCCATTGACATTGTTTTGTCTTTCTTCACCTCGTAACATTATCTCCATGGATAGACATCAGCCTTGTTTTGACATCATCTCCACAAGCTGCCAACAAGTGTTGCATTTCACTTCGTTCTGCTTTTCAACATTGCTTGTATTGAAGTAGTCTCAGCTGTTGTGACCTCATGAACTATACTGAGTGCCATTAGAACAGGAAAATAAAATCAATCACAAAAAAGCACCAAGAAAAAGCATCTACTGGGCATTTGTTCATAGAGCACATTTTTGAGACTTAACTATCCTGCCCACTTCACACACCTTTTTTATCTTCCTTTAGACTTGAAATTAGATGCAGGTTTCTAACCATCAAAGAAGTGATGTTCTGGAATAGCCTTCCAAGGGCACTATGGGGGCAAAAACCTAGCTGCCTTCATTTTATTTTATTTGAAGCAGAAATTATTCAAAATTAGGGAAGGACTCTCCCTCTGGGCAAGTTATTCCATAATTACTACTTTTGACCAACTACACCTTGCTCTGAAGATAAGAGGATATTGGATTAGATGAACCACTGCTCTGATCTGGTATGAAATTCTCAATATTTAAGCACTAATTCCTTGTTTTTAAAGGTGAAAACTACAAAACTCATTTTTTTTTTTACCAGAGTTTTTCCTTCAATAAAGTTAGAGAGAGAGACTATTCTTAATTATAGTCATTTTTAACATGAGCACTGTGCATGGCCAGCCCATTCATTTGGAGACAGGATTACGCTCACTGGTGTCAGCCATACAAGTTCATGTCTCATTACCAGCCTCACCCCTCTGAGAGCGCAGGGCCTGGGACTACTGCAAAAGAGAGTGAACCCTATTTCCATAAAGTGCAAGCTCCTGGATATCTGGAGTGAAAGGCTCAAGTTTCAGCCTAAAGAAGGGAAGTACTTGGAGATGCAGGGATATCTGGAGAGGGAGGTAAAAAGGAAACAGATTTTAAGGGTTCGAAGCCCACACGCACACACACATACATGCACACGCTGATCTTGTTACTTGGACTACACATTGAAGTTCCATTAAGTTAAATACAAATGCCTCCCTCTCCATCACCCCAATTCAGTTTTAAATGCCATAGAGCCGCACACTTGTCCTTAAGGATGCTTAAAACTGTTCTGAAACATGCTACTGGCTATGTGACCCCATGATGAGAGAAATTCCCAACCCCAGAAGGAAGTAGCTATGGAGCTCTTCTGGGCACAGTCCAACTCAGCTTAGGGTACCTTAAAAAAAAACAAACAACTGTTGGTCAGGGGTTGGACCTTCAGAAGGAGGATCCCTGCTCAAGGTGGCACCCCGAGGGAGCAGGACTTTAATTCAGAGCTGTCCAGTCCCTAGAAGGAGGGAAATGGCTTAAGAGTCTTGACCAATCCAGCCCTCTCAGAAAAGAGAAGGAAAGGTGTGTTTCTCTTTTCTTTTTGGCTTCCTGAAGGCCTAGGACCCTGCTTTTTGTGGGCTATGGAAGTCTAATGACCCCATGAACTTACTGGACTACTTTAGTTCCCCCTGCAAAAGGGGCAGAAGACATCAAAATCAGTTGTCCAAAGGGTTTTTGCTCTAAGAGGACACTGAAGAGCTGTAGCCCATTCCAAACATTCACACAACACAAGGCAGCAAACAGTGCTTCCCTTGGTTCAAGGGAGCAGACACTTTACTGAGAAGCAAAAACCAAACAAAAGCTGCATGTATTTTACACAGTAAGAGATGAAAAACCACTGGGGGACTCCAAGAGGAAAATGACATGGTAGGAACATTGGGAGAAGGCCCCGACCTTAGCAGCAACATTTTGAAAAGACTGAAGAAAGGGGCATTGTGGGGTAGTGAGGCCAGTCAGGAGATGGCTCGTGACATCAAGGGGAGAAAGAACCAGCAGATGGACAAGAATTTTGGCAGTAGAGACAGTAGGAAAGAGTAGCTCTTGGTGCTAGAGAAGAGACCAAAACAACTAGACGCAGCTAGAGGCAGATTGTGGGGCCGGTGGATGAGGAGACAGACAGGAGTTAAAGATAACATTAAGATGACAAGCCCACTGTAAGACAGGATGGGGAGTGGCATTATCAATCTCCACACTACCATCATGTACTGTAAAGGCAATTTAAATACATCGAAGTCACATGGATTCCAGGTAACCAGTGACATCTAACTACTTCTGATCAGATCAGGTCAAATGATTCAGTGCATAAAATGGAGACTTTATTTCCAAGAAGGGCCTACTTTCTCTGTGCAACATCATCATCAGCTACAAATCCAATGGGACGAAATAAACAAAGTACTAGAGTGGAACTGATTTCACTGACTTGTTGTAGACTTTAGATGGTATTGCAACAACTCAAAAGGCATCACTCTTCACATACAGTAGTCCCAAATGGATTGCTGACTGCATGTATGCAGGCACCACTTGCTCTTATTATGTTGGATATTTTAACTACCACTTCAGAACCTTTGGCTGGGAAAACCTAAATAGATTTGCTCTCTGAGACACAAAATAAAACTCGGGAAACCAAGCTGTTGTGTTCTTCTCTCTAATAAGGTTCTTATTGTGACAAGTGAATCAAGGGGAATTAATGAAACAAATAAAGTAGTACAAACTTAACAGAAAAATTACATGCTTCTGGGTATGTGCTGTAGTTTGGGGATTATTTAGGAATGATGTACTCTGCGATTTTGTCCAGCTCCACTATTCCCCTGGGAAAAATCTGTCCTGGTCATTCATGTGTTAATCTCTTCTTTGAAAGTTAAGAGTAAGATTAACCAGCCATAGCCATGTCTCCTTTGTACAGAAAAAAAAATAAATTAAAAAAAATATAATGTCCAAAGATGCACAAGAGATGATTGAAATGTCAATAGTGTCTCATGAAACCCATGATCCAGGAGAAGGAAGCAGGGGCTCGGTCACCAGAGATTCACTCAAGTTTGAAGTATACATGTCACTTCAACTTCATTTGTAAAGTCCTTGGGTTTACTGACTGGCCTTTCACAAGATACTAGATTGTTACTAACTGTAATGCAGCCAACAGGGAAGTAAAGAGTTCCCTTGTGCCTGCCAAGATGGCCATGTCATGGGTGCCCTGATTGTGGCCATGGGTATGGGGAGAAGAGAGAGAGGATAGTAAGGACTTGTGGCCAGTACTTTGACAAGAAGCAGGTGGAGCTATGGCAGGTGTGAGGGAAGCAGTATGTGACACCTTATAAAAAGTACAATATGTACAATGATTAACAAATTAGAAAACCTGCCTTATAAAGATAGACTTAGGGGGTATGTCTACCCTGAAGGCTCTGTTAAATCAACCTAACAAGGTCAACTTCGAGTCAACTTAGAGAGTCCACATTGAAAACTCCTGTCGACTGCCTGCATGCACACCGGCAGGTGCTAGGTCAATGGAGGAATGGTGCCCTTGTGGGTTGCTGTCCCACATTGCCCCGGAGAAGTGCCAATTAAGTCAGCTTAAGAGCTTTCCCTGTCTACATTGGTTTAAGTCGACTTAATAACACCACTTCTTAAGGTCGACTGAACGCTTAGGTCAACTTAAGGAAGCACTTAAGTTGACTCAATAAAAGTCCAGTGTGGTCGTGGAAGTCTGTAGGTCGACTTAACCTTCCTTAAGTAGGCCTAAGGCTCCAGTGCAGATGTACCCAGGGAGACCAATCTATTTTGTTTAACAATGAAAAGGTTAAAGGATGACTTGGTGGGTAAACTCCCATGTGGGGGAACAAATATTTAATAATGGGCTCTCAATCTAACAGAAGAAGGTAAAATTGCCTGGAAATTGAAGCTAGACAAAATCAGGCTGGAAATGAGGCATAAATTTTTAACAGTGAGGGCTGTGTTAGATTCTCTATCACTGAGTTTTAAAATCAAGGTTGGATGATTTTTCTAAAAAAATTGTTCTAGGAATTATATTGATGAAATTCTATGGCATGCATTATACAGGAGGTCAGACCAGAATCACTAGATGGTCCCTTCTGGCCTTGGACTCTATAAAGATTATCCTATCTCTGTAGCGCAAGACGGGAATACTGAAAAGACAAGGGTATCTCTGAAGCACAATGCCTCCTGGGGTGCCTTTTGCATCTTTTATGTACCATTGCTTGCTCAGGCAACAGACAAGTCCTTAAAAAGAAAGCAAGATGAAGTCACTGATGCCAAAGGTGGTTCTGTGCTCCATCGCCTTGGTCAAAATGCAATGCTTGAAAGGACACTGCAGAATAAGGATACACAATTGTATGTGCGCTTAGAAAATACTTTCCATGAAGCAAAAGCTCTTAAGCAAAGCAATTTCACAATTCACTACCAAGGCAAAAATGAGCCTGTTTTGCCAAAATACCCACCTTAATCACCTGTTTCCATTAATTATGCAGCTGTGGCAAACACCAGCCCATTTCTAACAGAAATGGTCACATTCTGTGCAAAAGCCAGCTTTTTGAAATTCAAAATCCTGTTTGACTAAACTGGACATATTTCCAGTGCAAGAAAAAAAAGCTAGCTTACTGAAATAGGTTAGATATAAAAATCTCAGGAGAGCACAAATGTAGAGCAAAATTTCATAGAGAAGTTTCCCACCAATTTCAGAGAGAATCGTTCCTCACAGCAGCAATGTATGAGTGCATAGGTGTGTGCACGCAGGCTTCCTTTCCATTGGGGGAAGAATGTAAGCAGCATCATCTATTTGTTTCAGCATATTGAGAGAGATTTACAGGAAGCTGACTTTGAGCCTTTATGCCACATTTCATTTCTTAGTTAATATTTATACAGCTCTGTATTTGTATAGTGTTTTACAACAGGAAAAATATTAAGCACATAAAACAGCACTAAGTCTATGTTCCTTACCCACACAAGTAGTTCTTACAGCTGTGTATTTGAAGTCAATGAGATTATTCACATGCAGTCTCTTTTTAATGGTTAGGGCTGTGTAGGATGGGTCCATAAAAAAAGAAATTGGTGAAAACAAAACGTGATGAGGGCTACATTTTTTCTAACTCTGCCTGATCAGCTGGGTCCCAAATATGCAAGCTGCAGCTGTACACTTAAAAGAGTCAAATCCGCATTTGGAGTAAATCTGTCTGGTTCTGTTGACTTCAGTGGAGCAATACATATTTATAACAGCTGGGAACCTGCTTCAAACACTAACACGTCTTATAAGATTACTTTGTTTGGAACCAAGCAATGCTAAAGTGCTTTGTGTAGAGGTTTAAAATAACAACTCATGCCACAAAATTCTCACTGACTTTTCTAAAACTTTGACTAAATCTGCAAGTGTAGAAATGGTATCTTTTTTCTTTTATTTAAAATATATTTTCCTTTAGTCTAGAAGACTTTTCCAAGCTGTGCCTGGAGCAGTATCAGCTAAATCTAAATGAAGTAGCCATCTCATGACTCATACTCTCCAATCTCCATAATCGCTTTCAGTAGGTTTCAGACTTGAGAGTTTTTTTTCTCTCTCCAACTTCGGTTTTGCCATAATTTATGCACATGCCTTTCAAAGAGCCACTGAAAGTTTGACAGCAAAGAAACAACGAAGCCGTTTTTAGGTATCTGAGAGAGGGTGTAAATCATACCCTGCTGAATTCTAGATTACCAGGAAAATTGCTTGTCTTCTGCGTGACTAACTTTCCATCAGGACCGTAGTAAGCTTAGTAATCAAAAATAAACTACTAGTCATCCTGTCAGAGCAAGCGCAGAGTTTAAATGAAAGAATAAGCAATTCAGTTCAGTCAAAGGTTGTGTGGCTGACATACTAAACACAGCAAATCTCTTGTTTTCAATACACGTTTATGAATTATTTGCTAGCTTGTACAGAAAGGCCTGATTCAGCACATCCTGAAATCAATGGTAAGACCAGAATCATTGATGGGACAGCAAGGGTGTCTTAGTTTAGCACCCTGACAACATGCAGGATTTTTCACTTTCAAACCACCCAAGACTTCTTTGTCTTCAATCAGTGTTGGCTGGAGCCCCATAAAACTCCCAGATATAATATCTATTTCATAAAACATGTACTGATTTATCCCAATTGCACTGTGACTTTTAACAGTGAATCTATTCTCCTTAAAGTCATTATAAAAATCACAAATTAATTCTTTGAGTTGGCAGATCATGGCCCTTTTCTTCTGAAAAGTGGGAGTTTTGCTATTGATTTGGGACCAGGATTTCACCCCAGTCCATGGACTGGCATTCTCTTGACTTAATTGCTGTATTCATCCTTCACACACACACACACCCTGGTCTGTCCCAAATGCAAAAACTGACGTCAAGTTGCCTTAGGGTTAAATAAGGATCTCACTTTTTTTCTTACCACAACCAGTGATTTGACCTCATCTTCCTCTAACATGCTGTTTTCCACTGTTTGAATGTAAACAACTGCTTTGAATCGCTGTAAGAGTCTGATCTGATCCCATGACTTATGCTTCCTTGCGTTTATTTTCCTCCCATTCTTTAAGTTCTCCATCTTCAAGTGAATGAGGAAGTGGGATTTTCTCCCACGACAACCCATGGGATAAAAAATTTGTTGATCTTTAAAAGTGCCACAGGATTCCTTGTATGTCATCCAGAAAATAGAATGGCAGACTCATACAGTGGCCTGGACGCTCACTGAAGTGAATGGGGCTCTGGTAGCAGCAGGGGTCTGCCCCTCTCTTTATCTCTCTTTTTTTTTGGCGGGGGGAGGGGGTCAAGAGCTGGACCTACTAGAGCAGCGGTCTGCATCCTGTGGCTCCAGGGCCTCATGTGACTCTTTGGCTGCCTCTCTGCGGGTCTGGGGTCCTGGGTCCAGCCCCTCCACCAAGGAACCCTATAGCCAGTCCATTTCTGGTTCTGCCCCCTCCCGTCCCACCCTGACGCCAGGGACCCTGCACGTGGGTGGCACATGCCAGGCTCACCACCACCACCACCACCACCACCAGGAGATCCATTGTGGCTCTTATAACGTGGTTATTTAAGGAATTTTTTTTAAATGGCTCTCTTTATCTTTTGGGTTGCTGACTCCTGTTTAGAGAATCAGTCAACAGAACACACTGCCAGAGAAGTTTGTGGAGCTGCCATGGCTGGAGACGCTCAAGCCAAGACTTTATTTGTTATAACTCAATGACCAGCTACTGATCAATGGGTTAAGGAGAATGCAGCCAATCCAGGGGCATGATATATGATGAGCCACTAAAGGTCCTTCTCACCCATATGATTCCAAGAGTCCATAACATAAGGAGGGAAATCTTCTGTATTATTAATGATATTCTTTGTTCACTAGTCCTACATGACACACAAACAAAGGGAACAAACACATCACATCTTTATCCACAATCCCTGAAGGAGCAGACTCCTGACCCAAGAATGGCATTTGGGACGATCATCCCCTATCATGTAGTGACTGATGTGAATAAATTGCTTCCTGTAAAGCTTCTGGTCTCATAAAACAGACTTAAAAGGAGCAAAACTGGTAAGTTTGCCACCCTTCCCCTTAAGCAGTTCAGTATTAGCTTGGCAACCTGCAAATACAGCACAGATGTCAGTTCTATAATTAGATCAATTAGGTCATTTTTAATGCAAAGTGTGTTATTCACTTCAAATAAACACCCTGCAGTAACACCTACGCTTCGTTCACCTTCCCAAAAGGTTGGAAACATACACATTCCGTTCTTGATGTGCTTCACGCTATTGTAGTACGCGGCTCTGATGCCTGCTAAATCATCACACAGCAAACCTGGCCTGCAGCTCAGTCCAGATTTAATTAGCTACCCCACAGGTAAAGAAAAAGATTGATTTTGTCACTTCTTTCTCAGCATGGAGCCCAGTATTAAAGGATTTAATCAAATCTTGTTGAAATTCAAGACAGGCAGCCTAGGTGCTGGGTAACAGAAGCCCTCTGGGTGACTACACACAAAGCCTGCAATGAGTGCAAGATTCTCATCTTCTGACACGGACTGCTTTTACAATCGCACAAAATGACAGCATCAAATCCTTGTGTTGGATTCTGTTCTTTCATCATCTAACGTTAGCTCTTGTAAACCACCTCAGATCAGTACAAAGTTACAGGGGAAACATTAACCAGCAAAGCCCATGTTTCGATGCTTAGCCCTTGGTGTCATCAATTTATTAGAAGAACTGGGCAACATTTTTCAGACAAACAGTTGATTTGTCAAACACAAACAGTTTTGGTCAATCCAGAACTATTTGTGAATTTGCCAGAAGTTTGTAGAATAATTTTGGACAGAGGATTAATTCATTCAAAAAACAGCTGGAGGGAGAGATTTGGGCTCTCACTTACGATCTAGGATACCGAAGCTTGAATTGCACTCTCGAGCAGGGATCTGAATACAGATCTTTTAAATTCACTGAAATATGGGGGAACTTTTTGATTCAGTTCAAAGTGAATTTTTAGAATTTTTAAAAAATTTTTTAATAACTGACAGAGAACAGAAATACCAGCAATTTGCCTAGCTCTACTTATGACCCTAGGAACACTTTGGCTGGTGACATTAGCTATTCAATGGGTTCCAGCTTTTAGATTCTGACATCCATTTGTTCATATCCCCATCAGTACATTACTACAAAAACCAGAAGTAATGACACGATATAGTACCTGTACTGCACTGTTTATCCATTTTGGATGCTATTAGGTTAACTAGTGATAAGGAAATGTAAAAAAAGAGGCCTGGAGGGTTCTTATTTGGTAGTTCATACCCATCCTTGCCAAATTTCTATCTCAGCAGGATATCCATTCTCAATTAAAAAAAAATCCATGCCCCAATCCAGTGGTTCTCAACTTTTTGTGGGTCATGACACACTTGGCGGTGTGCATAACTCTACAGGACACACCAGCCCACCAGGGGCATTGCTGGCACCTGGCACACGGGGCCCGTGCCCCGAATCCCGGCGAGGCTCCTGCCTCTCCCGGTCTCCAGCTGGAGCCAGCCAGAGATCCAGGGCCCGGCTGCCCGGAGCAGCGGCAGCTGCTTCCAGTCCCTTCCTAGGACAGGCGGCCCTGCAGCCGCGGCTGCTGCTCCCTGCCCTTTCCCCAGCCGGGGGCATGGCCTGCGGTCAGGAGGTGTGTCCTGGGCTGGTGCCCCGGGTCCTTCGCCGGGGCAGCAATGTTCCTGCAGCCCACCCTCATGCCATGCCAAATCCAGTGCCCCAACCAGCTCTCCGTGACACACTTCCCACTACGTGGCAACACAGTAATGCGTCCCAAAACAGTGGATGAGAACCGCTGCCCTAATCCATACAACCTAATTTGGCAATTAACTGATTTTTGACTACTGGTTGTAAACATGCCCAATGGCCTACAATGAGACATTTGATGGGGGTGAGTTCAGAGTTATTAGAGAATTCTTTCTTGGGTGTCCGACTGATGAGTCTTGCTTACACGCTCAGGGGCTAAATGATCACCATATTTGGGATCAGGAGAGAATTTTACCCCATGTCAGATTGGCAGAGGCCCTGGGGATTTTTCATCTCCTTAAATAGCATGGGGCATGGGCCACTTGCTGGTGGATTCTCTGTACCCTGAAGTCTTGAAACAAGGATTTGAACACTTCAGAAACTCAGCCAAAGGTTAGGGGTCCGCTACAGGAGTGGGTGGGTGACGTTCTGTGGTCTGCATTGTGCAGGAGGTCAGACTAAATTATCATATCAGTCCCTTCTGACCTTATAGTTTATGAGCAATTGCACTGGTATTAGGAGGGTGTAGTCATATTCATCAGGCGTTAGCCTTTTTTTCTAAACTCTACTTTCTTTTTGCCTGCTTCCTATGTAATTTTTGTCTTTTATGTTACAGCATGACTGTGAGTAAATTAAGTGTTTGTGAAAGGCTCTGGATTATCAGCTGTGGGGAGGGAGGAGCCGCATGTTATTTTCAACATAGCTACCCTGACAAGCGAACAGCTAACCAGACCTTTGCTAACATGCTGCATGCCTGATATAATATGAATACTTGCTGTTTAGAAAAAGACATAATTAAACTAAAGCACTTCAATCACAATCAAACAGTATTGATTTTGTTGTTAAGTCCGATATCACTAGACTAGTGAAATGTGTGTTCCAAACCACACAGACATAGGAAAAAAAATATAGAGGTATTGGGTTACCAACATCGTAAAGAAGTCTTCAAACAGCAGCATTCATTTCACATTAGAAATATTGAAGTTGATATACTGGATTTGTATGCACACTGTGCATTTCTTCCAACCTGACAATCATTTATTGTAAAATTATACAGGCAGACATATTGAAGGCTATAAAGGGATGCATATTTCACCTTTAGCGGAAAGGCAAAGATCCAAATTCACCTGTAGGAATGTAGATGAATGCTGCAGCTGAATATTTTGAGAAGAGAAAAAGGGTGATCGTGAAAAGAGAAAAATAATATTATCCATGTGACAGAGATGAGAAAGGCTTTGATTTTTTGAAAGGGAAGCAGTTTCTGGGAGAGGCGCTGTTGGGTCAGAAATAGATTTTCAATAAGGGTATTGTCAGGGCTAGACTGAGACCTAGGCACTACAGAGCAGAAGTTAAAGCCCCAGCAAACTGAGCACAGGATAAGGGTGCAATCCCAGCTTTCTTTAAAAAGTTTCTAGACCAAGTAGTTGCAAACAAAAGCTTGAAATCATGTCCTGAGTGTTACTGATGCAGTGAGGTTTGCCTGTGTCTGCAGACAGATGGAGTCAGTAGCTCTGGGAGGTATGTATAACCTGCCCCATTCATCTCAGTTGGGTGTCAGTGTCAACATCTACTGTGCTTGGGGGGCTGCCAATATCATGCCAAGAAAGGACACCGTGTGCAGCAGGAGGAGGAGTAAAATTGGCTAGGCTCAGCCGCGCAAGCCCATACACCGTAATCGCTAAGTATTGAGGCACCTTCTGCTGGTATACCTGCTTTTTCCAGATAATGCTAGGGAAGCCTGTTACGTGGAGATAAGGAGATCTCAGGCCATACTTGAATCTCTGGGAGAGGAGAAGAGCCCCTGCCACTGCTGCACTAGTTGGGGGGGAGAGCAGGGATAGGTGCACAAATGGCATTGGGTGGGGCCATGGTGATGTATGTCATGGAGTTCCCATGGGCCCCAAACTGCCATCATCCATCCCTGCTTCTCGATGATTGGGGTTTAATTCAAGAAAGCATTTAAATACATGCCTAATTTCAATGAGGCTTATGCAGGTGCTTAAAGTCAACCATGTGAGTAAGTGTTTTCCTGAACTGGAGTTTGGAAGAGATTAGCAGAGGAGGAATTGCTTCACTTAGCTTTTAAATCAAAATAATAATTATATATACACACAATGAGAAATTGTAGCCAGGACCCTTTAAAAATCCTACAGATCAGAGAGATGAATATGACTGATGAATACAACTACACCCTCCTAACACCAGTGCAATTGTTAAACGTCCACATATATCACACAGTTATTCTGGTAGTCTCCTACTAGTGTGGCCAAGACATTGAGTAAGTATTTGCCAGTATAACTTTACTGGTAGAGTTATGATGGCAAGACTCTTAGTTGGAGATTCAACTTAGGACACATCTACACTAATGGCAGCAAATTCAATGCTGTCAGATTGCTTTTTCTGGATCAATTGAGCAGTCAATAAAGACATGCTCAGTCAATCTGGTAATCAACTTAATGAAACCAGCCTTTCAGTGACGTAGCACTGCATTCACGGGAACACGTTTCCCATTGACACAGCGCAGTGAAGAGAGGGTGCTAAAGGGGAGTTAGGAGGTCGACAGGAGTTACCCCAGGCAAGTTATTCTGCATAGCTTGTGTAACTTTCCTTTCAGCCGCTGCCGAATTTTGCCAGCAGCGTAGACCAGACCTAAGATCTTAAAAAGGGTTCTTTTGCCAAGACAAAGTATATCTGAATGGAATAAACTATGCCAGCTAAAGGACTATTTTTGCTGGTGTAACTACAACTGTTTGCAGTGCTCGTTGGTCAGGGATGTGGATTTTTCACACTCCTAAGTGACATAACTATACCAGTAAAACTTTCTAATGCACATCAGGCCTGAGGGGAAAGAACACCAGTGTGGAGTGATGTCTGGCAAATACTAACTTTTAAAAAGATAACCACAGTGCATAGATTAATTGGAGATTTGGGCCATTTTGTAGCTCCCAACCTTTTGCACTCTGTTAGTTAGCAGCTTGCCAATGTAATCCTCTGTATGGCATCTGGGGCCTGTAACACAATAGTCTTGTTCTGTGAAGACACCAGACCTTCACCGTACGGTATAATGGGAAAGCTCATGAGTGTACATTATCCAGAGAGAAAACAGAGCATGAGTTGCTTATTAATCTCTTGTGGCATACAGCCCAGACAAGATTGTTGCTCCATAACCAAGTGATAAATCTGTTCAAATAAGATACTGAGCATGTCTCCCTTGTTTATATTACAGAACTTTATGACCATGTGATTCTTCACCTGTAGAGGAGTAGTGTCACTGTGTAGCCAGTTAACGACTGAGATCGATCATTAGGTATAAAGAGGCCACAGAGGCTCCCTATGCCAGTGTCCCAACGAGGTGGTGTATTTATTTCCCGTTGGGTGGCTGTAGCGCACAATATTCTGACTGTCTGATGCAGATGTTACAAAACTTCCCCCAAAGTAACAGGTTAAAATAAAGGGCATGATTGATCCACCTGTTACTGGTGTAGAGGGCCTATTACTAGGCTTGGTTGAAAAATGGGAACATTTTTTCACAGAAGATTTACCCTTGTTTCATTAAGAAGTTTTAAAAGTAAAAAATTTCTGTTATAAACTTATATTTTCCTGCCTCATTGCTGTAACTGACCCTGATGCTTGTGTTCTAAATATGCACTTGGAAAATTATTTTGTCTTTTGACAGCTCTGTTAGTGAACAGAACACTGGCAGTTTCCAGCCCATCTATCCAAAAATGGGATAACAATACTCATTTCCTTTGTAGAGCACTTTGAATAAGGAACACTGTAAGAGAGCCAATTTATTAGGAAGGTGTAGATAGAGCCACAAGAACCAACGATAAAACTTGTAGTTAGAGCTTCATTTTGTGACATAAGAAAATAGAGTTGAATATGAGCACTACAGAAGCAGGTCTCTTGGTTCTATCTGCACATTGTTAGTTTTATTCTGTGGTTTTCCCAAGAAAACCAGGAAGGCTCCAGTCAGTATAAAACACTTTGGCAGATCAGTTCCTAGGCTCTATGGTAATACAAATAGTAACAGCTAATAAGAGGACCTACAATGGCTTCTTGATCATTAAAGGTGTTTCAGACCAATTTCTTATATAATGATATATATATATAAGGGCAGCAGTCCATACCCTCCAGACCTCAATGCATGTAAATTGCTATGGCTTCGCTGAAATCAGTGTATGTACATTGCTTTACAACAGCTGAGGCTGTGGATTCACAGGTCTAAATGCTTCGCCGTGCTATTCTACTCTTCATGAAATTGAACTCTTTGGCATCAGTGGGGGACTCACCCCCAAGAGTGGCTACATGGTTTTCTGTTCTTCTGCAGTCCAGATTAGGAGCACACTTCCAAAGGAGATCCACAAGGCATGACTAAAAGACCCTCTCCCTATTTAACAGACTGAAAGACTCTCTCCCTAGTTTGCAGCACTCTACCATACCTGAACTGGGTGAATGGTCATTAGAAAGCAGATCAGCTGAGTAAAGAGATGCCTTTATTTACCGAACACATCAGTTTTCTCAGGCTCAGTTTTGTCCCCAAGTTAGTGCAGGCTTTCCCACTGATTTCAGTGGGAGCTGGAAGGAAGGATAAAAAAAAAAACTATCCTCAGAAGACAAGTGTCCTTCAGAGGTAACTGGATAAGACTGTTGTAATCCAGTAGAACAATTAGGGTCTCACTTTCCACCAGAAAATGAACCTCTAGCTTAATTACAGCTATTAGTAGGAGCTATTTTTCATGCACGGTGCTCACAGTGCACTAAGGACCAAGTTGAAACCACCTGACCCATATAAATAGTCCCACTGCTTTCACTGAGGCTACTTGTGTGATTAAGGCTAGTATATTGTGACTCTGTCGGAGGACTCAGATCCCTGTATGCCACCATGTAAGGCCTCCTGGATGGCACTATTTGGTACAAGGCTTTTATGGGAAGGAGTGGTGCTTAGTGGTTAAAGCTGTGGCCTGGGACTTGAGAAGTCGGTTCTATTCCTCACTACACCCGCTGTGCGGCTGGGTCACCTAGATCAAGTTACTGCACCACTGGGTGCCTGAGCTTCCCCATTTGTAAAACAAGGATGATGTGGAAAGAGCTTTGAGACCGACTGATGAAAATCTATAAATGTTATTAAAAAACAAAGAAGGAGTTTGGTGGCAGTTCTAAAGCCTAACAGTCAATATATCACAATGCTCCACAAGGATGTGTATGTACGTCTCAGCTCTAGTGAATTAGGTTTCTGCAAGTGTCTGAATCAAAGAGGTAATAAAGATGCCTGAACCTCTGCTCCAGACAAGAGATCTCCCCAGGCCCTGTGAGTGCTACAGAGCACAAAGTACCTTCAAGCACTTTTCAAGAACCTTAACTGAGGAGGGGAGAATTTCTTATATTCCATAATAATTTAGAGACTGGATGCTCTTAGCACTCTCAATTAAGTGTCCTAATTCACCAAAACACTTAGTATTTGCTTAACTTTAAGCAGGTACTTACAATCTTATTGACTTCAACTTGTCTACTCACATGCTTGTACCTAAACCTATGCCCAAGCACTTTTCTGAATTAGATATTAGAGGGTGTACATTTCATCAACAGTGGTATAATTATGTATGGTATGTACAGGCCATCTTTTCCTTAAAAAACCTAGGATCTAAACAGACTAGACATACAAAGGATGAGAGAAAGGAAGCATTCTCCCCATTTTACAGATTGGGAACAGAGGTAGAAAGAAATTAAATGACTTGCTCAAGGTCACACAGGAAGTCAGTGGTGGAGCTAGGACCTGAACCTTCATGTGCTGATTACTTTAACCATAAGGCCATCTATCTTTTCACTACTTCCTTGACCTGAATGGGGTTGTAGAGGATATATCAGGATAGAATTTGGTCGAATTCTGACTCCCAGAATTTACATTTTTAATTCAGATATAAATGATACACCAGAAACGTGTCAGATGTGAAGGGAAGCAGCAAAGAGGTCAGCATGGAAGGTGTGGGTTTCAAAAAGGAATTTGAAAAGTGGTTTTCATCCACAAGGAGGTCACTTTCCACATGGAGGGGGAATGTACCATTTTTATGGCACTGGCTGGAAGAAAGCGTATAGTCAATGGTAGGAAAGAAACAGGTAGGTAGAAGCAGACCTCAGTAGGAGATAATGTAGACACCTTGGGCTTGTTTACACTATGACATTAGATTATGACAGTATAACTTATGTCACTCAATTGTATGAATAAACCACCCCACTGAGTGACCTAAGCAGTGCTGTAGATAGATAGCTCTACCCACCTCTTGCACTGATGATTTTATTATGCTGATCAGAGACCTCTCTCCCATCAGCATAGAGCATCTTCATCTGTCAAGCAACATCAGCACAGCTGAAATCAGTGTAGTCGCACTGATATTCAGCTTCTAGTATTGACTAGCCCTTAGAAAGGAAATGAACACAGATGTAGGCACGAACAGAGTTGGAAGAAATATGGAAGAAAAGATGACTGAATAAGACTAAGAAAAGGGACATGCTGACAAAGGGCTACTTCCTCTGACCATTCAGATAAACAATTACACATTTACTTTGCACACATAAATTATCCTGTTCTTCCATGAACAGATTTGCTAATTTCTTATGTAAACTGCCAGGTATATTGGCATATTTCCATTATTTGATTTGAATGCCTAATCACAGTAATTTTATGTACAAATTAAGCACGCATTTCTTTTTGCACACAAGTGCATGAGTAACACCTGAAATGACAGATCTAAGTTTTCGCTACACAAAATCTAGCACTTACAAACCGAATTAGTTAAAACTGTGCAGAAACCCTGTGTGGATGCTCTTAAATTGATTTAAACCTGGATTACATCTATTTAGCTTAAAGCAATTCTGTACTGAATGAAGCTAAATCAACATGCAAGAAATGAGAATTACATCAATATTATTAAATGGTTTTAAAATCCTCTGCCCACAGCTTTACTTAACCAGTACAACTTGGTGTGTAGACCAGGCCTTTCAGCGCTCTGCTGTTTTCACAGTTACCATGACACAGAACCTGCTGATACAAGTTCTCAATTCAAAATAATGTGGCGCTGTTTGAAATAACAGGTGGGATTTGTAGGTATCTCTAAATAACTGAAACTTTGGAGAAACAGGCAAACTTGATGTCAGCTTTAAGTTGGTTAATGCTTAAAAGAATCAAATTGTCTTTTCAATCAAAGTTTTTTCAAATATCTATGTAATCTCAGGACTCCACTGTGTCTTGTACTGTAAACACACAGAACAAAAAGATGGTCCATGCCACAAAGATCTCACAATCTAAGTAAACTGGTACATCACTTCTTCAAGAAGTGGTTTCCATGCCCAAGTTATCTAAAACTGTGCAACAAGTTTCCCAGTCCAAAGAACAATGTGCACCAATATGCATTTGAACCCAATGCAGAATCCTACAAGCAGCATCTTTAAAGACAGTCATTCAGGAAATCAAGGAGGGACGCATCTGTTCACTATCCAGAAATCAAAAAAAACCCTAATTCATTCTGCAGTTTAATGAGCATGCAGAAATAAAGAATTTTACATGCCCTAATGATCAGCCAAAAGCGAACTGGAGTTAATTGTCTCTCGGAACGAGAGGCCAGATGTGTTTACCTAGTATGATAAAAGTCCTGCATTTCACTAGATGAACTGAATATACTAAAGTTACTATTGCCCAACACTAGAGACATTTAACAAGGTCACGTTTCACTTGCATTCACTGACATTGGTGGGAATCTTAAGTTACTCCTACAAAACCACCTCTGGTGTAAATGTAGATAAGGAGTATGCTGTACATGTCTATCAACCAAGTGAGCTCTGTTACTTTAATTGATTTGAAAGGCAGCAAGAGTATCATATTGGGAAAACATCTTCATACCTTGACAGCAAGGTTAACATACAGTCACTCAGAACCACACAGAGTGGCTTCGGTGCATGGATGGTCCAGACGAAGTATGGCAGCTACCAGAGCTGTTGACACCCAGAAAGGGAGCTCCTGCAGCCCTTGAGACATCAACAGGAGCCGTGCTTTGACAAGCTCCATCGCTTTAGACCCCATATCAATGGAAATTTAATCTCAGGACTGATTAAAAATTAAATATGGGCCTCAGGATTGGGTCCTATACGAGTAACCCACCTGATTCAAATTTAGCTTTGAAAACCAAGATTAAAAAAATATAAAATCCAATGCAATTTTAGTCAGTTATTGAACTGAAGAGCTCCTTGTCAAAATAACAACCAGATGTGAAAACAAACAAGGAGTCCTGTGGCACTTCTAAATGCTAACAACTTTATTTGTCGCATGAGCTTTTGTGGGAGAAAACCCCACTTTGTCAGACGTGCCATTCAGCATCCTCTTCTCAACAGTAAATAGCATCCCTAGGACCTGATCTCAGAGCTTCAGTCCCCTCCCATGACATCAGTATAATCCACCTTGATACACTGCAAAAGCAGACAGAGGTATTTAGCATAGTCTACAAAAGTAGCAACTCTGTTGGCATTCCTTCCCAGTGTTAACAGGTAGCCTATTCTACAGCCAGGGCTCCTAGGAGTTAAATGCTACAGCACCTGCTGAGATCAATCAGAAATGTATGAGACACAGATTAGAGGTTAAGAATAGTTCTATGCTGAATGACCTAAATTTAATTCAGTTCCCTGGCAACCCATGTGAAGACGAGCTCTAAAAGAGGAGGTATTGGGGGACATCTGCTACCAAAATCATATTTGGTATTTTCTGTTTCTCTCTGTGTTGTTTTCTGATAACAAAAAAACAGCATAAAACTGTAAACTATGCAGGAGGAAACGCCTCTTCAAGAACCAGCCAACCCTGAAGTGAGACTTGGTGAAGATAACAACCACCCTAAACCCACCCATACACATGAGCTTATCCTAAAAGGATAACAGATTGTTTGGAGCAAGGAATCATAAATTCTGGAGCCCAGCATCCTTTATAGAAAACTGCCCCCCCCAACCTGCCTGCCACAGCCAGCCTCTTTCCTTTTAAATCAAGGAGCTGCTAGATTGAGTTCTGCTACTAACTGCGATTTTCCCTCATGCCAAGAATGATAATATTTCCTAGGTCTAGAAAAATATAACACAGATACCATCTTGAACCTCCAGCTGAATTTAGTCATAACCAAGCATGTTAGCCCCTAGAAAGTAAAATGATAGGCAGATTATACAGACAAACTTTAAATTAAATACAACTACAAAATTATATGAGAAATATTCCAGATCAGCCCGTACTGAGTTTTTAGGCCAGGTTTGCTATTGCTTTTCTGAATCCTAAAGAGTATTATTCTAGTTGCTGTTTCCTCTGAATTGCCTTTTTTAAATGTAGACTGATAAAATAGATACCTACATCAGCATGCAGTTTTGAGGCTCACTTAATTAATATATGCAAGCACTTTAAGATCATTTGATGGCAGAAGCTAGGAACTGCACAGTATAATTATTATGTATTATTAATAAACCTCTGTCACATTGATAGTAGGAGAGAGAGTTTTGTCCCCCCATTCCCCCCAAGGTGCTAACTTGTGATATGAAAGACAATTAAAAAAAAAAGGATTGAAACAGTAAGCAAACAAAACTAGGGAAATCTTTATTCTGCAAATGCTTGTTGGTAGAATCTAGATCCACCACCATGTATGGCGAATGAGCATACTACTACTTCTCAGGAGGTTGAGGAATATATAGAGTAGAAGATGACAAGCTACAAGGGAGATATTTTGTTTTCTTCATTGGGGTGGGCAAATACAACTATTCTTGTCATCAGAACTTAATAAATTCATGGTCAATAAGGTTTTAAAAACCATACAGTGTCAGAGAAACAAAGCACTCAGAGCAATAGATGGATGCTTTGATACAAATAGAAACATTTAAAAAGTATGAATCACTGTTCAAGCCTTGAGCATACTCTGTATGAACAAGATATTTTGAGAGGTGTGAAAATAGTCAGGCCAAGTCTAGACTGACAGCAGCAAATGCACCACCGTCAGTTCGATCCTTCTAGATCAATTGAGCAGTCAGTAAGACCCGCTCAATTGATCTGCAGTTTGACTCAGTAACTCCATCCCCTGAAGAAGAAGAATGGTGAGTCGTAGAGACAGGATTTTCCTGGACTCAGGCACAGTAGAGAGACAGAGGTAACTGGGTATTTGAAAGCTGAACAGAGATCAGCAAGCTACTGAAATAACTTACTATCTCCTTTCAATTGCTGTCAAAAATGGAGGCAAGTGTAGACCAGGCCTCAGTCTGTGGTGTATTTTCATGCAATTTTGTAGAAATGCTGAGCTCTTTTTCTACCTTCCAAGTGCTCATTAAACATTATGGGTAGGATCCTGTATCATGGAGAGGAAGGACGTTCCAGGATTGGGGTGCTACCCAGGGACTTAGATGATACCGCAGCTACGGGGGCCACATAATGCATAAAATAGATTGCCATTGATTTCAATGGTCATGTGATCCGGTCATACACTGCCGTATTTAAATTGCCGTTCCAGTGTTGAAACACAAATACTCCCACTTTCTCTGAGGTTTCATTGTTGATTTTTAAAACAATTGTGAGTGATTCTGATTCATACCAGCTGAGGATCTGGCTGAGTGCCCTTACAAGAAATAAATAATTCTCCAGATATGTGGAAGATTTGTAAGCACTTGCTTAGATTTTTGCTTATCATTATTCTCTCGATCTTGAGATGTTGACGAGTCTTGAGCAAACATAACATCAAAGGAAACAAGAACGTTTCTAGGCTCTCGCTTGGCCGCCACAGAAGCTTAAGGTTCTACGGGGCTCAGGACAGAGCCATAGTCAGAAATGATAAAGTTTGGGAGTTTTATAATCAACTACCAAAAAACTCAAAACACAAAAGACTTCATGTGTCATGAAATGTACAATGGAAGTTCTAAAGATAATCCTATAATCTAATGTCTGGGTTTCAAAAGCCTTTGTAGAGAGGCTCAGACAGGTAAATCTTTGATAAATTATTCAGTCTGCACTTTTAGCAGAATGAGTTGTTTAAAAAATGTAACCTCAAGGTATCTTAATTAGAGACACAAATATACATATCAGTGTTATGCCTTTGAAATAGTTTCACTAATCATTGCCAGTGAGAGAGTATATTTGGCATTTATTCTCTTTATATAACAAAAATGATGCTTAGAAATCCAATTTATTAGTAAATGAGGGATGGCAAACGGTGTCACATAAAATAAGAGTAATTTGGACTTTTGGCTAGAAAGTCAATAAGCATCCCAATCTGAACATTACTGCTTGAATAAATTCATTTTGTAATAAACAGAGCAGCTTGTGTGCTACAAAGTAGTGTTTATGAACTGTCTTATTAACTCCAAATTTCTGTTTGATTAGACCACATTCACCCCACTTTTCTTTGATATCTGCAAACATTTCTGTGAACTGGTTGGTCTTGGAACGTTTAGGGGATGGTTGGTCTTCACATGATAGTCTTCAACTCGGTATTTGTGCATGAACATATCTGTCTATTATTTGTTCTTTGTTACTTTCTTTGGCTTCAGTCATCCAGTCAGGGAGCAGAAACAATAACTTGTAATTTAGGTAACCCATCACATATTCTGAAGAGTCAATATTTGAAGTGAAAAGTTCACAATTCACAGGTTGGAGATTATCCGAACAATTTGGTGAAGACTAGCAAGTGACAGACATGTCCAATGATCAGTGACAAGTGTGTCAATGGGAAAAGAAAAGTTAATTCGCAACAAATATTATTCACAATGAACCAACTAACCAGTTCTTACATCTCCAGCTGTAATATTTATTTTCTTACACTGTCTCTTTCAGTTCTGGCTGAGATGAAGAATCAAAGTTAGCTTTTGTGTGACTGGATACAACTCCAGGCTGCTGAGACTGAAGCTGAGTGACCAGATTATCAAGCCATACACAGTGAAACTGTTAAGCACCCGCCGAATTCATATGAAAGATGTTTTATCAAAATAAATGCTATCATTTGTGTGGGAGGATGTTATTCCCACTTAGAACCGGGGAAAGCCCCTTTGATAACAGTCTCATAGACAGACTTGATCTGTAGAATCTGAATGTTAAATAATTTTGTACTGAAATTAATGGACCATAAAAAACAAAGTCCTGTAGAGATATCCTTAACTATTCCAGAGGGTTTAATCAAGAATTGCATCCCCATCATGATTTCAGAAATCTATCAGTATAGAAAGGATGTGGTTTTATATTAAAGGTAAGAGGCTTTTAGGGTAACTACTACACATCCTTATTAAATTTCTATACAGCCTTTTATTCTCTTTTAAGTTATACAAGATTTGTCCATAAGAGCTAAAATTCTTAAACTAGGAATAGTCACATGAAGACAAAGATGGGTTTAAACTGCCTTCCCAGAGTAAGGACATTCAGAGCAGCTAGTTATAATTCCATCTCTGGTATACATCAAATAATGTTTTAGCAATGCAGAACACGCAAGATTTGGTACCTGCAAAACTTATCTATGTTAACAAGAAACTCATGCAATGAGCAATGTAGTCTAGTGCTTACAATAGGGTGCTACCTGGCAGAATTCCTGGGTTCTCATCCTGCCTGTGCCACATAACCCTCGGCAAGCCACCTAAACTTTTGCTTCACTTCACAAACATGTACAATGAGGTAACTGTATACCACAGCTGCGTTTCAGGACGTAAGCATTCAATCTTTGCAAGCTACCTTCAGAGCTTTGGTTGATAAGTGCAGGTAATATTATAGAGAGAAGGAACTGTTCCTGTTAAACTCAATAAGAATTTTACCTTAAAAGGATCAGGGCTGGACCTTTGCTGGATACCATGTGAGATATAGAAATAATCAAAGCATGATAGTTCCCTATCACAATTTTTTATGAATGTGTTTTAGGGAAGCAAACTCAAAGCCCTTGTATAGAAATGTCTGGCTTTTCTGTGGGGTCCATCTATACTCCACAGTGAAATCCCTGCACTAAGTTTCAGGAAGACTACTTCCGAGTCATATTGGTAGATATGTCCAGTAAGCTCCAGCCAGGTTTTAAAGTGGACAGGGAAAATGAGGGTACAGGAGAACCTGGAGGGAAACTACAGGAACAGCCAAGCTTGGGGAAGAACCTTAGGCTGAGGTTTACATTGTATTATTATACTGAATTACCAATAAAGGGAAACTGTCAGGGAAGGAGGGGGTTTGCACACTACCTCAGGGTATGTCTACACTGGAGACTCTGTTAAGTCAACCTTATTAAGTTGACTTAAGCCAGTGCAGATGGGGAAAGCCCTTAAGTAGACCTAACTGACCCCCAGCTCCTCCCCGTCTACACTGGAGCCTTACATCGACAAGGAAGGTTACAGTAAGTCGACCTACAGGCTCCTGCGGCCACA
>ML682026.1:14638450-14649982 GCA_007922195.1 Podocnemis expansa
CAGTGTGGCCGCAGGAGCCTGTAGGTCGACTTACTGTAACCTTCCTTAAGGCGACATAAGCTCCAGTGGAGATATACCCTCAGAGCTGTGCTCTCCCTTAGGGACAAGGCCAGCACTCAGCCCGTTGAAAGGGGGCAAAAGTTACAGTTATCAGATAGCTACATATTTGAAACAGAAGTGACCTGTTAGGTCATGTAGTAGGCTGTGCTGAAAGAGAGATGTTTCTTGTCCATGGCAAGAATCCAATCTTTAGCTACTGGAATTAGTAGGAGCAAGAGATGCTAGCTTCTTTAGACAGGACTAATATTAATGTGTTAACCAAACTCATTGCCCACATTTGCCTCTTCTGCTATTGCCAGGTACCTCCATAGAGTAAATCATATTGACTATGTTTATTATAAGAACTAAATGATCAGCTGTGAACTTTCACTGACATAAATATTTTGCCATTAGTAATGACAAATAGTAACACACTTCTAATTGTGAAAGTAACATTGGATTATTTGCTTTATGAGTTAGAAGGAACCTAAAAGGAACTTTGGCCACCCTGATTCAAAGGAATGGACAATAAGGAAAGTTGATAATTAAGTGCCAAATTTATTTCTAAGAACTAATCATGGAGAAATTAATCCCTCCAGATAAACTGAATTAAATTAAAGTCGTTGGTCCATTAATCTAAAGCAGCTAATTTGCATACAGTTTAAGGGTTCATTTGCACAACCCATTTGGTGTGTAGCTAAAATACATGCATACACAAATCAAGAAATCAAACAAACAATCTGCTGACCAGAAGTGGTAATCACTGTATGCAGTTACCTGATTTGCACTTTTAATTGCTCTAATTGCATGCGTAGTTTATGTGCACAACTGCGTGGCTAAGTTCTTTTAAAATCTAGTCCATAGTTCTTATCATGACCATCAATAATAGCCACTGCAGTTGTTGCAGAGTAAATTTGGAATTTCCGTCCCCAGGAAACTGTGAGAGAAAATGATTATGTTTAATATTTAAATATTTTTAAAATTATTTTTTCATGAAATGGAAATACTGAAAAAAATTATTTGGAAATGTCAGAAGTCTTCATGTTGACATTTTTAATCAAAATATTTTGACTTTCCCTACAATCAAAAGTGTTTTGACTTGTTCAACTAACCCAAAATACTTCATTTTCAGTCAGTTCAACATTAAACTGCATTTTTCCATGGTGGTACTTTGCCTTGTGGGTGCCGTACTTCAGGAACTGGATCTCTCTTCTCCCCAGCACGCCACACTCCTTTGCTGGGGAGTCATATATAACTCTATGAGATACCACACTGGACTTGATCAGCAGAACACCTGCAATCCGTCGACAAGAGAATGAAGGGAGCTCCACGCCTACAGAGAGCTCAGCCAACAAGAGAGACTGTAACTCCCAGAAGGCAATGCACTGATAGAGAAATGTGGTTTAATGTTTTACTGAATTTTTCCAGCACAGCACATTTCAAAACAGTGCAACAAAATAAAGTGTTCTAATTTAAATCAAATTGATCCAAAACAAAATATATAATTTTTATTTTATTGATGGAAATTTAAAAAAAAAACCCAGCAAAACTGAGATTTTCCCCACAGAAATTTATTTAACAGAAAGTGCATTTTCTTCCAGAAAAATCTTTCTAATGAAAATTCTTCCAGCTCTATCTGCAGTCATTTTCACTTATGCCAAAATGCAAAATATTCTTTCAGATATGACCCTGATGGAAAGGGCATAACTCCCCTGAAGTCTCTGAAGTTGCATCAGGATTGAATATGGCTCACTAAGTATAAGATATGCTTGTGGCAGAAGGCTGTAAATGCTTCACAGCAGAAAATAGACCTTTGGGATGTGTGTGTCTTGTACAACACTGAGCATGTTATTGGCTTATAATGATAAGTATATTTAAATAAAAATCCCATTTTTATGAATGTGACTTCTTGGCTCTGTCATGAAGGTCAGGCAGGAGATTTTCAGGAAGATCAATGAATTAAAGAGACTCCCAGCTACTCAAGGTATGAAACCAGAGTCTGAGAATCAGCTGAGTGAGTTTCTAAACAGGGCTGTTGAAAGCACAGGAGACGCAGTAAAATATAGCAAACAGTGACTAGACAAAGGAAAAGAAGCAGAAGGGAAGGGAGAAAGCATAATGCCACAGAGAATGAAACATTTACAGGAGAAATTTTCAATGGCACAGACTAGAGTTGGTGCCCTTTGTGATTTGAAAATTGCACCCTTGAATATTTTGCATTTCACAGTACCTGTCATCTAAGGAACTCAGCATTACCAAATCATCAATCGCCTCTGGAGATAGACAATATTATCATACAGATGTGAACACAGAAGTTAAGTGGCTCAGTAAGTAGCAGTACTAAGAAGCCTCACTTTCCACTCCCCTGCTCTAACAGCTAACCATGTTCCCTTTGAAAAAGAGGAGTGTTCTCTGCAGACATGTAGGATTAAGAGAAGACACTGACCAACACCAGTGAGGAAGGTATGGAGCAAAAGGAGAAAAGAAGTGCAGTTAACGGTCCTACAAAGGTGTGCTTTAGCTATATCTGCAAAACAAAAAATTATCTGTAAGTGACAGTAACTAGTCTCTTAGAAGAAAATTAAAGCTGTCCCCAAACCTGTTAAGTTAAAATCATGGGATATGGCTACTGAGATATACGATATGCAAGAAAAACATCTGGAGGATTACTAGGCAGATGACTTCACCTACTTGTTAACTTGTTCACATCAGAGTTCTTCACTTGGACTCCAAACATGTTGTCATGTTATTTTAAACCAATCACAGCTAATCCTAAAACATTTTTAAAGGGCTACTGTCAGACCCATTGCATGGCATACAGTAAACAAGTCTTCTTACATTCACATATACATTGAACTGTGATGGCAGATTACAATGCCTTAAAGAGAAAGGAAGGTCGTCTGCTCCAGAAGGGAGGAGGTGCTATCTGTGGGATTTAGAAAGAGTCATTTATAAACTGAAACAAACAAAGAGTCCTGTGGCACTTAAGACCAACAAATTTACTTATTGCATGAGCATTTGTTCGAGAAAATCCCACTTGGTCAGATGCTGCTTGTTAGTTAATATTATGAGAGGTTGTATTAACTTTAAAAGGGAGAAAAACAAACATAAGGTGATTACAGTTTCAAACATATTAGATGCACAATTGTGCATCTAATAAGTTTGCTGGTACCATTACAAGTATGCAGATCAGGTGGTGTCATATATGACTAACTAATCTGATGTATTTATATGTGCAACTGCAGTCATTTCATAACTCAATGCAATTGCATGCTTAGCCTGACCAAAAAAAAGTGGCTTTTTAATGTGAAAAGAGACTGTGTTAACAGCAAGCATGTCCAGACAGAGGGCTCTAGTGAGACACTCAGGAAAATTTTTTATGCCTGTCAACAGAAATACCATGGCTTTTTAAAAAAAGGTTGAAATCAATCTAATTAGCTTAGATTTCAAAACAAAATGATATTTCAGATGGAAAACTCAGAATGTTGTGTTACCAAAATAAAAAATGTCAAAACTAAATATATTGACAACTTCTCTGACCCTGTTTCACAAACACATTCAGTTTTCACAAATCAGCACTTTTCCACCCAAAAAGTGAGATGGAAAAATTTCTGACCAGTTCAGTTCTGAGGGTTATGGTTCAGAGAGAGGAAACTCTGGGAACTGTAGGCAGAGTATGCTTTCTGGGAAGGCTGCCAGGGAGAAAAAAGCAGCAGGGAACACTGAACAGAACAGGGCATATTATTGGGTTTCTGCAAGCCAAGGATCTAAGTGGGGTTTAGGAAGAGCCTTGGAAGAGAGCTAGAGACGCAGAGACACGGTTGAAGGGTTGGGAAATGTGCCCGAGGAAGGTGTGATGTTTGGGGCTCAAATGACCATCCACTGGAAAGAAACTTGGAGAGAGTGGCAGCTGCTTGTGTCTCTTCCCAAACTGCTATGGAAGAAACCTAGTCCCAAGACGGTGTGCTCCGGCCTAAAGGAGGTGAATCTGTGCACCACAACATGAAGACTTTGGACTGACATTAGGTTTTCTGTTTACCTTGGAAGGGGAGGCATTATCTCTGATTTGATGGCGAGCTAAAATAACCCACACAGAGGAGGGAGACAAAGGCACTAGCTCATCTGGGATAAATGAGGAAGGAAAAGCACAGCTACAAACCTTCAGAAGAGCAAACCTTAAAGACAGCCTTACTTTAAGGGAATGAGCTGACACATCACCTGGCAACCTGGATAAGAGATAGGAGATAATCAAATTATGGGAGCTGGGAGGGGAGAGTGCTGCTGGTGAAGTCATACATAAAGCATTAGAGATGAATGAGAAACTAATGTCAGGAATGGGAGGTTTGGGACTTCGAAGACATTTCTAATTAGTGGTATGGAGAAGCAGAATGCTAGAGAATTATTATTTTTGTTATTATTAGTATAATAGTCAAAAAGGAGATGAAAGAATTTATGGAGGAACCTCTGTAATCCCAGAGTAATGCATCCTGAGATTAACAGTATAGAGCAGTGGGCAGCAGAGAGAGAAGAGAGGCTGTACACATGCACCATCACTGAACTGGAGCTGCCTGTTTTCAAGGATAAATATGAGATTATTTCAACAGCAAAAGCATGACTGAAACAAGAAAATACATAGAAATTTATCATACCAGAATGGAGAAATTTAGACTCCTAATAAAGCAAAAAGGAAGGGCAGCATAAGGCAAGGAAGAGGATTGTAGCTAAATGACAGAAGATATGGGTGTTCTACTTGATTTGACAATATGCTGAGAAGCTTTTTATAGCTAGGGAACTTGGGTGATTTTGACATGGTGTTCTAGGCCTGCAGGACAGTAAACAAACAAAAAACAGATAAAAATCAGGAAGGAAAGTCTGATCTTATAGAGGGTTTTTGGTTTATTTTTTCCCCCCCAAAGTTAATTGCTCTGATATTGATCAGAGTAAAAGTTTGTGAAAGCTAAAAGAAGAAAGCCGCCCCCCCCCCCACACCAGGAGGCAGGAAGTCTGTTTCTTATAGAGTTATTTGGAAGATCTCAACAGTCAAAGGATTTTCAGGACCTAATCTCTAGTAAATGAACCAAGTGTTCTAATTAATAGAGCCCTGCAAATCTGCAGATATCCGCAATTCACCAATATCCACAGACCATTTCTTGCCGATGCAGATCGGCTGCAGATCCACATATTTGTATCTGCACAGGCTTCTGCTAATTAAAGTGTAGCTGGTTTGTTTTGTAATTTATTTATACAGTTAAACTTGGACCAAATGCAGTCTCTGGTTTCCGGGGAAGTCCTGGTATCTAGTTGGTTTTATGGCTTGGCAGTCTGAGCCCCCGAGAGAGTGAATTTTGGTCAGAGGTTACCAAGTGAGTGAATGGATTAGCTGTGATTTAAACCCAGGGACCTCAGCACCAGGAAACTCCCAGACAAGGATGCCAGCATCTGACATACTCATGAGGTTCAAGTCCCAGAAAAGCAGTATTCCTATTTAACTATTGGATAGCTGCTTTTTAAGAAACTGCAAGCAAAACCTACCCTTTAAAAAAAGGAAGAGCTACCTAAAGAAGAATCTGCAACTTTGTTTCATCCACCTTAAATCCAAACAGAAGTGAGGGCAACAGAGGCCAATGTGGCTCAACCAGGCTGTAATGGGCAGTTGGAGGTATGAGAAGAAGACTTTTAAAAAGACGTATAAATGATACCAGGGAGGATTGGGAGATCTATAAAAATAAGGTGATGTAAGCTACAAGGATAATCAGAGGAGCAGAAGGAAACACTGACAAATTACAGTGCATATTTCAGCAAACAGTAACCTATAACAGTCAGAAGAAACCGATCTAGTAAAGCAAGTGGCAGGAATTAGAAGCAAGTGGTACGATAGAAGACTTTGTCATAAAGGTTTGTTTATGGAATAGAGGGCAGGCTAAGGCTCTGACCTCGCAAACCCCTTATAAATGGGTTTAATTTCTTTCGTGTGACCAGCCCCTTTAAACACATTGAACTAAACTGAGCCCTGTGGAACAAGTCGTGCATATAAAGTTAAATACCTCTGCCGTTCTTTGCAGGACCAAGGCCCACTGGTAGAGTTGTATTATAGTATGTTGGGGGAGGAGTTTAGTGGGCATGAAAGGACGGAAGTGTACGGCATTTATTATATATATCTTTAGAGCACCCGTCGTCAGAGAACCTGGGTTCTTTGGGTAAGAAAACAGCCCCTCTTGAGAGGGGCAAAGTGTTATGAAAAGATGGCACACATTTTGCAAGTCATCAAGAAAATGGCATCAACAATTAGTGAGACAAACTGCTGCATGTCTGATACCAAGTCTGCTATTTGGAGGCTGAAAGAGGACTGGCTATTATCAAATCTAACAATATTAGTGCCTAAATAAAATAGGAATAACATGCATTGCATTAGACAGACAAGCCATTCCTTGTCCTGAAGGAGGTTACAAGATAAAAGCTAATCAACAATTCAACTTCTCCGGTACGTCTCTTCATACATCTTATTAATATGTTTATTTTTAGCTCATTCAGACAGGGATTGTCTCTCTCTCTTTAAATAAAAGAGCCCACTTCTGCCCAGATGTACCTACCTCTTCCTCTAATGGAGGGACCAAGGTAGAACTGGGCCTAACACATCTCTCAGATATACTGCAGAAGAGCTGTGAAGTTAAGTACTGTAAAGGAAACATCAGAATAAAAACAAGAAGGAGAGATTCAGTGAGCGAGCCCACCTTGAAAATCTTAATCTGATTAGGACTTGTTCCTTATCAGTTATTGCCTACTTGAGAGACGGGGCAAAGCTGCCAAAGAAAAAGCATGTGGGCATGAGGGGGAGGGATCAACATTTTGTTGAAATCGAGCATTGGCTTAGCCTTATACAAAGGCTCAGGGTGCAGAAAGTACAACAATTGGCTGAATGATTTTTAAAATTGCTTAAACAGGAAACTGCAAGCAGCTCATCTATGTGACTTATTTAACGGAAAAGAGCCTGCTAGTGAGGACAACAAAGCCAGGTTCAGAAGAGACTAAACTGAACAGAGGAGAATTCTACTCACCCAGGAGAAGATTTCAGGTTGGGAGGAGAGAATTATAAACAGGTTATCAAAATATTTCAGTCTAGTCCAACTGTAAAATGAGGAATGTGGCGGGAGAAAGAGAGAGGAGACAGGAAAGGCTGGTTTGTTTGAAGGACATTTTAGTGATATTTTGAGAAATAGTTTACTATGGTCCCCCTTCCAAGCGAAAGGCTTGAAAGCTCTGGAGAAGGTACTATGCTGGGAAAGAAGAAAGACTCTCATTTTAAGAGGAAATCTGGGAAAAGAACAGTGAAGCTAGCAAAAGAATTGCTTGTAGGTCACCTACTCTATTAGGATTTACATTGGTGCAATAGGTGAGGCAATAGGTGAGGTGGGGCAGAGGGTCCAGATTCAGATAATGCAATCTTGAAGTGACGATAACTGGGTACAACTGTTTGATTCCAATATTTCTGGGTCAGAGACTCAAATCCTTACTGCCCTTTCAACAATCAGCTGCCCAGCAACTTCAGTCAGACCATAGCCTGTGTCAGGATTTGGCCCAATAAACTTGTGGATGAGCACTCAAAGGAGGTTATCGAAGCAAAGAGAACACTGTACAAGCCCAAGAGCGGTGAACGAAAGTGAGTGAAGCAGCATCCACGAGAAAGAAGCCAAAGATTTCCCTGGGCCTGGTGGCCTTTGCTGCCTAATCTAATCATTACTCACACTTATTTTCCTCGCTGCGGTTAAAATGACTGGACTCCGTAGCTGGGAACCACTGGAATATTTGAAGACTGACAAATGACAGCACCACTTCAATTATAACAAGGAAACCTCAAAATGGTAAGTTAACATGGGAAGAGCAATGATGCATCTGTAATTCAGTCTACATTAGTCCAAAGTCCACAGTGCTGAATGCATTTAGTTTGAGAATTTTCTCAGAAGCAAAACCTGGAGTATTTCGTCTGTGAATCACAAAAGACACTTATTTGGCAAGTATGACCCCTGCTCATATACAATAAATCAAGAAATGGATTCTGCGTCAGTGCTGCAGACAGCTAAGCCCGAGGCCCGTGTTTCAGGATTCCAGAACTGTGCCAAAATACGCTTATAAATAATTAACATCTTCAGCACGGTGTCATTGGAAATATAACAGACATTCTGTGGCTCAATCTGTCATTAAAAAGCGATAACCAGTTCATCAAAGCAACACACCTTTCCTTTCCCTGCCAGTATAAATCACTTATCCCACACACACGCTCCTCAAACTGTCTTCCCAGAACTTCAAAGACACTTTGCTCATCCCTACAATGCTGTAGCTTAAACACAGCCAGTCGTTTCAAAATCAGGAAAACCAAAACATAATCCATAGGGATAAGGTTCAACTGAGACACAGAGAGGTAAAGCAAGAAAATGACATTGAAAAAAATAGCACTGCTTTCATTTTGCTTTACAGCAGTATTGCGAGAGCACTAGAAATTTCAGGTTTTCAATCCTTCATGTTCAGTGTCTTGTTCTTTCCAGTGCTTCATACTGCATTTCAAGCTCTTCTAAGCTTTATTTTGTATCTCCACAGTTACCGAACAGGCATGTTTGTTTGCAGATGTTTCATCGCTAATGAAAACGTGCAGCTGCAAAGACATTCACTAACGTGGAGCAGCTAATTAGCTGTCAACTCTGACACTAATTTCTCAGAACTACGACAGATCTTTTTAAATGATATTAAAATAGAACTGCTGAATTCAAGTGTAACGACTTCAAACCAGCAGCACTTAATCATTTATTACCTGTCATGGAACTTCAATAGCATCGTATGGACGGGAAAATTAAAACACGCTGGAAACAGGTCAGACGTAGAATTAAAACATTGTCAGTGGTAAAGCTGAAGACTGAAAGTGCATGAGACTCTCACTGGGTTTTTGCATTTTACCTTGAAAAGTTCAGCTAAGCCTTGAAAGGCAACATTTATTAGTAGCCTTCATTGCTTACCAATAGCTAGTTAGAAATAGCCTTATGTTGAATGGTACATGCCGTAATATTTCTGCTAGTTAAATGCAAGCTAGTAAAACTCATAGGAAACTTTATATAGTTTATTACCGTTTTGGACCAAGCTTGCCATCTACTATGGCAGTGCATCAACACGAGACCTAGGACAAGCGGCAAAAGAAACTCTAACTACTTCTCAAAGCACCCGCCAAAGTTCAGTAAAACAGCCCATGCTTTAGATAACCTAACAAGTTTACACTTCCAACTATAATCATGCAACTGTTCCAACTGAACTCTACAAACTGAATGGCTCCTGATGTTCATTTCCCTTTCCTCAGCTTTCATCAACCTACAGAGAGTGCTAATTAACACAAAATCCTCACCCTGTTTTGCAAGAGCAGGGCTGAATTGTGTGGGAGGCGGAATGACATTCATCAGGTCCAGGGCCGTCCCACTCGCCCAGCCCCACACACGAGAAACCCACCCTCTCCGGAAAAGCAGAAGAATCAGATTCCACAAAGTCCACTAGGGAGTTTGGTCTAGTTCAGGGGTCTCAAACTCGTGGCCCCTAAAATTATTTCCTGCAGCCCGCAGTGACACTATCGTTATTGATATTTGCAATATTGTCGTATGGAAAGGTTTCAGTGGTGCAGGCCTCGGGCTAAGGTGCTACTCCGCCCTGTGGCCCTGACAGTGATTTGAGTTTGAGACTCCTGGTCTAGTTAACACAGGTTAAACGAATGGCGCCCAGACACCGGGGTGATGGGCAGCAGCCCAAAACACTAGAGGCGCCCACATCTAAGACCTGGCCTGCCGTTTGCTGACGCCAGTTGGCAGCCAGGACCCCATACAAGCCCTTCTCCGAGCCAGCGGTCCTCACCCTTTCAAGGGTCGCGACGCACTCGGCAACCTATCGCGCCACACCTGCCTGCCCCACCAGCCCAAACCCAGCCATCTCCACGTCTCTCCGTGACGCACCCCCCGCCCCGTGGCGACGGTATCGCGTCCCGACACGGCGGCCGAGAACCACCCGTCCCGGCCCTCACCTTGGCGGCCACCGACGAGTTGGGCTTCTCCAGGAGATCCCAGAGCTTTTTCCTCTTGTCGGCGCAGCAGGTGTTATCAAATTCCTCCCCTTCCCGCTCCCTCAGCGTCTCGGCTTCTCTCTTCAGCTCCTCGTTCATCTGCTCCTTCTTCTGGTGGTACCTGGCCTGGCAGCAGGACTCCAGGTAGATCTCGTCGATGCCCCAGTAGTCCAGCTCCTGGCTGAAGGAGAGGGCGCACATCTCCTCCATCATGTGCAGCTTGCCGGTGCGGTAGAAGTTGAGGATGGAGGTGAAGGCCCCGGGGTGGCGGTCGAAGAAATACTCGTTCTCCTCCAGGCTGTAGTCGTCGCAGATCTCCAGCAGCGAGTCGTGCGCGTTGCAGTCCCGCAGCTTCCCCAGCCGGGTCCGGGGCAGCCGGTCCAGGGTCCGCCACAGCACCTCGTGCGCCAGCCCGCCCACGTTCAGCTTCACCCGGCGGGAGCAGGCCTTGCTGCGGACGATCTCCATGGGCTCCGGGGGCAGGGAGGCGGACGAGCGGGAGCCGTGCTTGGGCAGCCCCGCCGCCGGCATGGCTGGGCCGGGCCGGGAGCCGCGATTCACCGCCGGGGGGGGTCACCGCCGCCCCGCCCGCCCCGCCATGGCCGGGAGCTGCAAGAGACCAGCCGGGCTCGGGTCAGGCGCTGTCCGGCCCCGGGTGCTGAAACCGCGCCGGCCGGCCGCCCGGGGGCTGGCACCGGCACCGCTGCCACACGCGCGCTCTCACATTCAGACTCACGCCCTCGTTCACACGCACGTGCACGCTCACGCACAAGCACATACCTGCTCCCCCACGCGCACTCGCGTGCACACTCACACATAGGTACACGGACTCACGCCCTCATTCACGCGCACGTGTAGGCTCACTCACTCGTACACTCTCGCACACCCATAGGCACACTCACCCACAAGCACTGCCATTCACACACACTGACTCACGCCCTCATTCACACGCACGTGTACACTCACTCACTCACTCACCCCCCCATAGGCACACTCACGCACAAGCACTGCCATTCACGTACACACTCACCCACACGCACACTCACGCCCTCATTCACACGCACATGGAGGCTTACTCACTCATACACTCACCCACCCCCATAGGCACACTCACCCACACGCACTCATTCACACACACTGACTCACGCCCTCATTCACACGCACGTGTGTACACACTCACTCACACCCCCCATAGGCACACTCACGCACAAGCACTCCCAGTCTCTCTCTCACACACACACGTCCTCATTCACACGCACGTGCAGTCACTCACACGCACTCATTCACACACACGTGTACGCTCACTCACTCACACCCACACCCACACCCATATGCACACTCATGCACAAGCACTCATTCACATACACACTCACCCACCCGTACACTGACCCACGTCCTCATTCACA
>ML682026.1:14649992-14688683 GCA_007922195.1 Podocnemis expansa
ATACACACTCACCCACCCGTACACTGACCCACGTCCTCATTCACACGTACGTGCACTCACACAGACCCATATGCACACTCACCCACAAGCACTCCCATTCCCATACACACCCACACGCACACACTCACACTGACAGACGCCCTCATTCACACGCACGTGCACTCACCCACCCCCATAGGCACACTCACCCACAAGCACTCCCATTCCCACACACACTCGCACTGACAGACGCCCTCATTCACACGCACGCGTACGCTCACTCACCCATACACTCACTCACACTCACGCGCACCCAGCCGCACGCACCTTCCCTCCCCGCGCTCGCTCCCCGGCCGCGGCCGCCCCGGGTGAAGCCGGCACCGCGCAGCCCCCGGCCGCCCCTTCGCTCCCCGGGCCCCGAGCTCCTCCGGCGGCAGAGGCGCCTCCTTCCCCGCCGCACAGCCAGGCCGGAGCGGGGAGAAGCAGCGCGCTCCGCCCGCCCCGGTCCCGGTCCCTCTCCGCCATCCTCCAGCCGCCCCTCGCCCGCCTACCTCCTTCGCCGCGGGTCCCAGCGACTGCCAAGCGGGGCTGGCCGCGGGCGAGAGGGCATCGGACGTGCGGCTACATCATGCCCGAGCCCGCCGGCGCTCCCCTCGGGCTCCCAGCTCCCAGTATATTCCAGTCTGGCCAAGAACCCCCTGCTGGGAAAAGGGGAAGGGAAGCGAGGCAGACGGGGCCCCAGGCGCCTGCCAAGGATTGCGGCTTCCCAAGGCCTGGGCTTGACTGAGGCTGGCTCCCTCGCCCCGGCTAGATTCCAAGATGGAGCCCCATTTTGCTTCTTTCAAGCCACAAAGGAAAGCGCCTCGATTTCCTTTGGCTGCCTCTTGATGGAGAGCAACAAGTCTGGTCTGGATCTCCTGCTTTTCCCTGCAATTCTGGCCCGGAGTTGTTTAGAGGAATTGGAAGTTGAAGGGTGAGGAGGAGAAGAAGGCAGCTCCACCGTGAGCTGGGATGCAGCATTGCAGGAGAACTTAACCCTGCACTGACAGGGATGATTTAGGAAGGAGGAGCCTGCAGGAATCACACCAAGTGTTTAGGAAGAATGAGAGAGAGAGAGATTGAGGGTTTCTCAATTGGCATTTTTTGGAGCCAAAGCATCTCAAGTCTTGATTCAGGGCACCTTCTTTCAAGGCCTCTCAAGCCAGCCAAACATTTGAACAGGCATCTGTGGCAAAACCCTTTTTCTTTTCAAGCATTCACCATAAATTTCTTTACCCCTCAAGTACTTCACAGAACACGTCCAGTGTGTGGTTCAAAAGTATTCCCCCGAGGTTTATCATTTCTTGAAACTACCAGTTTGTGTGTTCAGATTTACACCCTAAATGCCAAGGAGGGTAAACCAGACTCATGGGTTGCATTACCACAGGGAGACAGTCTGAGGCCATGTGTGGAAATATCCTGGTAAGGGCAGGCACCCCAAAATGCCATTCACTCCCTGGGGTTTCCACAACTGGTGCTGCACCTCTTTAAATGCCTAGCTTTAAATCAGTTACAGCTTGTTCCTTCACTTTTCTGTGGGGCAGGGGAAAGAGGTCAATTTACATTGCTTCGCTGGACTTAATTTTAACAATACAGTCAGAGGAAACAAAGGACTCCTAAATACAAGGCAGCTCCAAGGTCTCTTATGACAATGAACCATGGTTCTCAAACTGAGGGCTGCAGAACATTTTGGGGCAGACCACAGGGTACTGGCTTCTTCTCACCGGATGCCAGCATTTGAATGTATTAAAAGACATTACACACCAAACACTTCTCTGACAGTGCTGCCCTTGCCCCAGACATGTCACGCACTGTCTGTGGGCGAGGAAGTCTCCAAGAGGGCACTCTCACTCTGTCAACATGGGTTCCTCGTGATGTAAATGCCAGGAACTCCTGCCCTCTTTGTCAGTTTTAAGGCCTCTTCAGTCAGGCCAACGAACTATCAAAGCGTAATGTGTGCTCCTAAACTCCTTGTTCGGCAGCCCAATGCCCCTGCTCCCAAAGGATGGGTTTCCAAATGAAAGGAATGAGCTACACAGTCAAACAAGCGATACACAGGACAGATAATGACTTGTACTAGTGGCAGCGCAACAACTTCAAGACACTAAAATACCAGGGGAAAATACTGGTGGTAGAGGCCCACACCTCTGGAGTTCTTGAGACCTTTCTCTGCTGTGATACAATTAAAGATAAACCCCTGGGTCCATCCCCCAAAACCATCATTACCAGCTTGATCCTCCCTTCCTCCCACTCAGCTGATCTTTCCAGATTCCTCTGATGAAAGTCTCAAGCAACTGACCCCCAGCCCTCAGATTTGCTATCCAGGATCTGCAGGGAAGTAGTGAAGAACATGAGAGCTGAGTTACAACGGGTGGCATTTTCGTCATAGGTAAAGAGTTGGGGAGGGTCTCTGCTCTGGGGAACAGAACAGAGGGCAAGAATGGGAGAGGGATTGAGTCACGGGGCTGTACTACTTATCCCTAGAAGAGGAATTTGAACACAGAGTAGCAAGGTAGCCAGATGGGAGAGGAGTGCAAAGCACTGTTCCCTCTAAGCTGTGCATGTGTGCGCACACATACAGGTCATGAAACCTGCGCACACAACAAAATGAAGTGTGCACAAAAAAATTCAATAGTGCTAATATTGGTGCTCACAACGAAATGTTTTTGTGCACACAAAGAAATTGTTTGCACACACAGACTACAAGTAATTAGAGGGAAGATTAGTGCAAAGTCAGTACAAGTTGCTTCGGGGCATGGAATCATGGGTCTGTGAGTAGCACAGCTGTGAGAGATGATGCTTGTTATTCAAGGACTGAAAATATTTGCTGGTGGATTCTCAGTCTATAGCTTAAAGGCTTTAAATCATGATCTAAAGACTTTAATAAGTCAGTCATAGGCTAGAGATCTAGTGCGGGAGTGGGTCGGTGAGGTTCTGTGGCCTGCATTATACAGGTGGTCAGACGAGATGATCACACTGGTCCCTTCTGACCTTAGAGTCAATGAGTCTATACCACTCAGGCTGCAGAGCAACAGAGAAATCCCTGAAATGATTCAGAATCCAGTAAGTCTAGATATGGAATTGAAGTTACATCAGCCCCTTAGAATCAGTTAGAAGGGACCTCATGAGGTCATCTAGTCCAACCCCCTGACAAAAGAGCAGGGCCACTCTCAGTAAATTATCCCAGCTAGGGTTTTGTCTAACAGAGCCTTAAATATCTCCCAAGATGGAGGTTCCCCCACTTCCCTAGATGGCCCATTGCAATGCTTCACCACCCTCCTGGTAAGAAAATTTTTCCTAATATCCAGCCTCAACCCTTCTTGAGCTTACCAGTACCAGAGCTGCCTGCATGGGTCCTTTCATCCACTAATACTCAGGCTTTAGTTTTACCCTGGAATGGTCAGTCCTAGGCCATAGACCGTACTTGGTCCTGCCATGAGTGCAGGGGACTGGACTTGATGACCTCTCATGGCCCCTTCCAGCTTTTATGTCTCTCTATATGAAAATATGCTTCCAAAGAGTCCAGCACAGGACCCAGCACGTAGCAGATGAGATGTGAAGGCTGATAGGGTAAGATGTCAGCCAGTCTAGAGCCTACCTTCACTCTATAAAGCTCTCTATCAGAGTTACTATTGCTTCTTAATCAGGGGCAGGCTTCTTTGGTCTGTGGGCCAAGGCCACAAAAAGTTGCCACGCTTACTTGTTCTTAAAGAAGCTCTATTTCAAATTACCAGTCTAGAATGCACCTTAAAACCATCCCATTTGACTCCAGCCTCATACATTTCTGTGAAAGCACCATCCCTTGCGTACATTTAATAGCATTGCAGTACTTACTGGTAATGGACACACACCCATTGCTGCCTCTCTCCCAAAGAGTGATTCAAAAAAGACCTCATGTTCTCGCTGTTAATTAAGATGGATCTGGAAGACTAATAGCTCTTAAGTGTTGCAAAAACACTAGCGTGTTCCCTAAGGTGATTTACATGTAAATCTGTATTGCCCACTGCCCCACTTGTCTTGGTAACATCCTGAACACACTGAATTTGAGACCGTACATAAAATACATGAAGGAAAGGGGGGAAAACCACTGTTAAATGTTTCATCTGTGTGAGTTTAAAACTCACACAATGGGCCAAACGCATCCCTGGTGTGGCACAATGATTTCAGCGAAATTACCTGAGTAATTTAGCCAAGTTTGTAAACTTTATAGTCCTGATTCTTCTCCCTATACACCCCAAGGCTGCGCAAAGCTGGAACTGCAGCAGGCTGCACAAAGTCTCCATGTCCCCCATGTGCAATGGAGGCACTTTCCAAAGCTGGATGCCCTGGTGACCCATAGAGAGAGGTAGGAGGTGGCACGTGGTTAATGATGGGCACGTGACCAGTGGAACTACTTTCTGCACTGATCAAAACCAGAGGTTGTATCTGTCCCACTGCCTGACGCTGTATCAAAAGGAAAATGTTATTTTCCCTCCCTCCACCGTTAGCTCAGCTTTGGCACTGGGCAGGAACTTTCATCCTATGAGCTTTGACACCTAACATTTGAAACTATGAATTCTCTGAAGAAATTTTATTTATCTGTGGATGTCTAAGCCAGGGCTTTTTAGGCCTATAGGGCTACATCCTCCTGCTGGTGTAAATCAGAAATAAAACTATTGAATAGAAGAAATTACTTCATACTTGCACTAGTGTAACTAAGAGCAGTTAACTGCCGCCTAGCATTTACTACAGCAGATCAAAGCATTGCTCCATGAAGGCCAGGATCTTTCCTTCAGCAGAGACCTGCAAATCCTGATCTACCATAATACACTGTTTGGGATGTTGGTATCCCTCAGAGCTAGAACCCTCTGTGACCATCTTGGATGCCACTCCAGTTGTGTGAATGCATAGGTAGTCATGAGCCAGGCTGGAGTTTCTCCCTTTTCCCTCTTGAGCGTATATCTAACTAAACCATCCTGTTGTTAGCCAATCCTGGATCTGCAATGCCTCTCATCTGTACCGGCACAAAGCTGGTACCTACTCTTTGGAAGAATGACAAAATCCATCAAGCCCACTCCCAGCAAATCACCTGCCAAGTGTGCATGACTTTGCCTGCAAGACCAACTATTTTCTGCCCACCTTATGCCCTGAAACACAAGACTGATTCACTCTTAACATAGCAAGCAAGTTTACAAGTATTAAACCTTACCTTGAATTGTGCTGAGCTGTTCAGTTGCTCCTCCTCATCCGTCACGATTGGGCACAATAAAGCTTTCCATTTTCCAGAGCTGCATTTCATTCTGTGGCCATGAATTCCAGCCCAAACTCCAGGTAGCCCCACTGACTCTTTCCTTCAATGCCACCATAGCCCTTGCTTCTCTATCACTCCTCAGCAAGGCCTGGCTAGTGCTAGAAGGTCTGTGCACGTTCTTATGCAGGACTGGGAACCGAACCTGCACCCAACTAGAGCAGCTGGCGTGAGAAGGTCCACCTGTGTCATCTCCATCACTGTGCCTGGGCTTTACTGGCTTGAGGACCTGAGAGTGCATCCAAATCCATAATTTGGTCTGCATGACAGCTGCTAAGGCTTTTGGTCCTTGCCTTAGTCATGACAAAAAAACAAAAAAACACAAATAGGATCAGTGAAAAATGAGAGTTTTCACACCTTCAGCAGGTGTGGCAATTACTCATACAGTAGACAAAGCAAACTGATCCTCTGTCCTGATACCATAGTCCTATTTAAGCATGGGAAAAGGTAGATTGATTATGAGGCTTGATTCTGATAATGAAGGTTTGTGGACTTTGGGGATCAACACACACATGAATATGGCTACGGGCAGCACTATCCACACACTAAAATGCTACTCTGTGGTCTAGGAGGGGGTACTCATAAAGGGAAAGCACCTACCTCATGAAACAATCCCAGCTGGTGAGGAGGGAACAGCCACACTAGCCTACTTGCAGGCTTCAGCTGCCACTGCTGAATCTAGGAAGGGAGGAACATGCTTAAAGTGATACTCCCCTGCCAAAGCTGGCCTAGGTAGCAGGGAAGTGTGCAAAAGTAGCAGCTCCAAAAAATAAGAACTCTTAGGTGGTTGTTTACGTAGTCTACCCCTAGCATGAGCCTTGTATATGATATGGGCTCTTGGGTTACATTGATGTGAACAATTACAATATTACAACATTTCTACATTTGCCAATCTCAAATACTAATAAAGTGCTGTCACTAACAGGTCAAACTCAGACAGGAGGGGCTAGTCAACAGAAGACTGGACTGGGGCCCAGGATACCTGGGTCCTATTCCCAGCTCTACTACTGGCCTCCTGAGTGACCTTGGGCAAGTCAGTACACCCTGTGTGCCTTGGTTTCCCCATCTGTACCATGAGAATAACGATATTGACTTTTTGCTCTGAGGTTTATGGATGAGCAATGCTAACTGAAAGCTAGATAATAATTATTATCATGCTTATTATCATTAATCCTTTATGTGGGACCACACTTGGGTCATAACTGAGCATTTCTGAAAATCCCACCTTTAATGTGAAAATCATTGGGAACTACACTCCTAAATGACTGAGGGGCTTTTAAAAAAAAACAGTATCCTGAATTTGCCTTTAGTGGGATAAGAGCATGTCCAACTACCCCACCAGATATTTTGCTCCATGCTAAGTGGAATCATTTTCAAATGCATCATCAATAAAATCATTCTATTTAAAGTTTATAGTGTGTAAATTAAAAATACTGACTCCATTAATATGTGATCTGTCAGTTTCAGGCATTTTGAGAGCATCCTTCCATGTAGTATCTACACCCTACCCACATAAAAATAAGGCTAATATTTTTGTAGGATTTTCCATTAGACTGACTTGTAGAAGTCCATGGCAAGAGCCTGTTTCTTAGTTGACTTGAGTAATGGACACTTCTCTGCAGGGCTTCATACCTTTCCCCCCCACCCCTTCCCTTAAAAATAAAAATGAAAAAGGAGCTCTGAGGAGTCTAGGAGGGTTATCACCAGAACATGCCCCTGATTAGGTTAATTGTAGCCACTTGTAAGAAAATAGCTCATCACATCACAGCTAAAGTAATGGGCAGCTGCTGATTTTAGGCAGTTCTACAAGCTTCAGCTGTGTGCAATAAGGCATAAATAGAGATGTAGTTAGAACAAGATAAATATTATTGAGCCTACTGCATCTGTAGTAAGCACTGAGTAGTATGTGTAATTCCATCTGATTCACAGGCTGTGAGTGATATCTCTTTCTGGGTGGGAGAAAGCCCTACAGCATTTAGAAAGTCACTGTGTTCTAGCCCTGTAACATGACAATCACTTCTGGCTACTGATTGGCACATTGCAATGATTTGCTCTTACTCAGCAATCTGGTACTGAGGGAACAGTTTCAGGTGACAGGGATTATGTTGTATTTGCAAAGTCTAGGCTGGGCTCTTTTTTTGGAAAGGCTTAGACAATAAAGCCCTCCAAAGACAGAGCCAGCAGTCAGGTGTGTTAAAGAGCTAATTTACCTGTAGGTATAAACAATAAAGCTCTCCTCCAAGCAGTCAGGCTTGTTAAAGAACTGATTTATCTGCATGTATTCTGTATGGCAACACAGCTGTTGGTTTTAAGGAACTTGAAGGATGCTGTTGCACTAGAAAATAGCTGCTCAGATCTTTTCTGTGTCAGCAGGTAATCAAACTTCAATCCCCACCCACCCAGCCACTCCCTGACAGCATCTTACTTGAGTCAAAGAATTGCCATTAGTGGCTAACGAGATAGGGCCTATGGCACACAGAAGCATGGGTCTGGTTTTATCCAGCAGAGAGTAAGCATGCATAGACAAACCAGCCAGTTCATTACAATAGATAGAACACAAAACAATACCCAGACCCCTCAGCTCTCGCTGAAATTCAACAGACCTAAGGGCACTCAGGTCCCAAGTCTTGCACTTCAGTTGCAGTTCATTTCAATGGGAGTTTAATGGGACTTAAATTCTTTTGAGGAGCTGAGCATCAGATTCTAAAGGTGCCAGGGCAACTTTTATTCACCTATCTTTTTTCCCCATGAAACTAATATATAGTTGTACTGACACAACTCCAAATAGCAGGAGGATAATGATTTAGAGGTTTCAGTATGAAGGTACTTTGCTTGGTGCTAATATGCAGATTAAGTGAGAGGAAAATCCTGTAATAACATCCATCTCCAGGGAGATGGTTCAGGCTCCAATGAAACTTGTGCTATTAGGAACTGTGCATTCATAACAGCTTAGAAGAAAAAGGACAGGAACACAGTGATCAGGAGCTGTGTATTGAAATTCACACACTCAAGAAAACCTACATTAATTAGGGAAGCACTAATAATGTTTGTCAGTGTTCACAGCACCAGTCACTGCTATGCATGAGATTTGAGAGCTATATTTTGCAGAGCTCAGGTTTGAAAAAGGAATTTTCTCTGTTTTGAATTGTAAAGCTTTATCACCCTGAGGTACAAGAGCTCTATGAGACCCACTGGCCAGTTCTGCCTCGTTCCTAATCTTGTCAGGCAAGATAAAGACGACACATTTTTCACAGTTCCAGCTTTGTGGATAACATCAATAGAAGTGAGTTATGGCAGGCTGAGGTGTTTAGCCATAGCAGTCAGCACCTCTCCATCCCCTGCAAAGATTAGCCATATGTCCCTGCCTTGGTAGATCTTATTTCCCAGCTGAAACATTTCTTTCCCACTATACTCCCCACTTCTTGACTTCCATTTGCTCCTCCCTGGATCTGAGGTTTACCTGCCCAGTAGCAGCCCCTCCCATACCTTTAAATGAGATGGGGTGGGGGGGGGTACATTCTAAAAGACAATATTAAACACATCATTTGCCCAACTGGTAAACTGCCCTGATAAATCCTAGATTAAAAGGCAATCCTGGAAAAATCTCATCACACCAATCAATTAGGCCTTGGATGGTCCTTTCAGGCTATTGCTGGAAATAATACCATGCACTTTCCCTGAGGATCTGCAAGGGTTTGGCAAACATGAATTCTTGTCGAACGCAAACCTGGGAAGGAGATACTGTTATGTCCTTTTTACAAATGGGGAAAAATGAGGCAAAGAAAGATGCGATTTGCCCAAGATTGCACAGGAAGTAAGTAACCAAGCTTGTTACTGAACTCAGGAGACATCGTCTAGTCTCCAATGATAGCCTCTGATCATGCAGTGAGCTCCTCATGTATGAATCCCCACAACCATGCAGAGCTACGTTAAAGTCCAAGGGTTCCCCCTCCATGCGCACAGGGGGTGTAGAATGCCAGCACGCTACTTATGGTCCTATCAGGACCTTAGCTCTTCGCATTATTATCGCGCCTTGTCCTAGTGTCATCCAGATAACTGGAAAGTTCATTTTTCAGGTGTCAGCAGTGAAAAGGAGAGAAGCGTTTGTTGGGTCAATTACTAACACATACTTTAGTGAGGATAAGTCTGATATTTTCATACCTTTTCAAGTTTTACTTATGTATAAAATTATTTTGCAGTTACATAGCAGGAAATGTAATGGTCTGGCAAATTAAGAAAGCATTGCCTGGAAATTTTGCCCTTACTTACCTCTCCATGTTACCCTCCTGAGGTTGCAGGTAAGGGCAAAACTTTGCCCTCTGATTTTGATAAACATCACTGTTAATTTGCCCTTCCTATAATGTCACTTGACACCAACATAAGATAGCTGCTTGCAGTTTTGATTGGTTCGTGCCAACTACATGAAGTAACAAATGTAAACCAGCCATTTCAAGTGAACATTTATCGATGTGAGCAAAGGATGGATGTCATGGGGCATGTCCATATGTGAGCAGAGTCACTGGGTGCAGGAAGAGTGCAACAGCTGCCTTGCAAAAGGCCTGCCAGTGATTGGATACACTTATGCCAAATTGTGCTCCCCAAAATGCTAGAAACACTTGCTTTACCCTTTACTACAGAAGACTTTGTTATCCAAGAGCTCCATAGACCATTCTCAAAGATATTCTTCCAAGAGCCATAAGCTGAGTTTATTGCAACCACCTTTGCACAGCTGGCTAGAATGGACCCTCATGCTGTGGCCATAACCCATTTTGAAGCATACTCAAATGGCCAGCAGTAGATTAAAGTAGGATCCTTGGGACATCCAACTCCAGGGCCAAAATATGCTGAGATCCTCCAAATTAGATCTCAGGAACATAGTGCGCTCTGCCTCTGAAAGGTTCGTATTGCAGATGGTCCCAGGAAGAGAGTGTAGCACAAAGACCTGGTGATGAACCATAGCTGACCAGCTTTCTCCTGAATATATGGGATGACACAAAGGCAAGGCCCCTAGATCTTAATCCACACCCTAATGATTGCAGTTGCAAAACTCAAAGAGGCAACCGTGTTAGTCTAGTTCAGCAAAAGAAGCAAGGAGTCCCATGGCACTTAGAGACTAACAGATTTATTTATCGCATGAGCTTTCATGGGACTAAATCCCATGTACAGTAACAGTATGACCTGATCCCATGCCTTACACACCTTTGCATTTATTTTCATCCCATTCTGTAAGTTCCCCCATCTTCAAAGCATCTGATGAAGTGGGATTTTCTCCCATGAAAGCTCATGCTATAAATAAATCTGTTAGTTTTTAAATGCCACAGGACTCCTCGCTTCATTTGCAAGATGGGATCATTTCTCTGGATTGATCTGGGCTGCAATGGGTTTTCTAGCTATTTATTGTGACCACACCTCCTCTTTTCCATTGATATACTATACTGAGCATCCTTTACCATTATTATTATTTACACTTCTTATCTGTATTGCAGTAGCATCTAGGAACCCCAGCTGTGGACCTGGTCCCATTATTCCAGGCACTGTATAAACACAGAATCAAAAGACAGACCTAGGACAAGGAATGTGCCTTCTAAATGCCTGAAGCCAGGCAAAAAGGGAGCAATTTAGATCCTGTGTAATCTCTTTGTTTTTCCCATTCTCGTGAAGAGGCAGACTATGGGATTAAAAAGGTTAGTGAAAAACAACATTCCCCAAAGCTCCCTGCCCTTTAATCTCTATGATTTTCTTGCACCTTCCCCCACTCACTGAACACTGCTGAATAGGAGCGAGTCTTATCACCAAGAGTCAAGTACTTGCCTATGCACTTACAGGTTCACAGCACTGAGACAGAAGATGCTAACAACGGACCACGCTTTCCCCACATGCTGATTTAATTGGCTGTGCAAATCCAGCACCGTGGGTGCGCTAAGTGGCATACTGAATGTATATTTTGACCCTCCCTCAATAATAACAGAGATTTCAAAACAAGTACTGAGTTAATTCAGGGAGCTAGCAAGTGAAATACATCGCCATCCAATGAGACACAGTCTGGGACCATCCCTCCTGAGCCAGAAAAGACTGGGCATGCTGTGGAGACATGGTGTGGAGAACTTTGATTTGGTTTAGACTGACTTCCGCTGGCCATGATAGGAGCAATTTTGATTGTCTCTGGGAGGAACCAGTTATAGCTTTCCTTGACCAAATGGATGAGGCTGCAGAGTAAGAAGTGAAAAGAACAAACTGTGGGTGCTCCAGAATGCCACAGGGGCTCAGAGCTCTCCCTTGGGGGAAAAAAAAATCAACCAAAGTGCCACATGGGCATGACTCCTGAATGCTAAGTGAAGCAAACCTGAGGAAAAAAGTGGGATGAAACTGACCCTCTGAACATGGTTTTGCACTGAAAAATTATAGCAAAAGTGGCACCAGCAGTCATTTTGCATCATTTGCCCAGCTGATAAATAATAAAAGTATTTTTTCATAAATTCTAATGTTGCCGTCTCATCCTCTGACCTGAAAGTCAAGCTGGTTTCTCTTTGGCTCCAGTATCCTCACCAGTAATAATTCAATAAATAAATCTTAAACTCAAACTCATTTAGTCATTCTGTTGCTGGGGCATGAGCCGGAATAGAATCCGCCTCTCCTTGTCCTGACTGTTCAGGGCAAGACAGAATAAAACTCAGTAAAAAATTTGTTTTTGCCAGAAAAGTCAAAAGAAATTATCCTGGATGTAGAGAGGAAGCTGATCTCCTGGATACAATGTTGTTCTCTCTCTCTCTAGCACATACACCCACCTATTTCTTTTGCTGTACTAAACAGAAAATATAGCATGTTACCTTAAAACTTAAAGAATTGAACCCTAACCAATAGTTGTAATAACTCTGGAAAGTTGCAGTTATGGACTAGCTTTTCTTCTTTTCAGTTGCAATCTAGACTCTGAAATTGAACATCAGCTTGCTTCATGGAAGCCACCAGTCAGCTATCAGATGGCAATGACTTTGAGTCAAACTAAGAGGGCTGGATTTGAATTGATGACTTGGAGATCAAATCTGCCCTATGGAAACCTATTATAAGAATCCTGCAGCCATTCATGGCAAGAAAAACTTAAGTCACCCTTTAGCCTTATTTTTGGTGAGTGTTATCCCTGTTCCATCCCACAATAAACCAGTTTTTCCTCCACATACTCTCCATTCTTTCACCAGTTAAGGACTTGATGGAGCTTCTTTTGGAGCCAGCAATCACTGTAGTTTAATCAACCAGAGGGGTCACTGTTGAACAGCACAAAGAAATTCCATTTCTTGGAGGCTGCGTGTGCAGCTCTCTTGTAGAATTTGCATTAGTTTCCATGTCTAATGTGTGTACATTTTTAATCAAATTTTAATTAGTTGCATTAAGAACAACATTTTAAAACACAGCCCACACTCTTTCACTGCCACATGCCAGCTGTAGTTTTAGAGGCATATTTTCAGATTGACAGACCTGAGATCCATTGCAGAGGAAGGCAGCAGCATTGGAACAGGCGGCAAAGATCGCCTGAATTTTATTCCCATCTCTACCACAACTTCTGTGTAACCTGAGTCAGGAAACAACCTTTTTGTACTTCACCATCTCCACTGATATATTTGAAATCATAAGACCGTCTCAAGAGAGCAAGTATAATGCTTTGTTCATGTGCTTAGATCCTTCTTTGGGTGGCACCATAAAACCAGTGTTATTAAATAACAATGTAAATGGGATTTCATGATATGGAGAATAAACCAACATCAAACCCAACATCAAACAGCATGTAGTCCCATGAGAATAAATAATCCATAGTCAAACCATTAGCCCCCAAAAAAGTGGAGAGGGGGAATTTAAAATAAAATATCTGTGAAGCAGAAGGACTCAAGGGTTCAATAGTTAAGCAAAGAGGAGCTATGAGCAAATGGGGGGAGAGGTTTGTTTTTAAAAAAAAGACCAGCGTTAAACAACATAATTTACAGATCTGAATCTGAGCTCCTTACGCAAACTACTTAGTGCCTAATAATAGATCCATTAATTACAAATGGGAATAACTGCTTCTCAAGGTGAGTAAGGGGTATGCAACCTGGCCCACAATAAAATGAAATGGGATAAAAGACAAAGGGAAAAACATCAAGAAAAGTACCATCGTGGGCCAGATTCTGAAAGTCTTACTTGTGTAGCACCTCACTTCACTGATGTCAGCAGGACCGCTTGGAGAGTAAAGTTCTATCCATCAAGAGTAAAGGTATGGCTGTGCGTAGTTAGCCTTGGCGTAGAGAGCACAAAAAGTCAGTGGTGCCTAGCTGTAGATTTTAGTAACAAAAAGTGAGGGCTGAAATCAAGTCATATGCTTTATTAATTGGGAGTACTACCACACATGCCAGTCATTACCCAGCCAAGGTGGGTGACCTGAAGAAGAGTTCTGTGTAACTTGAAAGCTTGTCTCTTTCATCAACAGAAGTTAAGTCAGTAACAGAACACTGCAAATAATCATCACACAGATCACCCCGACAGGAGCATAGACACAGGTGGGCCCGGGTAGGCTGGGGCCCACCCACTTGGAGATGAGGCCTGCCCATCACAGCACTGCTGATAGCTGTCATGGGTGGGCCTCATCACATCACCTCTTGCTCTCCGTACCTCCTGCAGAGCTCCACTCGCTAAGTAACAAGTGGAGTGTCTCACGCATCTTCTGGTGCTGCCCTTGGCCAGGCCCACCCTGCAGATTCAGGTGCCTGGTCCGAAAATAGGGCTGACTGTGCCCCTGTTCCCCCATTTTTCCCCTATCAATGCTTCATCTTTTTAAAGCTGCAAACTCTCCTTGGCAAAGAATGTCTCTTCTCTCTAGGTACAATGCCTACAATAAGCAGGCCCCAATCATGCCTGAAGCACAGTGGCAAGGGAAATAAAAATGGTAATACAAATGTTTAAAGCAAAGCCATAAGGAAAAGTTGCTACGGAGTAGTTTTTGAAAACTGGCATCTTTTTTGACTTTCATTGTGCATTAAATATTGACACTTGAGCACAGATACACAGGAAGAGTCTAATTTAGAACACCCAAAACTGAAATATCATAGTAGACTGGCTAGATTGTCTCTAACAAAGCCCAGAGCTCCTGATATAGTGTTGTGAGCACATAACAAAGAGGCCATTTGAACTATCTATAATTGCCCTCCAAACAAAATACTGTAAACTTCTGATCATATTTTCGCAACTGTGCCTCCAATGGGTTCTACACTAAAGCAGGATATTTTAATACACACTTTGGCCATAAATCACATGAGACATCTGGCTCTTCCTATTTGTATGACTTTTTATGGTAGATAAGTCGTCCCTCTTTTTGTACTTTCTCATAATAAAGGACAACAGCAACTGGAGCCCTTAACAAATTTCCATGACACAGAAAGAAATTTAGCTTCATCATACTTTCCTTGGGTTCCTGGAGCTGCTACCCACCCAATACTACTTTTTACTGTTCTTGCCATAATCAGCTGTATTGATAAGCATATTTGTAAGGAAGGGAAGAACACAGGCTTCATCCCTTTTGCCACTCCTCTCTGTGTATGTAGGGGTGCAGAGGGTAGTGTTTTTAAGTCCATTCTCCTTCACTTACCCTCCTCCCACCCCATGATATACACAAGCCCATGAACACTAGGGAAGTCTCCCAAAAGAGTAAGAGGTCTCTGTTTGTCCCTACACAGCCATGAAGGGCAGGTCACAAACTTATTCTTAATATCTAGCAATAGATTTGATTTTAATTTGATACAAACGAGCTTGCCCATTCTGCAAGCTACAGTCACATAGAGAAAAGCCTACTCAATGTAATTTGCTCATTAAAAGATTTAGAAAAGCTTAATAGCTTTATCCTTCTCAGAACGTGGACTGCAACAGAAGTATCTTTCCACGTACCTTTTTAAGCATCATAACCCAGATATCATTTATTTACAACCTGCCTGATGAACCAACTTGTATGCTTTTTCTCCAGAACCGTGCATTGTACAATGCTAACTGATTTCCAAGTATCACACACAGATGCGGGTTTGGTTTTTGCCTAACAGTTCTCTGCCATATCTCATCCATAACATTATGAAAAATTACTGGGTTATCTTCTCTTCCAAATACAAAAGCAGAGTCTTCAGAAAACTATGCAACTGTGCAATGTGCATGACTTTACTCTCCCGGGCTTTGATAATCAGGTTATATAAGAGACACACACAGAGAACCAAATCTTGTTTGAGGCAGTAGCTTTGCACTGCACTGACAGAGGATTTTGGTCACAAATGAACCATAAACAGACTCAGAAGGGTCAGTCCCGTACAACTCTGCTAGATACATTTAGTCATACCCAAGAAATTCCCAGAATGTGCAAAAATGGTTGAGAGTTACACACTGTAGCTTACAACAGCTATATTTTCCCTTGATATGTGCTTCCATGAGTTATAGTTCACTGTGACTGTGTCTAATGATTATTTACTAAAAATGACTGTACAACGTGTTGAAGCTTCCCTGTCAACTACAGTCATTTAGCTTTAAAGCTGTAGTCTAACAGGTACAAAGCCAACACAACAGTGACCTTTTCTGGTCATATTCTTTCTAACTGCTACCATTACCCCTTCCCAATTGCTTAATTAGGAAAGTTGAAATATACTACTTGGACGTAGAACCACTTCAGTGACAGTTCTCGGAAAAACTGGAGTAACACAGAGGAGACTGGCTGGATGATGGAGGGGAAGCCATTGGTGTGTTACTACTCTTTCAATTTATAGCGAACCATGATGTCATTCTCTGGCTGTAACATTCCAAAGCCGTATCTCCTCTTGTCAAACCCTGGGATTCTTGCTTCAGGATCTTTCAATTGCAGGTCAAAATTGGTTAACAACATGAAAACAAACCTAAAATGATAAAAATAACAAGGTTAGTGAAGATTACAATATTGACAATCTTCCAGTTTCTATGCTTAGAAGGCAAATGTTACAGAAGGAACTGGCAATTCTGCCTATAGTTAAGAGGGCCTGATACTTCCCATTATTAAGACCCAGTTTTCTGTTGAATATGACTTTGTCAACCTTTATCCATTTAGACGGAGCTTTTCCATGCCAGGTGCCTTCCTCATGCCAACTTATTTTAGAAGATGTGAGGGAAAATGGTTCAGCCATTTCCAGGAATGACATAAGGGAAACATACATTGAACAAACTGAAGGAGTGCTACTGAGAGAATAATTTGTCATGTCACTAAAGATTGTATCTTGCAATAGGGCCAAATGAAAGTTGTACAGGAAACCTTAATTCTGGCATTTCCTAAATTTTGCACCCTTAACATAGTTTTGACTTCACAAAAGGAGTGTTCCTTTAAGGTACTTTCTTGTGTGCAGTATATGTATGAGATTACAGTGTAGTGAGGGACCTGGAAGCATTTCCAGCCTAACATCACAATATGTTATGTGGCATAAATAACTTATTCACAGGTCACTTGGAGACTTTGTGATCTCTGGTTTTAAAAAAGTATGCTTATTTAAAATAAATAAATAAATATGGATTTCCAAAAGAGTTTATATGGGTTACTGAGTGGCAGATACAGAGTTTACAAATGATCTGTATTCATACAGAAAAAGATATTGTCTGTTTTGCTATTTTTTTTAAAACAGAGGCCCAATTTTTATACAACTCCACAAAAGGGTTCTCATCTTTGATATTAAAATTACAAGTGGCCAGAATAACTAAGTTTTATAGAATCTCTGTTTTTACTTACTGTTTGATGCTATTGATTGCATGGAACTTTCCAATACACGTGTTAATTCCTGCTCCCCATGGCATGTTGTAATACTTGAGCCTTTCCCCTCTTTTATAAAAATCCCTTTTCTCCGTGTAGTCTGCATTGAGGAATCTGTCATATTTAAATTTCTGAAAAATAACAAAGCATTTCCCACACTCAGTTATTCCATGTCCCACTGAAGCAAATGATTATCTCTGAACACAGAAATAATCATTTGTCATATAGTTGCGAATATACACCTGAAATATATAACAGATATCACCTGAAATGCTGTTGTAGTGAGAACACTATAGACTTTCTATACGCTGATTGAAAGGAGTAGGGGCGCCTAAGATGAGACATGCTTTCCAAATGAAGACTGGAGAACATAGGTGAAATAGCAATGTGCCAGGGGATCAGAGGTATGGACTTCCTTATCTAGAGAAACTTGACTCTGTTTCAGAGACACAAGGACACTACTCTTCTAAGGAACCATGATATGGACTGAGAGAGATGTAACAGAGCAAAGCAGAACAGCATGGCCTCTGTGGTGGGAGGTTACTACTATCAACCTCTAACCTTCCAAACATACGCTGCCTGCCCTGTGGTCGTGTAGCAGTCAGCATTTAGCTACATATAAGCAAAGGAGCAAATGGTTTTCTTCATTTATTAAAATCTCTTTTCTCTCTTAAATAAGTTATACATTGTTTATCTGCAACTATAGCTGGTTGTTAATGCAAAAGAGAACCATTGTTGACTGTCCTTCTAGAGAGTCAAAGAAGCCTCCACCTTCCCCATGTGAGTTCACCAACCCACCAGTGCCAAGATCCACTGGGGATGGCCCAGAATGAGGCTTGGAAGGGGCCCGAGTTTCTTTCCCTAAAAAAATAATGGACATAAGTTTGTGGTGGCATATGAGGGACCCTGAGGGCTAGGTGTAAGGTGACCCACCATAACAGACACAATCAGAAGTTTCTTCCATGCTAGTAAACAGCTTTGAAATGGGGAGTCTTCAGTGATCTCATCTAGCTGGAAACAAACTTTCGTAAACTCACAATAGCAATCATTTCCTAATGCTCAACTTTGATATCATGCAAACATCCCCCTTGCTCTAAACCGTGCCTGCCTGCAGAACACGGACAACCACGACAACTGCGTATTTTCAACTTGGTGACTCACATGCTTAAACCCTTAGTCAAGCAAAGTAATGCAAACACATACTTCACCAGCGTATCACTCCTGTTCAAAATTCTGCCTTGTCTAGTGTAACAATGAAAGAGCCTACAATCAACTAACAGGAAAATTCACCGTTGGGGCTGATCTTTCTCACCCATTATTTCTCACCCAGTTGATTGTCCTAGCTTTGCTCCTGTGGATCAAAACCTATTTCCTTAAATGGGAGATTTCCCTGAATAAAGACTGTGGGAATTGGCCCTGAATAACAACTACACAGAAGGATAGAGGAGGGTGGATAATCTGAGTATGTTAAATTTGTGCATGCATGTTGACAAATTTTGAACAGTCATTAGGAGAGGCAGTTTGGTCCAGTGTCAAGGTATCAGGACATCTGCTGATGACAGACTATGTGACGTTGGGCAAGTCACTTTATCACACTGTGGCTCATTTCCCAATTTGTAACATGAGGACAATTGCACTTGCCTACAACAGGGCTTAGCGACCCAAAAGTTAAAAACTGCCATTTTTAAAAATTTCTTTAAATCACCAAGTGTTTTGAGAGCCACAATGGGTGTAGCCTTCTGGTAAGGGGGAGCTGGGCCAGAGCACCTGCTGCAGGGTCCCCTGGGGGGGGTGCAGAACCAGGAGCACGCCACCATGCACGGTCCTCTGGTGGTCGTGGGGGGGGTGGAGATTTGGGTCGTTGGGCCACCCTCTGGGCACCCTGGTGGCAGGGCAGGGCCCAGAGTCACAAAGAGGCAGCCAAATAACTGCATACGGCTGCAAAGCTGCAGGTTGCAGACCCCTGGCCTAGAGTGATGTGCATGCTAGTACATACATCTGTCTCTGCAAAAAGAAGCACTAGACACTGCCCTGCTGGGACTCAATCCTGAGATTCCAGGGAGCCTGTCTCACGTATAGGTTACTAAGGCTACATGTACACTATCACTTACATTGGTATAATTTGTGTCACTCAGAGGTGTATCTAGACCACCCTCCCCACCCCCAAGTGACATACAATGCACAGACATACACATTATGTTGGTGCGAGCTCTTCCCCAACATAGCTACCACTGTTTGTTGGAGGTAGATTAATTATATCAATGGGACAGCTCTCTCCCCTAGGCATAGAGCAGCCACATGCAAGATTTTACAGCAATGGAGCTGCATCGGTACCGCTGCATGACTGTGTGCTCTCTAGTGTAGACATGGGCTAAGTTATACATTTGGCTGCACTGAGCAGTTTAATTAGTGCATACTAGCCACCTCTGTGAAGTAAATATTTGGATGCTGAAATATCCTGTGAGATCCCTAAGGACAGTCAAAGCCCTTCTCTGTGCATTGGCAGAATGAATGGTGCTTTTCACTCTGGCTGCATTGCACTTTTGTGCAGTGGACCCTAGCATCACCCCTCTCTCCCCTTGGATAGCCAGCAAGGTTTAGGTTTGTCTTGGAGGTAAATGCATGTCAGCCAGAAAATACTTGCAGGTGACAGCTGCTTATTTCCCTAGCAAAGCCAGACTATGGAGTAGCGCCAGATTTGACCTTCTTGAATCTGCAGGAGCTACACTTTATTCTGAGGCCATGTTCTGGAAGTTCAACGGGAAATATCAAACCTCAAGAAGAAACTGCAGGGAGCTGGTAGGACCCAGACAAACTATCCAGCGGTAGCTAGGCACTATGCAGGGGAATCAATGCACTGACATCAGAAGGGAAAACATCATTGCAAACATGCAGTGTTCCTTTGGCATGCTGGACCTCTGGCCTTTGGCAGCCATGCCTTTGGAATCAGATCTTTCTAGAGCTTAATTTTTCAACAGTTACAGGACCTGTGTCTCTGCAATGGACATGTTTGCAGCAATAAACAGGCTAGGTTGGTCCAAGCTGTTTCAATCCTCCAAGTTTTGGTCCCCTTTGCTCCTATGATATTCACTAAGAGTCATCCACGGTTCCTTTTTGTTCCGTTTTCTCTTGCAGTACTGGGGGCTTGCATCTCAAGCTGTTGCATGTTTTCGCTGGCACATTCTCCACAAGCACTGCTATCACACCAGCAAACATTGATTCCTAAATTTCAAAGCCAGAAGGGGCACTATGATTATCTAGGTCTGACCTCCAGCATAACAGAGGCCATAGGAACACCCCCGCCCCACATGCACCCAAATAATTCTTGCAGCTTTCACTTGCCATGGCTCCAATAAAGCCAATGGAGCTATGACGATTTACACCAGCTGCCAATCTGTGCCCGTAGCCTGCAGGCAAGATCGAGCATGTCTTTTGGAAAGCTGTCCAGTGTGGATTTTAAAGACTTTGAATGATGGAGGAACCACCACACCCTTAGCTAAGTCGTTCAAATGACTCATTAACCTCTGTTAAAAATCTTCATCTCATTTCTCATCTGAATTTGTTTAGCTTCAGCAAGATCCCCTTATGCTTCATCTAATTCTCCCTTTTCTCCTCCCTTAAAGAGCTGTTTGTTGTCAGAAATCTCTTTCCCGTGTAGGTACTTATAGCCTGTGAGCAAATATTGTCAGGGGACCAGCTGTAGCAGGGACGGCAGTCTCCTAGCAACACTCTGGACATAGCTGATCCTAACAGGAGCCGCCTGATTGACTTCACTTCCTCATTGGTGGAGAGGGGGAGCTAGATACTATTTAATTTAGCAGCAGCCGGAGCTCACTGGCTACTCAACATGTTCCCTGCCTTACAGCTCCTGCTACTTTTCTTCTGTTCTCAAGCCCTCTTCAGTCTCTTCTCCATTCCTGACATCCCTGGCTCTGGCTTCCCAAATCTCCGGCTCATCCATTGGCTCTGGCATTCAGCTTTTCATCCCTCAGTTCTGTTTGCAATTATAACCCTGAGTATCCTGTGGCCTTGAACCTTAACTCCAGTGCAGTTCCCATCTAACCTCCAGGCCTAGCTACCCCTACAGCTCTGTCCGTTTGGCCCAACAGACCACATCTTGATCTTGCCTTTGACAAGTAATAAGGAACAAAAAGGTTTAGGTCGCCTGGGAAACTGTCTCAGCAACTCAGCATCATGAATGGAGAAATATATTTCATGCTAGGAGAAAAAAGACACTACCAATTTCCCCAGGGCGCAGACAGAAAATCCACTAACAGCTAGAGTTTAGTGCTGGTGATGAGTTGAAAACCTTGGAGACTGAAGTCCTAAGTTTAACCACTAAACAGGAGGTGCATGTGCAATGATGGTGCAAAACTTCCTCATGCAGCCCTATAGGTGCACCTCAGCTCTTAGCTGTGGGCCCTGCCTCTAGAGAAAGAGACTTAGTTCACTGGAGCCCTTACATGTGACTCATCTCCAAGCTTTAGAAGCAAGTTGCTCTAGTACAGAAACAAACTTCTTCCCTTGGTACTTTCCATGGGGAAAAATAGCATCAGCCCTCTGCATGCCTTTGCATGGAATCAGCTCAATTTCAAACGACAACCAAGTTGCCAAGACATGTCCCCTGCACACTCCAACTTGAACTATCTTCCATCTGGATTGCTACAGCAGTCAAAACTACTTGACCTGTCAAAGAGCCAGATGTGACAAACACGGCTGAAGAGAAATGAGCGGTGACTAAAGAGAAAAAATTGAGCAATTTCTTCCATTCTTGCTTCAGGATCTTTTTTCTTTAAATCAGCCTGTTACAGGGTTTCACTGTATTCAGCTAATATTTGGAATCTGAACTCTCTGTCCCTGAAAGGAGACAGTAACTTCACCTGTTATAAAAGGTCTCTTGACCTCACAAACTGTACCCAATAGCATTTACACTGCTGTAGTGTTGACATTTCTGACATTTTGGCCCACAGCAGATTGCATGTAGAGGAAGCAAAAACAGCTTGTTTCTTTGTTACCAAATAGAAAATTAGCAGGGGACTGGAGAGGTGGGGGGAAGTAACACATGTTTCTATATTTAAAGATTGCATTAAGTTGTTATGGCAACTGGATGCTGGATTTCCAGTCACCATAACAAGTCAGAATTACTCCTCACATACCATTGTTTCCACAATTTCATTTTTAGAGCTCAAGTTTACATAACTTACGAACCTTTCCCATAACCCTGAATTCTAAAGAGAAAAGAAAAGCAACTCATCTGATCTTTTTCAAGGCAAACTTTTCTCCTTAAAACGAGAAGCAGATTAAAGGAACACTATCAAAGGAGCTCATAAACCTAAGTGGCATTTATGAAAACAAAAGCCCATTGCAGAAATCCTCAGAATCATCCAAGATGCTAGAGGGCAAGGATCCAGATCTGCTGGGTGACAACTAAAAGTTAGTATCTGCAGGTCATTCATGCATGGGTCATTCCAACTTGGTTCCAGGTGCACAGAAGACCACTGGTGGTTGGTACACATTAGCAGGAACAAAAAAGAGAAGCTATTGCCTGAACAGTCCATGTGGAATTAACTCCTCTTTCATGCCCACTGGTGGTCCCCATCATGTCAAGCCAGAGGCACTCTTTCAGCATGCTAGGAGAAGTCAGCATCACTGTGGCCAGTGCTGTATCTGTTCTGTTTGGCTGAAGGAGAAAGGACTTTGGGCTCTATGCCTAGTGGTGCACTTTTATGGTCCTCATCTACATAGTATCCAAATCTCTAGGGGCATCAGGCTAAACCTCATCTGAGCATTGAAAATTCACACTGTTCTTAAAAAAAGACTACCTATAAAGTACAATAACACACATAAAAAACCCATCACCCTTATGCTGCCCACATTCAGATACTGGCTACCATCCTTGCTGAAAGAAACTTCTTTCCAGTTTAATTTATAACTACGTTTTGTCTTGTAAAAACTAGATCAAAGGCCCATGTCTCTCAAGTTAATGGCACTCTTCACACAACCAACCAGATTCTTGGGTTTGGTTCTTACTGAGTTCTTGGCTTTACTTCTCTGACATGTTGGACGTGTTACATGGTGTTACTCCATCTTCTGCCACCAGCGTTCCCACTCTGACAAGTACCAGCAGGTGTCCACAGCCTTCTAAGGGTATGCCTATACTGATGGTGGCAAATTGGCCTGCCGTCCATTTGGGCTTCTGGGAGCAGAGCGTGGCGAGCATGAACTTGCCGCATCACTCCCAGCAGCCGACCCTGGAAGTCCTGGGGGTCAGGGGACATAGGGGAAAGCTGACCACGAGCAATTTGCAGTCGGCTTTCCCCTAAAGTGTGATGGTGGCTTAGAGAGTTGCTGCCATTTATGCAAGGAATTTTACATTCCTTGTGTAAATGGCAGTCGACTGCCACCAAAAAAGATGTAAGTATAGACTAGGGCTAAGTCAGCTTCCTGGTAGAAAAGTCTAGCCACACAGGGCGCATCTACACTGGCAAGTTAGTTCAAATTAAGGAGCCTTAATTCAAACTAACTTAGTCCCCATCCACCATAAACTTTCACTATTTTGAATTAAGGAATTCCTTAATTCAAACTAATGAAAGCTTAGTTCTAATTAGTAACACATGCATTTAGTTCCAACTAAGCAGTTCAAACTAAGGGCAGTGTAGACCAGGATTAAGCCTTAATTGAAACTAAATAAATTTGAATTAGAGCAGTTAGTTAGAATTAAAGTGGACTAATTCAAATTTAAGTCAAATTAGTGAACTTTGTTAATTTGACTTCCTAAGATCTCGTTTAGTTCGAATTAAGGTCAAACGTATTAGTTTTGTTAATTAGAACTAACTTTTGTAGCGTAGACACAGCCTACAGAGTCTGGTATATTCTGAGTGTAATTTGCTTTATTTACCCTTATACATCAGTCCTGAAATGAGTCATCAGAGCAACATACAGGGGAATCCTGCCCTCGAGGACTAAGTCCTTGTGTCAGAGCCCAAGGCAGAGAGCAATCTCTTCTGCAACTTGCAGAACACCCTCTCCCCAAGCTAACTTCACAGAAAACCTCACATAAACCTAAAGCTAACAACCCTGCAGCACAGAGGCAGCTTTTGGAGTAGGTGACGCAGGCACCTGCCTAGGACCCCAAGCAGTAAGAAGCCTCTCCCCGCCTACCCCAAAAGCCATGTCTGCCTCGGAGGGGTGAGTCCTTGGGGGAGCCAGGACCACACGGCCACATGGGGAGGGAGGTGGGCTGGCTGTGAGGAGCCTATGGGGGACCCTCAATGGGCCTGCACCTGACAGCTTAAGGCTACCTCTGCTGCAGCATGTTTTCCCAAGAGTGAAAAAATGATCACAGGTTCAAAAAACCACCTCCAAAGACTGTGGGTAACAGTATCAGCTGGTGATGCCAGCCAAAACAACAAATAAATGTGTTCTAGTATTGCTGATGGAACAGGGATGCTGATGCTCAGCTCTCCTGCCACTCCACACAGAATAACTGAGCCACAGAGTTTCAAAGCAAAAGTGAAGGTGGCAGTGGGAAGCAGTGTCAAATCCTTTGCAATGGGTCAGTAAAGCAGAAGGGTGGTTGTTCTAGGGGGACGGTGTCATTTCCCCACACCAGGACATACCAAAGGCTATGTCTACACTAGGAAAAATGTAGTTCAAATTTGTTAATTTGAACTAATAAGTTTGAGTTTGTTAATTTGAACTAAATAAATTTGAGTTTAGTTCAAACTAAACTCAAACTTATTAGTTCAAATTAACAAAGTGGACTAATTTGACTTAACATTAAGTTGAATTAGTCCACTCTGTTAATTCAAACTAACTGCCCTTAATTTGAATTTAAGTTCGAACTAAAGATTAACTCTAGTCTACACCATCCTTAGTTCGAACTAAGGATTGAACTAAGGGCTTAGTTTGAACCAACAGGCAGGTGTTACTAATTTAAGCTAAGCTTTCATTAGTTCGAATTCAGGAATTCCTTAATTCGATCTAATGAAAGCCCAGTGTAGACAGGTACTAAATTAGTACGAATTAAGCCTCCTTAATTAGAACTAACTTGCAAGTGTAGACATACCCAAAGAGGATTCACCCAAATGGGAGAGAAAAGAGACAGCAGTAGTTACAGGGCCTGCCATTTCTGCAGAAGTCAGAAGCCCATCGCAGGCATCTGATTATACCCAAAATGTGAATGTTAGAATCCACTCTACAGAAATTAGTGACATTGATCTGTAGAAGAGCCCTTTCCCTCTCCCACACAGTGTTAACCACTATGAGAACCCCTTTGCATTCCAGAGAGACACCCCACTATTGATTTCTATGTAATGAGATTGTATTAGAAGTGTTCTCTAGATCTGGTTAAATATCACAAAGAAAGTTACAGATACCTCAACTTCTCTTGTCACAGTAGTACCTATGTGCAATACTGAACATTACTTTTTAAAGGAATGCACATACTTCATGAGCATTTGATAGTGCAAACTGCAGAACAGGAGGATATTCACCAGAGCTTTTCAGAATGTGGCGAAGACAGCTTCCTGCAGTTGAGTGTGCAATCATCACGCAACAAACACAGGAGGTGCACTGAAATCCAGGTCTCAAACACCAGACTGCAGCAACATTAAATGACTCAGATGAAGGTTTTCTGAAATTTAACTTCAATCAGGGCAAAATTAGGTCTGGGGTATTTAAATACTAACCATTTAGGGCCATGTTGCCAGAGTTTAGGTGCACCACTCAGATACCTGTATGTATAAAGGACCAGAATCGGCCCTTCCCACATCCTGTTGGCTTATTTACCTGGGCACCAGTTGGCCACAGTCACTTTGAGGATCAAACCCAAGACTTTCAGTGCCAAATGCACAAGACCCCACTTCTGCTCATCTTTGCCAGCTATCAAAAGGTAGTAGAGTCTGTGCTTGGTCCAGCCACTAGAGGGAGGCATGGTCAAGTTCACTAAGACAGCATACACATGATCATGGGAAGCACACAAACATATGCTTAAACTCTTTGAAAATCTAGTGCTTATTTTTAGAATGAAATAGGGAACCCAAAAGGGCGTCTATTCAAACTGCCATGTGAAAGAGGCCAATTTCAGGGTCAATAATGCAACATGCCATATTATAAGTTCAACTCTATCGTTTCAAATAAATATCTAAAGCTGGAACATTGAAAGGGAAGAGTACAGAATGTTATAACAAGAATTAAGATTCAGAATGACACGAATTTACCTCTGGGTCCTCATAGATTTCGGAGTCCAACTGTGGGCTTAAATAAGGAAAGAGACAGAGCCTGTCTTCTTTTCTCAGCCTGAACTCCCTGCCGTCTGCCAGTCTCAGCTGCATGTCTGTAAGAACTTCTCTGCTGATAAAAGGGGCTGCTGTCAAACGCAGTGTTTCATTCAATACACTGTCTGCTCAAGAGGAAAAGCAAAGAGAGACAGTCAATGCATGCATCCAGTAAAGACGAGTGAGCTTATGCAGGCTGCTCGCTTTACATGTATGCATAATGTGTGGAACTGTGCACCTCCAAAACCCCAAATTCTTTAATGACATTCCACTACATAATATTCTACCAAATGGCAAAGATGCCTTAGAGTGATTGTATCTCCCTCATTCCCTGGGAAACTGATCTAGACATAAAGGAGAGAGAGCAGTTACTCAGGAGGTAATTTCTTTGTTACTGAATAAAGTGTGCAGGTTTCTCATTACAGAGGGGCTTGTGCAGTTAGCATATGTATAGATCAAACCAAGGAGAAATCCCACTCTCATCTAAAACCCATGTTTGACCACGTTGGATTTTGATCCTGTACAAATGGTGGTGCATGGCAATGCCATTTAATATAGCTGAATATCATGCCACAAGTGACTCTTGCCTTCCTCATCTATAAAATGGAAGCTTCGTGTTTCAAGTCAATATGTTCTAATAGAGACCTCTACATTCAGTAGAGCTGGACAAAGTTAGGGGCTAAATTTTGTAGAACTTTAGGCAGACAAATATGCATCCCAAAGGCTGAACTTGCAAATCGGATGACTGCATGCACAATGTGCAGATGCATGTGAAAATACCTCATTTGCATACAGACATTAACGCAGACACAAAATTAGGCATGATGATGTGTGTGCATTTCATGCACACAAATACTTAAAATATTTGAAAATCAGGAGCTAAATGCCATGAAGAAGAGCTCTGTGTAAGCACAAAAGCTTGTCTTTTCACTATCAGAAGTTGGTCCAATAAAGATATTACCACACTCACCTTGTGTCTCTGTATTCTCCACAGTATTTCAATATATCTCTAATAAGTATTTCTCTGAAGTCTTTCTTTACATAGAAGCAGTTCAGTTTGACTTAAATTTCTTTCTTGCTAAACAAGATACTGCAAAATTGATTCTAAGTGTAAGAAAGGCTTTATAACTCTCTTTAAATCCAATTCCCCTATCCACAAACCTAGATACAGAAATGGGTCCAAACTGGCCTCTTTTATGAAGAGAAGGGTCATGATGAGACTTTGCAGCAGTCATTTGCTCCCTGTGTCTTTCTGTGTTTCAGTGACAACCTTTGTTATTAATTTGTCTTATAGATGTAGTTGTCTCAGCCTCAGGGTATTAGAGAGACAAGATGGGTGAGGTAATTTTTTTTTTATTGGATCACCTTATACTGGAGAGAAAGACATGCTTTTGAGCCATACAGAGTTCTTCTTCAGGTCTAAAAGACGAACTCTGAGCATCCCAGAAAAACGCAACATGGAAAAATTTTTTTAGTATAACTATTTCCAGAGGGGTAGCCGTGTTAATCTATGTACAGCAAAAAAGCAACGAGAGTCCTGTTCACCTTAAAGACTAACCAATTTCTTTGGACATAAGCTTTCGTGGGTTGCAACCCACTTTGTCAGATGCAGGTGCGGGTTGTAGCCCACCAAAGCTTATGCCCAAAGAAATGTGTTAGTCTTTAAGGTGTCACAGGACCCTCGTTACTTTTAGCGCAACTAGTTAGCTAGTGGTCAGGGACCAGTCGAGGTAGAATGGACCATTATTATTATTCTGCTAGATGTGAAAAGTCAGGACAACATAGAAACACTGGATTTGTGGTTTATTATAACAATCTCTAATCTACTAACAACCTCTTTTTGTTTTATGGCTGCAGAGGTGTTAATGGGCTGCTCTACCTTGAATGGTCCCTAACAGGATGTGCTACCAGTAAATGTTCTGTTCCACCTTTCATTTCAGAGTACCTCTCCCAGGCCTGAAGAAGAGTTTGTGTGGCTTGAAAGCTTTTGTCTTTCACCAACAAAAGTTGGACCAATAAAAGATACTACCTTTCCTACTTTGCATCTTTGTTATTAATATTAAGAATTAGAGCTGTTAGGAATTTTTGACAGAACATTTTAATTATGGAAAGTCCTGATTTTCTTTAAACTGAACCTATTTGTGGGAAAGGGTCAGTTTCAACAAATTTGCTGTTTTGAAAGACTGTGATCTCTCCCACAAAAGTTCATGTGATAAATAAATTTGTTAGTTTTTAAAAGTGCCACAGGACTCCTTGTCTCTTATGAAAGATTTTTTTAAAAAAACAATGTTTTGAAATTTTCAAATGTCTTCTTTCAATATTTTTAAAATGGTTTTCAGAAGAAAAGGGTTTATTTGCTTAGAAATTTAAGTTAAAATTATAGGAAAAATAGTTTTGAAAAGCAGACAGTTAAGCTAATTTATAGGAAAAATAGTTTAAAAATAGACAGTCAAAATCAAAATGAGGTGTTTAATAATCTTTGGGTCCATTGAAATGTTGCATTTTAAATCAAAAAACAAGTTGTATTTCATGTTCTTGATAATTTTCAAAATTTCAAATTTTTGCCCCAATTCAGGATAAGAATTTGTTTCAAAAACTTGAAAATTCAGGAAAATCGTTTCCTTCCCAGCTTGACTAAGAACATTCTGCTTTCATCAAAAGCAAGACTGAGTATTACAGATTACCATGAGATTCAGATTACCATCTCACTGCTGCCACTATTTCAAGTCATTAACACAAATGTAAGAGATTACACCTCATACACATCTACCATCTCAGTGACTCCTACATCTCAAATAATGCTTTTGGAAAGAAGCTCACATTAAATCTGGCCAGTGCTGCTATTAAAGCTGGATTGGCTGGTCCCACAGAATCACTTACTCTCACTATGCAGACACTAGGCTAGGGGTTTGTGTTCAATGACAGCAGCAAATTCAAAGTCATCCGATCGATCTCCCTGATCTACTGATTGGGTCCATGAAGACTCAGTCAGCCGATCAGGAAGCTGACACTGGAAGACCACCCCCGCCAAAGGAGTGGCCTTGAGTTGGAGGGATGGATGTCCCTCCAGCACTGAAGACAGTGCAGTAGAAGAGGGAGATAGATATGCAAAGTATTTTAAGTACTTTGCATATCTGCCCCATTGTTTCAACAACAATCAAAGGGGATCTAGACCAGGGCTAGGTTAAAGATCAGATTATGCCACGTAGATGCATTTTATAGACTAGAACAGTGGTTTTCAATCTTTTCCAGATCATGACACACTAGGCAACATATTACAACCCTACAGAACACCCCACCCCACCCACTGCAGCCATCTCCCTCACTCTCTGTGACACACTTACCACTATGTGGCGGCACAGTAATGTGTCCTGACAACAGTGGCTGAGAACCACTGGACTAGAAAAGAGGTGAGCAAGGCACATGCTAGATAACCAAAAACATAACCTAGGTGAAGAGGTGCTTTCCAAAACATGGAGAAAATAAGATTTACATTTCCCAAACCCTGCTTAAACCCCAGCTTTTATAGCCTAAATATTGTCTCTAGTTTTGTCACTGAGGAACGCGTGTATATTTAAAACTTTTTACTTTGCAGTTAACATCAGCCTAGTTAATCTAAAACCTGTAAAATCTTGAAAAGCATCTAGCAGACTATGGGCCAGGTTTTTAAATCTTTAAGGGACACAATTTTGCAAGCAAGGTAGGAATGTCCATTGTATGCCTACATTTTGACATTCATTTTCTTGGAATTTCTTCTGCAACAGTGAGACAAAGCTGTATGCAGAATTCCTTTGACTTGTACGCAAGCAGGCACATTAACTTAATATTCAAAATAGGGCCATGACTGCATGCACATTTTGCACAAGTAATTTCAATCTAAACTCCTTGAAAATTGGCAAGTTGTGAAAGAGAATTTAAGTCAAATGGACACAGCTGTCCCCAAACAAGATGTACTAACCAAAAACAGGAGTTCTGTCCAGCGTTTCTTGACTAATGCCTTGCATCTGCTTCATTGTTTGTCCTTTGTTTCTAATTACTTTTTCTAATTCACCTTGAACTGCTGCCATGGCTGCAGGATCCTTTAGAAGAAACAGGAGAAGCCAAAAAACTGCAGGACCCGCATTGCCCTAAAAATAAACACCCCAAAGGAATCAGAGTTATCAAAATTGTAAGCAGATGAAGTTGAACGAACAGAACTTCCATTACATCACAGAAGGAAAACATGAGCCAACATCAATTCAATTTTCATTGCAAACAAAATCTTTTCAGCCAACACATGTGAGGCACATGCTGGCAACACTTGAAAATTAACACAAATCAGTGCCTGAAGGACTGATTTTAAAGAACAATAAACGTCTTTCACGTTTTTGTGCATTATTAATGTTAGTTTCCCTGAATGAAATGGCTGCCTCAAACAGCTGGAAGATCTCACAATTCTACCATTTAGAAAAGGAAGGAGCTGGTCAAATACCTTACAGTCAGCTCAGTGTATGACAATAGCAGCAAGTTAAAGCATAAAACGTAACCCACTGTAGGAATCCTAAGAACCTCTGAAGGCAACAGTAGAGTTTTACTGAGTCAGTGATAAGCCAGGATTTAGTTACTAATGTTAGTTACAGTTACTGTATAGAAAACTATACACTATTTATATATCCATGAGATAAATACCCTCACTTCCCTTTACATCTAGCAAGGGGAAAACTAAACTAGGGATTACGTCTCACCTATTGTACTGTGCTGGGTGGGATGTAATATAAATGGATTTCAGAGAGGCACACAAAGCTTATGCACCAAGTAAGTCCTATGTAACCATATTTCAGTGATATAGGTTTCATTTAATTAGTGGTCAGCATCTTTCACTAAATTATACTGTGTATAAATCTATCAAATTCAAGAAAAGATTTGCAAGATAACAAAATCATGATCTGGTCAATATTACCATTTTCTTATCTGCCCATCTCTTAAACTACTGTAAATAAATGCTGCCAGGAGCCAAACATACAGTCCTTTCCAGAGCTGCCAAATCTCACAATTTTATCTTGATAGTTTGTGTTTTTCTTAAAGCCTGAGCTCTTGGAGTCACACAATTACATAGGACTCTCAGTGTTTATTTGAAACAAAAAGTAAGTTTCTTCTCATAGTTTCACAGAAAAGATTAAAAATGCTAAAGGAAATAAAAAAACATCAAAACCTTTTTTATTAAAATTTCATTGTTTTTAACTCAGTCTCATTGTTCTGATTCAAGAACTGCAGTTAGCTGTAGCTGTGTCAGTTCAGGATATTAGAGACATAAGATGGGCGAGGTAATATTTTTTATTGGACCAACTTCTGTTGGTGAGAGAGACAAGCTCCTAAGTTTACAGAGAGCTCTTCTTCAGGTGTGGACCAAGGGAAGAGCTATGCACAAGTTTCGAAATTTGATCTTCTTACCAACAGACATTGGTCCAATAAAAGATATGACCTCAATCCACCTTGTCTCCCTAATTTTGATTCATAAGTTTGAATGCTTGGGTTTGGGGATTCTGTCTTGCGGCCCCCTAATGTGTAGACTGTAAGATCCTCCAGGCAGGGGCTGCTTTTTTCATCTGTGTTTATACAAAACCTAGCACACAGGGCTTCTGGTCATCGACCAGGGTCCCTAGGGGCTCCCACAACACTAATAATTCTGGCTTTCATTATTTATTAAGTTACATCTCAGTAAGAGTGATGTAGTTGCTCCAGAGTGTAAGAGGAAATTTGTCCCCATGTCAAACAGGCAAAGGGGCCAGCACTGTATATTTTGTTCTTGTTTTTAAAACAATTGTGATGATTAAGTGAAAAGCAAAGTAACATTGCGGTCGACATGGAGTGCATATATAGCACATTACATCTAAGTAATTTAAAGAGAGGAGTGTATAACAAATAATTAATTCTTTTTTTGATAAGTGCAATGATGTTATATCTTACCTAATTTTCAAACATGGCAGTGACTTTTTAATTAAAAAGTCAGGCATTTATACATGCGTATGACCACTTAACTATTTGTGTTACACGGGAATAGATTTAGTCATGCATCAGAAAGAATAAAGTATCTTTCCTCTTTCTGGAAATTACATTCCAGAAAACTGCATGAGCTGAGTGAGTTCTCCTTGTGATTAAAGAAAGTTTCATTCAGCTCACTGCACAGTTCAATGTCACTGGAGGAACAGTGATTTGCTGAGATCAAAAAAAAAAAAGAACAAAGTACTGAAAAGTCAAGTCAATTCTGAATCTATTTCACTGACTGTCTTAAGGAGAATGCTTTTCATCAAGTATAACTGAGGCAGATAACAGGAGCACAAATATTTCAAAGAGGTTGGAAGTAGCACTTTTCTTCCTAGTTCCCGGTGATGTAGCTGTATCGGTCGCAGGATATTAGAGAGGCAAGGTGGGTGAGGTAATATTTTTATTGGACCAATTTCTCTTAGTGAGAGAGACAAGCTTACAAAGAGCTCTCCTTCAGGTCAAGCCCAAACCTACATAAACTCGAAAGTGGGAGTCTCTCACCCATAGAAGTTGGTCCAATAAAAGATATTACCTCATCCACCTTCTCTCTCCAGTTCTCTTTTGTAATACTTCAGGCAAAAGGCCCACTGGTTGGTGTGATCCAAAGCCCTCTGAAGTCAATGAGACTCTTTCCACTAGCTTCTATGACATTTGGATGAGACCCTAAACAAGTGTGATATAACCAGTGTAATGAACAACAGAACTGACTATTACAATGCAAGAAGCCCTTATTACACAAAATGGAGGTTACCTATGGGATGTTACCTGTTAACTAAGGTCCTCTACTGCCATTGGGCCTCTGAACCTCTCTTCACATATATTTTATTTTTTATTAAAAACTGAGCCCTACTTTTTCACTTGGACACACCACACAGTTGGTGGAGTGAGGCTAACTTTTTTCTCAGGAAAAAAAAACAAAAACACAGAAACAACACTGCAGAAAAACCAATTAAGAAAAATCAGTATTATAACGGGTTTCTGAAACTATAGCTCACCTAAGATACAGATCTAAGGCCTGATGCAAGGGGACTTTCTATTAAATACAATGGGTTTTCAATCAGGTGCATAAATAATAAACCATTTTGATAAACTGAGATACATTACCAGGAATGTACACACAAAACATATATATTAATACCTAGCTCTTATTGCATTTTACCAGTAGATCTCAAAATGCTTTACCACTGTCCCCATTTTACAGATGAGGAAACTGAGGCTCAGAGAGGTAAAGTTACTTGCCCAAGGTTACTCATCAGGCCAGTGGCACAGCCGGGAACACAACACTGGTCTCCTAAGTCCCAGTCCTGTGCACTAAACACTCCAGTGATCTCAGCATTTTCAAAAATTGCCTCTGGTTTTGGGTGTCCAACTTAAATCTTAGCTGACTAGCCTCAGGCACCCGCTTTTGTAAATTCTAGTCTAAATCCCTATTAAAGTTTGATCTATAATCCTCCCATGTGTTATGAAGAAACAAGACTCCCCCAAATATGGAATTTTTTTTTTCCTAACCTGGTCTGGACTCTATAGAAATTATGCTGCGGTTTTACCAGCTGCACAATGGTCTAAAGAGTTGTCTGTTCAAATGTCCCTCAATTTTGGATTTGAAAATGCTCCCTAGAATGGTTAGGTCACAGGCAGGGAAAAGCTTCTATTTTAGAAGGCCTGTATCTATAGCTGCTTAGAAAAGGTCCTTGCTCAGGAAGTCAGATGTGATCAAAAGTAAACTGAATATGCTTGGGGATAGACTGTCTTCTGGGATCCAGGCCAGAGAATATGCATTACTTCTCCTGGGAAAGCCATACCTTGGCCAAGGACATGCAGAATTTTAAAGTAAGTCATACACCATCCCCTAGTGGTGATTAACTTTATGTACCTGTCCAGCAGCTGCATGAGGAAAACTACATATAGAACAGTGTTCCCAACTCTGAGAGTTTTATTGTATGTCGTACAATATTTGGGGGACTTCTTAAAGCTCTAACTCCTGGATTCATTTTATTACATAAGAATCTGACTTTTTTTAAAAAGGGGGGGGGGGCAGCCCTCATGGTTGCAGGGGAAAAGCATGAAAAAGCAAACCCTCAAATTCAGATGGCAAATCAAAAACACCCAAAATTTATTATGTATGAAATCATGATTCTTCACCAAGTCTCATAATTTTGGGGGCCCTGGCTTCTGACTATTTGTGTGGGCAGTACCGAGTTGCTTGCAAAAGTAGTCCTAGTCACATAAGTGAGAGGAGCTGTGCGAGTTATGGGTCCTCACACACAATCCTTGCACGCTAGCACTTATGCACAGATAGAGACAGCTCCTTAGCTGGTGTAAATCCCCATCAATGGAACTATGACAATTTCTACCATCTGAGGATAGTCAAGGAATTGCCCCATAGAATTTACATGCACTGAACAGACTTATGTTTGAAGCCTGGTTTTGTCTCAGTGCACATAAGTGATAATATCCAAAAAGCCTCAGACGCAAGTCTGTAAAAATCAAGGAAACTCAAAATTAAATTTTCATGGCAACTGTAATTCACTCTATTGGGCTGGGGACTGCAGCCTCTGCAAAAGGGCCGCAGAACAATGAACAGTCACATAGCGAACAGGCCAGCTTGCAGCTGACATGGGGCTGGGTTTGTGTCATTCACTGTCCTGAATCATTCTGCAGATCTGCAGCTGAAACTTGCCACTCCGGGTAAACAAAGGATGGAGCCAAATCCCTGCGCTGCTGGTGTGGGGCCTGCATTTATGCTTTTATAAACTAAATTCTGTAATGACCAGGCTAGACTTTGTGCATCTGTTGGCCAGTACTGACCTCAAATGGATAGAATCAGAATGGCTCCACTCTGTGCCATAGATCCTACACAGCTCACAATTATGAATCTTCTTTCTCTCAAGCAGTATAGACCTGCACTTTTGGAAAAGGAAGCTCAATAGTCCATCTCCAATGTGGTCTTGACATTCAGAGCAACCAGGGGGAGAAGTTCCTACCTTTACCCTGGCTTTGTCACAATATCACCTTACAGCAGTGTAGGTGTTTTACTTCCTTTGGTGTTTTCTCCACACAGTTATAATTTCTTTGCTATTTTACAGGGTCCTCACAACATCCCTACTGGAATCAGTGTTATAACTGACAAGGGCTATGTCTACACTGGAGGTTTAAGTCAACTTAAGCAGGCTTAAGTCAACTTAAGCAACTCCCTGGCCACATTTGGAGTTCATGAAGTCAATTTAAGCACTTGCTTAAGTCAACTTAATAACTCGTGCCCTTAAAGTCCACTTTAAGGGTTAAGTTGACTTTATTAAGGCAACAACACAATGCACCCATTAAAGTCGACTTAAATAGCTCTAATGCACTAAATTGACTTTATGAAGTTGACTTAAGCCAGGGGCCCCATTTAAAGCTGACTTTATTAAGTTGAGTTTAAATGGATCCTCTGGCTTAAGTCGGCTTTAGCAAATGGGGCTCATGAAGTCAACTTAATACGGTTGACTTTAAGTCAACCGTATTAAGTTGACTTACCTGAGCCTCGTAGTATAGACATAGCCAAGGAGTTCTGTGGCACTTTTAAAGACTAACAAATTTATTTATCGTATGAGCTTTCATGGAAGAAAATCCCACGTTGTCAGATGCTTAATAGATGGGGGAACTTACAGAATGGGAAGAAAATAAATGCAGGAAAGTGTAAATCATAGGATCAAGTCAGGCTGTAACAGCAAATCAAAGCAGTAGTTTAGATTCAGTGTTAAACTTGTTAGTTCTGGGACTAACAAGGGACCCCTTCACAATTACCAGTTTTCGCTTATTATCTCCCTGATATGGTTTTACCTGCGTGGCCCAGAGCTGCAGCAACATGGCTCTGGATTGCATATCCTCAGCCACTCCCAACTTCTCTAGGTGCTGCATGTAGGTCTCCAGCCAAGAGCTTCTGTTGGCTTTGGAATTCAATCTTTTTACAGATAGCAGCTTCCAGAGATGCCCCTTGATGCTGGCAGCTTCCTTCTTTTCCGCTGCACATGGAACAATGGAGGAGATTTTGTTACTAATCTCAGTGTTAGGAGACACTGCACTGCTGCTGATCTGCTCTAGGTTAACGTCTGATATGGCTGGATAGAAGGAATGTAAAACTTTTACAATGATGCCACCTACTGCCCATAATTACTCTTGCAGAGTAGCTGCCGGGTAAACAGAAGGCCCTGCTCAGAAATCACATACTATGTGTTGTAATTTCCACACAGTTTCCAGAGCAATAGTCCTTTCCAGTGTTCTCTCAGCAAACCCAGCCCATGAGACTCTAATCACATGTCCTTGAGCTAGGAAGGCTGGGGAGAAAGTAGAGTTAAAAGCAAATCCATAAGAAGGCTGAAAATGAGGCACCTCTTCACAGTGGGGTGGGAATGAAGAACCACTCCAAGGTGGGGTGCTCAACAGCCAAAAATGCTCCTCTCATCCTTGCCTACACTGGGTAGTGAATTGTGCTAGAAAATGTGTTGATTGGCATGCTGTTAACCCTGCTGAGCACTGTATATAGAGGCACAGTTGTGTTTAAAACCATGTTAGCTAGGTGTTCTCAATCTCGAACATCCAAATAGCTAACACATTTCTGGACAAACCCTTATACCTTAGACTACTCCAGATGAATATGCTGATATTCCAGTGAGGTGGACGTTCATTTTACCAGCAGAAAGTCCAGGTAACTGGGTTCCCCATGAGCTGGGGACCTTTAACTCTCAACTATTTCAGGGGACAGGAGGCTGCAACACAGCCCCATCTGGTTGCTACACCTGCCACACACCATGACATGTAATATGGATCTGGAGACCATTTTGCTCCCCTATCCCACCACCACTTTCCTCATCAGACTATGCAGGGCAATGCAGACTTCTCCAGGTGGCACACAAAGGAAACAATAGTCAATTTACCAGGTCCTAGTCTTGCAATGCAGGGAGGGTCTCACTCAGATGACCTCAAATGCCTCAGTATCTCATGGGAAAGAGGGGGAAGTCCTTGGGGTACTGAAGGTCTAAACCAGTTAGGACATTATAGGTTTATGCCGGCACTTTTAAATTGCAACTTGAAAAGAACTGCAAAGTTGTGCAGAACAGGGGCTACGGGTGTGGAAAAAATGGCTAGCTGCATTTGGCACATGCCAATGCCTCTAAGAGGCATGCAGACGGCATATTATGTAACTTGATTTGCACATGGAATTGCATGAATGGCACGTACAAAATTAGGTGTATAATTGCACACCCAGCTGACTTGAATATGTGGCCCTAAGTCTATGTGGATGGTTCTGGCCCAAAAGCACTGACCTGCTGTTAGCATGGAGCGGGCAGCTTTCATCAACAGCTGGTCCAATTTATAAAATTCATTGTAGACTTCAGCTGAATGGGCCCGGTCTTTCTCCTGGCTGGAAGGATCAGTGTAGTCTTCTTCTTCATTGCCATACAGGGTCAGGTAACCGGCTCTGTTTGGGATAAGGGGTGAAAACACATTTTTACTTGAAATACAGTGGGTGAAACCCCGGCTCCACTGAAATCAAGGGCAAAACTGCCAGGAGCTCACTGGGGGCGGGAGGCAGGATCACTCCTGCTCAGTCCCTCCCTCAAGAGGCACCACAGACAGGTGGAGGGACTTGGAAGCAGGGTCCCTAGGCCTGATCACCTAAAATGCACCTGATCTTGCCAGGGGCTGGTGCTGGAGTCTGAGGGGCCACATGGTACCATCTGGTTGTGCAGGATCAGAGAAGCGTCCCACACATTGGAGCCTCTGGGCTGCAAATGGTGCCGAAGACAGTCCTGAAGAACCGTGGGTCAGGAACTGACTTCAAGGGCTCTGCTGGGACTCTGGGGAAGGCAAGGGTCTGCAACATCCTTAGACTGTGCCTCACCCTCTCCTGCACTGTGCCAAAACCAGTGCAACCCTTGCCTTCCCCACTATCCCAAGCGAGTCCCTGCAGTGATTCCCTGACCCAAAGTGCTTCAGGAGCACCCTACCACCAGGAACACTTCTGACACCATTTGCAAGCCCTCACCTGTTCTGCTTCTCTGCCACATACGCTCCTTCTGAGGCTGCCTGGGGAGCAGGCTGCACCTTCTTCTCTGGCCCTTCTGCACTGGGGCCACAAGGTGGGGAATGGGCACTTAGCTGATCCAGGAACAGCTCAGCCTGGCATCTTCTGGCTCCAGCATATGGACGCTCCTGTGGTCCTATGCAGTAAGCTGGCGCCCTGCAGCCCCCTAACCCTTGACTGCAGTCCCCACAAAGGCTGGGAATAAGCCAGTCTCTGGGTGCCTTTGGTGAAAGGATCTTGGGACCCCATCACT
>ML682026.1:14688693-14698824 GCA_007922195.1 Podocnemis expansa
CACACACACACACACACACACACACACACACACACACACTGTTCACACCTCTCGGGGGGGGGACCATGTGAGACCAGGGCCTAGGGCAGAGCAGCAGAAGTGGGGTGTGGGTGGGGCAGAGAGGCAGAGCAAAGCTTCTGGCAGGTTTTTGGGGAGGTTTAACCTCCCTAAGCTAATGGTACCCACTGCCCATGAACTTTATATGTTCAAAGCACAGGTCCCATTGGCTTTAGCTGCAACTGTGTGTCCTCTGCCCTTCTGCAAATAAAACCCCAGATAGCAATGTGGGGCCTCAGAAAAAGAGGAACACATCATTAGTGACCACCTACGAAAAGCCAGGTTTAAACAACTTGCCTAGGAACTCTTTGACAGAGACAGGGACAGAATTCAACTGTCCTGTCTCCTCCTGAAATCCCATCCCTTCTAAATTCTGCAACAAGTTAGGAAGGGATCTTACTGACAACAGCCTTCTTACTTCACAACCCTAATTCATCCCTACTGCAGGTCCAGCCTGGGCACTGAATAAGGCAGGGATCCCATGGAAACAAGGGTGTGTGACCATGTCATTAAAGAAACCACAATAATGGAATTAACATGGTGTGGGAAACCTTCATTTTGGTATTTCCTCACTTCCAGTACTTGACTTTGCAACTTCACTAATATTCTCTTAATGTAGTTATTTTACATGTCATTTCCTAAGTTTTAAAAAAAGCAAACAGAAATTTCACCCTGTGGCATCATGTGCATGTAACTATTCTATTGAATGTAATTTTTTAAAACAAATAAATATTTCCCTCCAGTTTGCAATCCAGATATTGCAGTACTGTAAATTTGTAAGTGCCACTGAAAGCTTTAATGCAGCAACAGTGCTTTAGATATGGTTTCCGATAGTACAAATGTCCATGTTGTAGGTCAGTTCCATAAACAATTGGTTGGGTTTTGCATATCCTATGGCAGTACGGGGGGGGGTGTTAATTTTAGGTTTTCAAAATCAACCCAAACTACATGGCTTAAAACAAAAGTCACATGAACCATATATTCCTTTTCTGTAATGTGTCTTTTCCTGGGGTTTCATGGAAAAGAAAACGTCACTGTCCTTTCTACATTTAGAGTCCTGTCCATTTTAACATTAATGTAGTAACTCCTGGAGTAAGCTGGTGTGAAGAGTAAGGCCCTGATTTTGCAAAAGGCCTGCCATTTGTTTTCTATATCCCAGTGAACAACATTCCTGTAAGGAAGGTAAGTGTTCTTATTCCCAGTCCACAAATGAGCAAAATGAGACCAGTTATGGGCAACATTTCCAAAACTGTCTACTCAAAGGCAAGTCAAGCTGTAGTGTTCAGCAGCTCTAAAATCAAGCCACTTATTTAGGTACCAAATTTTGGACCTAATGTACCTTGTTCTAGCTCATGCTCAAGACTGAGGCAGAGCTGGAAAAGCTAAGCCCGGTTTCCTTGACTTACAGACATGCATGTTAGCTACTAGATCACATTGTTCCTTCCCCTTCCCTTCCTAATAAACATCATCACTCCTTTTGCCTCTACAATGGAACACTGGAAAAAAGAAAGCTCAAAAACAGGGAACAGCGACTAAAAATTAGATGTCTAAAAAAAGAATCATTGTCAATATTGATAAAACACTGCACATGCACTTTCATTGTGCATTCCAGACCTGATTCTGCTCTTCTTTGACACCAGGTTCACATCAGTGTATCTTCATTGGTTCCAGTGGCACTGTTCCTTATTTACTCCGGAGTGAGAGTGGCATCAGGCCCTCCGTCTTTAAAGTCCGGTGCAAACATCAATGCTTTTTTCTTTTTAAATGAGCCACAATTAAAAAAAACAAAAACAAAAAAACAAAAAAACCCAGCACTGCTCCCTCTAAGCTGTGTGTGTGTGCGTGCATGTGCACACACACAGTTCATGAAACCTGCACTCTAAACAAAAGAAAGCGTGCACAAAAAAATTCAACAGTGGTAATATTTGCGTGCACACAAATTTTTTGCACACACAAAGAAATTGTTTGTGCCCACTGCCTATAAAAAATTAAAGGGAATGCCCAGCAGCACTGACTGGGATAGTATTTCCTGTCCAACCCCAAGGGAAGAACCTTTCTAGTGTGGCACTCACCTGAGCATCATACTGTAGGAGAGATGAAACAAGCCCTCCTCTTTCCACTGCTGGCTCAGCCGGCTGGGGTCAAAAAGCAGAACAGTTTGAAGGTTGAAGAACATCGCCTTTGTGAGGGAGGGAAGGCTCTTGTTTTGCAGAGCCCTGTTAGAAGCAGAAGTTTGTTGGTGAAACACCTTCATGTATAAGTTTCGCTGTTCTTTCATCAATGCTCGGTTAGGGCCAAATTTCACCGATTAATATCATGCTTCTCCCCGGCTATCTGAACCTCGCCCCCGCGCACAGCTTGAGTTCATATGTCATGTGCAAAGAGGAATGAGGGGGGCAGAGTCCTTCATGCTGCACAGGGCAACGTAAGGGGCTACTCTGCACGATCCAATTCATCATCTGGATTCTGTTGCTGCTCATTATGGACAGCAAGACCGGCTGCAGAGTTCTAATACATGGTAGACACTCCCCAGCATTTGGGGGTTTGGACTTGGATTTTTGCTTTGGACCTGTGTTCTGGGATAGAAGCTGCTCAGACAGAATAAATGACAAACATGGAGGTGCTATCCTTCTAGATTTATTTTCAGTGCCTTAACTGTTTTGTACCCCTCTGTGGAAAAGTGGCTGCTGCTGGCTTAGCCAAAGAAAGGCCAGCTTGCTATCACATTTTGCAGGGATTTGCTTTTAGTGGGAGCTACTGGTCAGATAAGAGTTTTGATTGCAATAGTACAATGTTTTCTCATGAAGCTACTGGCTTTCTTATGCTGTACTTCCAGTGAACTGGAACTTGGCACCCTGTGATGCTTGTGGATTGAGCTTTTTTCTTAAAATGAGCAGCCATTCTGTAATTTCATTAACCAAATTGGATCCACTGCTCCTTCCGTGCTACTCAAATGGTTTCCAAGGGACTGATTATGGGCCATTCTCCTTAGCGCACTGTCAGCCTGGGACTTCCCATGTAGGACTCTCAGGGGGGACACATGGAGCTCTTGAGCATCAATCCTTTCAGGTGAAGAAGCTGTGCTACTTGACAATGCTTGATTCAGAGCAATATATACTACTCACACCAATTGACCAGTGGGGCTCTGACAAATGAACCTGCCAGTCCTCCATTGGGGGTGATAGTGTTAACATAACATAACACAACATTAGCACTCAGGAACCTAACATAAAATACTGCAGAACAAATAATCTGAAACCAGCCTCGTTTTAACCTTCCTTGTCAATGACTTTAGCGAAAGAAGGTAAACCCACCTTCTCCAAGCAACTGAAATGCCAACCATTTCTAAACCTACAGCTTAGAGGGCGGTGCCTGACTCAGGGTCACACATCTGAATGATTCATATCAATGTTTCCCAGACCTTAAAACGTCCACTGACCAAAACCAAATCTCAATAGGGGAGTGCATCTTAAAATTATTTTCAGCCATTCATGTCTCTGTGTGATGCATCTATTGGCAAAACCGAGATGTTCCCAGAAGTTCCAACCACAGCTTGTCCCATTGTTATGCCATTCAAGTATAAACACAACCTCTCCTTGCTTTCAGTCACGCTGCTGGTGCTTCATCAGACATGCACTCCTCAGAGGATTTTGTTTATCAATGTAAACTATGTGGTCAGCATATTTATCTTCATCCAGGTTGCTGCCCCCTCTTTTATTGAAAGGTTTTAAATGTCTCACAGTTATCACATTGCAAGATGTACCTAATTCCCTCCAGGATCTGAAAATATTAGATCTAAAAATAGACCCTGGGGGGGGAAAAATAACGTGCGTTCTGCTCCTTATTAATGTCTCCCACCTAGTAACTGTAATTATTTCAAGATGATTTTACAGGCTTCAGGATTTGCTGGTGAAAAAATGAAGTCCAGGGAGTGTGACACAGGCACTGCCCGTTTGGAAAGTCTAACTCTGCCCTGGCTAGCAGGAGAGATCAGAAACCTCTCCCGACATTGGTTCTGCCATGTGAATCCTGATGTCCAGCTCAGGACATCAGGGGAGATTTGGGGCACTGTTGCTGCAGCCCACTTTGCTGGTACTCTTTGCAACATTACAGCGCCGTAGAAGTAAGGGGTGTGCATGTCTCCTTTTTGTATCGTACCACTGTGTTCCCAGCAATGGACTTGGCTATGTTTGGTTATTTGGTCCCTTGAACATTGTTCAGAATGGATCGCAAGTGTAGTAAAACCACCAGCTCTACCTTTTAGTCAAAAGCTGAAACGCCCAGCCCTGAGTAGGCAGGGCCCCAAGTATGGCCTCTCCAAAGCCATCTATTAAGGGACAATCATCTCCCCCCAAGCCACCTTAGTCTTTTTCTGCTGCCTCATCACATTGCATTTTAAACCTGCTATTAATATTCTTGACTATTTCTCTTCAGAGTTAACTAAGATGGGCTGGGTTCTAGCCACCTAGTGCATCCATCTCCAACATACACAAGCCAAGCATCTAGGAGAGTTGTCATTTTGTCCTTATTGAATGACTCTCTGGGGAAAATCTAGACAGACCTCTAGTCTCCCTTTTGCTTTGTGTTTAATCTGTAGTTAATGTCCCTCTCCTGGACACAAGGAATGTCACTCCATGGTGAAAGTGCCTGGCTTTGTCACTGGAAAATTATTTCCCAGAGCAAAGAGGCACACATTTTCTTTCAATATCATACTCACAATCTTAACATGACCTTTTCCTCATTGGGGTCACAGTCAGGCAGATTGACATCAAACATCCGATCCATTAAAAGACGGGCATATTTGCTAAAATCCAGTTTACAGCTAGATTCCCAAAGCACTGAATCATACGAGTGAGGGTCCAACAAGATGGTGACAAACTTCCCAGCAACCTGGATCTAGGGAAGAAAAACAATCCACAATCTGAAGTTAGTGGGTCTATTAGTTTCATGGATAAAATACACTCAGAATGTGAAATACTGCAAAACAAAGAGACAAATGCTAAGCCAAAAATCTGCATTAATAAGACCGATCATTCCAACACGGACCTTTTATTTCATATTCCCTGCTGAGCACATATCCTCAGCTGGTGCAAACTAGTGCAGGGTTTTTGAACTCATTGAAGGCTCAGTGACTTACACCAGTTGATCTGCAATAGCAGGCAAACCATTCCAAAATGTTATTTTCAGTGAATATTTGGTAGGCTGAAAACTTTTTGTAGTCAGTAGCAAGCAATGTTCAGCTGATAGCTCCAACAGAAACACAGACATGCATTGATCTAGATGGTAACATCTCCAGTTACACATCTGGGCTCAGATATAGGAGAATCTTAGGAACTAAAAATGTTATGACTCTGAACAAGACATGTAGCTATACAAGTTAAAGGACCCAGCCTGCACTCCCCACACTCAGCCAAAACTCTCCCTGCCTTTAACCGTTCAAGGGCCTTTCCCATCCCCACCAACACTGTACAACACTGGGGCATCCACATTCCTCTGGAGCATCAAGGTTTGGCCCCTCCAGAAGGCAGCATGGACTGAAGACACCAATAGTTTAATCCAGCTATGGAAAAAAAATAAGTTGCTATGAAAAATGAAGTGGCTATGTGGAATGTACAAAAGGTTATATTAACAACTTTCTCAAATCAAGCCACTTTGGCACAGCTGAGTCTAAAGAGGCTTCAGGCTGGCTCAGGGAAGGCAGAGGCTGAATAGCCCAGGAAAGACGAGGGCCAGTTTGTAGTTATCTATGCTTGCCTGTGATGTACAGTCAAAGCTGTTTCCACGATGTTTTCTGAGCTACTACTGGTTGAAGAGCTGAATCATACCCCCCTCAAGAGTTAAATCATGACAGCATAAACAATTTGCAGCTGGCACCTACTGTGAAAATATCACCATGTTTTTGCTTCATTTTAGTCAGGAAGCTGGCAGCATCTTTCCCAAAATCCACAGCATGTCCTAGCCAAGGAACAAAGCCTTTGTCAAGTGGAGGTTCACTTGGTAGCCTGGAAAAGAGATTGGTAAAAGCTATGAAAGCTTGAGGAAGAATTATCTAACCGAAGCTTAATCACCACTGGCATTTTCTTGAACTCCTGCTTTCCTGCTTGCTCTGGGTGTGTCCATGCGCAACAACATTTCCATCTGCACCTTCGTTTCATAGCTCAACCGTGCTTCATAACATTCCCGGATTAGAATTATACAGCCAGCCATATTATTACTCTCTGGTTGCCCCAGTTTCCAGGGGTCTATAGATACAACCCAAAAAGAGGATTTGAAAACATTATCCTAAGTCCAGGGTCTGATTGAGGCAGGGGGCTGCAGCCTCAGGCCCCAGCCTAAAGAGGGGTCCCGTAGTCGCCCAAAAATCCAGCCCCCCTCAGGCTGGCACAGAGCCTGGAAATGAAAATATATTGTGCAGTCACCCAGCAACACACAGGAGCTGGGGCAGGTGGGGCCTTTTTAAAATTTCCTGCTCTTCTGTGCTCCCAGGCATGTGGCCCATGGTGGAACAGGGCAGGAAATGTAAAAACCACCTTTGTGTTCAGCATCTGCTGGCTCCCTCCTGAGCTTCAGCAAAGGTTAGTAGTGTGCTGGGCCAGGGAGCCTCGGGAGCTGGGCACAGACAGTGGAAGGAGCTTGGGACCAGATACACGGGGCAGGGGGTTGGGGGGCAGGGAAAAGTTCATGGGGATGCAGGTGAGGTGTGTGGGCCAGGGTTGAGCTGCACAGGGCTGGGAGTAAGGTGCACGGGGCTGGGGGCAGGGGAAGGGGTACGAGCAGGGCAGAATTAAGACATGCTAAATCATGTCAAGATTGAGAGGCCCCCTACCATAAAAAAATAAAGAGAAAAAAGTACATTTTATTATAACAGAAAGGGGAATGAAAAAATAAATAATAACCTGTTATATATGCATATATACACATAGGAAAAGACACGACAAAAAACAGCTAAATAAAACATGCATTTTGCAAAAAGGCATATTTGCTGTAGCAAATACCTTATGATTTCTTAATCAGCATGTATGAAACTGAAGACTTTTATAGAAACACAAAATCAATTACAGAGATCAGACCTTATTAAATAGAAATAGCAATGTAGATGGAAGGAAAAATAACCCCAGTGTTGTGAACAAAACATATATCTTGCAAGTTGCAGTAAATCTTTTTGCAGGAGGGGATTAGCTGGGGTGATGCCCGGTGTGGAAAAGGGCTTTAGAACGTATTGGTAGGCTAGCTCCCCCGTCTCATCTGAGGTGAGGTTAGGCAGCCTGTGGATGATGCGAGTAGTCCAGCAGTCCTGGAGAGAAAGTTGATGGGACTGGGTGTGGATCGGGACGGGGAGGTCAGCATTCAGAATTCTGATAATAGATTTTACGTGAAAGGTTATTGAAGCCAAAGCAATTTCAATTATGATAAATCTTCTTAGTTATCGCCAACATATTTAGAGGCCCCTCATAATGTGAAGCCTTAAGTCATGACTGACTTGGCCTATGCCTAAACCTGGCACTGGGTGCAAGGTGGGGGGGAGGCAGGGGGCAGTGGAAGAGCTCTGATGCCAGGGCCAGGGAAAGTGGGTGGCTGGGGGAAGGAGAGGGAGGAAAAAGAGTGCGAGCCTGTGCCCCAAATCTCCTTCTATGTAACAGTACACACCCCCAGTGCGGACCACATAAGTGGGCAGTCTGGAGCCCGGAGGCCCCTTCATCTGGCCCTGCCTAAGTCATAAAGAAACAAGACTAGTCAGGATTTCAAAGGAAGAGTTTGTGTGGGTTGCTTTGGGTTTCTTTTAATTCAGTGAAAATGTCTCAGATTTATGCTGGCCAAACAGTATAAAAGGAGCCAAATATGTAAGTATTAATGACAAAAAGATATTAATTTGGGGTTTATTCTCCTTCTAAAACAACTAATTTAAAAGCAGAAATTAAATGGAAATATCAAAATGCATTAAAACAATCCTGTGAGTCTTGAAAACTGATAAAAATCTGAAATTTTAGGATAAAGAGCTGTCAGGTTGGTGCATCCGTAAGTCACCATATAAAGCTGGGATACATCAGTAACATATATGACAAAGGGTATCTCTACATAGCGAAGGAAAACCCATGTGAGTCCATGCCAGCCGACTCAGGCTTACAGGGCTCAGGCTGCAGAGCTATTCCCTTGTGCACATTTCTGGGCTCAAGCTCCAAGACCCTGAGAACTCAGAAATCTGCCATACTCTAAGAAAGACAAGGTGGGGATCGTAATAACTTGTATTGGACAACTTCTATTGGTGGAAGGTCAAAGGATTCAAGTTACACAGAGTTCTTCAGGTTTACAGCACAGCTCAACAACACTGAAAACATGCTCTGGTCTGTAAAGACTCTAGCACATTTTTGGATGTTGTAAAAATAAGAAATTGTAATTCTGCATCAACACATCTAAAGGTACAGTCTCATCCTACACAGCACCAAGGCACAATGGGATGCAATAAATGGTACACTGTCAACTCTGAAAAATGCTTGTGATAGTGGGAAAATGATCAGCAACTCCAAAACGAGGGCAGCAATGCTGTTAAAATCTCTGGAGAACCCAAACCAACCCAGAGGGTCAGTGTATAAGTGTAAGCGCCTGATGCTTGTGCATTCCAGTTGCGTCATCGCCACAAACTCACTTGACCCGTCATTGCTCTGAAAAGTGCCAAGAATCCAGAGCATCTGGAAGCAAATTAGGAATCTTCTCAGCAATAAGAGAGCAGTGATGGTACAACATATCCATGTAGTTCCTCAAGCAAGACAAACCCAGCACCCCTGAGTTACTTGTGGGGTCACTCCCTCTACTAGGAGCTGGCATTCTCACTGGGTTACAGCCTTCACTCTGGAGTGTCAGATCCCAATCTAATTTCATCATCACAGGTGTGAAAAGTAAAGACAACAGAATTACTCCAGATTCATACTATCAGGGTGGCCAAGATGACAGACAGTGAAATAACTAGCCAGGAACATTTTCAAAATGCCAAGTATCAGTTCTGAGGCAAGGTAGAGAAGGGCCTACGTGGTGCCAAGCAAATTTGAGATTGGCATCTTTTACCACTTTCCAAAGGGATAGCCGTGTTAGTCTAGTCCAGTAAAAAAACAACAAGCAGTTGTGTGGCACTTTATGACTAACAGATTTATAAATCTGTTAGTCTTAAAGTGCCACACAACTGCTTGTTGTCTTTTACCACTCCAACCCATTCTGGGATCTTTCCGAATGAGAGGATTTTTAGGTAAACCCCACTAAACACGCCTGCCAGTGGACTGCTTCTGCTCTGATTTCAACCAGTCACTGCTGTGTCCATCCTTGTCACATGTTCAGATTGCCAGTCAATTTGTCCTTGGCTCAGGTGGATTAATCTCCTGGAGCACAAAGGGCTGCAAGCTTGGACTCGCTCCTAGCTCCACACAACAGGTCTGAGGTTTGCAAATGTTGGTTTCCTGGCTTTAAACCAATGAGTCAACACACACCCCCCAATAATTCAGAAACATTTTTAGATGTTTTTTCCTCTCTCGAGGGCAGCTTCAGTGAAGTATTCTACGGACAAAATAACTTTCCTCAGAAGTGAGCTTGGCTCAAGCCAACGCCCTAGATGGGCTCTATGGCCTGCCTTGAAGGTGTCAGTTACTAGTTTCCTATCTCCCCTTCTCCTGTCATCCCGATTTCCCTGCACCCCTATTTTTCACGGGATTCATTGGCTCCTCGCTGCTCCTCTTCCCACAGCTCCCAGTGGTGCCGAGGGGGCTGGGGGCTCACCTGTGTGAGGACACAGCCCTGGAGCCGGTGCCCATCTGACCAGGAGAAGGGGACAGACACCCACGGCCTCAGCTGGTCTAAGGGGGCTTGGATCAAAGAGCCCAGGGCAGGGCCGGTGCCCCACCCAAGGACAGGGGAGCTGGAGGAAGGGGGCCCCCCAACCCTCCTGTGTGGATCCCGTCCCCTGCTCCTGTCTGCCCAGCACCAGTGCTCTCCCAGGACTTGAAATTAGAGGGGTGTAGGGGGAAGTTGGGATGGTGTAGGGGGCGCCCACTAATTTGGTACAACACTGTTACTAGCTGCTAAAACTGG
>ML682026.1:14698834-14780412 GCA_007922195.1 Podocnemis expansa
GTACAACACTGTTACTAGCTGCTAAAACTGGGGGTGTGTTTGGAAATGTAGGGGGTGCAGGAGGCGTGTTGGGAAATTGGGGGGGGGTAGGAAAATCCCTGCCCGGGCCCATGGGCAAGGGGCAGGATGAGGCCGGGGAGGCTGAAGCGCGGAGTCCCGGGGTGGCTCCTCCGCCCGCCAAGCGGCCCCGCGGCTCTGTACAGCGCCGTGCACCGCGCCCGCCACTCACCGCCTCCGCCCGCAGCCCAGCGCCGCCCGCAGCAGCAGCAGCAGCAGCAGCGTCCCCAGCAGCGCGGCGGCCGGAGCCCAGCACATGGCACCGCTGGACGGCGGGACCCGACGGGACGAGCAGCTGCCTGGGTCCCCGGCCGGCTCCGTCCGCCCCGTCGGTCTCCTCCCCTTCCGACCCGCCCCGGCAGGCTGCCCGCCAGGTCTGCGCTGGAGCCAGCCCCGGGGGTGCGGAGTCCCACCCCTGGCCGGGCTCCGGCAAAACAACCAGGACCCCACCCCACCCCACCGGGCTGCGGCTGGAAAAAGCCAAATCCGGCCCCCGCAGCCACAGCCGACGTGCAAAACCCAGGTGCAGCCCAGCCCTCGGGGAAAGGGCGGCTGCAACTCGGCTGGCCAGGGCATTTTCTGCCTCCAGCTGGCTGGAGAGCACCTGCAGCCCCAGCTTTTAAAATAAACCCCAGGTCTGTGGCCTAAAAGGGGGGAGATTTGCATTTGAATTTTAAAAAGGGCGATCCAGCTGCATGTCTGGGCTCCCCGTGGCTTTCTAAGAGCAATACACCACCAGCCCCACTTGGTTAGGGAGCGTAAATCAAATCAAATCAAATCATAGGGCTGGAAGGGACCTCATGAGATCATCGAGTCCAACCCCCCGGAAATTGAACACAGGACTTTCTGCATATTAAGCAGAGGTGCTAGCCACTACACTAATCCCTTCCAACAAAAATAAAATGGGACAAAGCAGTTGCGGAGAAGAGAGGAACAAAGGACTTGGCAAAAGGTGCACCCCAAGATCCCGATAGCCCAGTACTATTTGCTTCAACAGAAGCTGGAAGAACCATGGAGCAGGGAGACGTAGGATAATCTTTTGGCTACCGGCAGTTAAGTTTGCGATCTCTAAAGCAGAGATTTGCAACCACACACAGGTAAGTGTGTCACAGAGAGCCAGGGAGATGACTGGAGTCCTCCTGGGGGAGGTGGGCTGCTGCGTCCTGGAGGGTCACATCCCACGGTCAGAGCCGTAACTAGCAGTTTTCACACCTAGGACCAGCAGCCCCAGATGCACCCCTGCCCCAGTCCAGCATGGGGTCCAAACCAGTGGCAGGCCGGGGGCATCCAGAACGGCCCCCAGCTGCCACTGGAAACAGCAGGAAGCTCCCACCACTGGACAGAGCCAGATTCCCACAGTCCGGCGGCAGTAGCAGGGGCTCCCTACTGCTGGGGCCACACCAGGGAACCAGATTTGTCCACAGGCATCACCGGAAAGTGGTGGCGAGCCCCAGGCAGTGCAGGAAGCCCCTGTGGTGGCCCTGCCAGAAGGGGACAGATCCAGATCCCCACGGCAGCTGGGGACGGATCCGGATCCATCCCCAGCTGCTGTGGGATGCCGAATCCGTCCCCTGAACCGTCTAAAATTCAGCGCCTGGGACATGGCCCCACTCACCCCAGCCTAGTTACGGCCCTGCCCACGGTCAAGTGTATCATGACTCGAAAAAGGTTGAAAACCACTGATCTGAGGTATGAGCACACTGTGGCTCCAAAGCTTCTCTCTCTCACCAGTCGATTCAGGGACCCTGCAGTGCCCCACGACACCCCCCTAATGCAGGGCCATCCTTGGGGAGAAGGGGAGTAGGGTCCAGGTGCCACAGGTTCCCACGGTTTTCCATGGGTGCCGCAGGCCAGCACAGCTGTCCACAGCCCACTGCAGGGCAGGTGTTGCTGGCTGCCATGGGTGCAGGGAAGCAGGTGCCCAGCCCCCAGGGGAGCAGGGGGAGGGGATACAGGGCAGCAGCAGGTGTTTTGGGGGGTAGGTGCCAGAGGCATTGGGGTGCTGGACCTCCGGGTGCTGTGGAGAAGGGGATGCCAGCTGCCACTGGTGCCAGGGATGGGGGTGTGGGGATGCTATGAGTGCCCCCAAGCATATGATGCAGTTCACAAAAGATAGACAGAGCTTCACGTCCACTGAGGGTATGTACACATGTACCTTTTAAATTGAAATAACGGTGGTTATTTTGATTTAAAAAATATTAGGTCCACATGACATTCTTTTGAATCAAAATGACAAGCTCCGTTGTTTTGATTCAAGAGATGTTGAATCAAAATAGGTTAAACCTACTTTAAAGCAAAATGTCTGTTAAATCGAAACGGTTATTTCGAAATAACACTGTTCGGACCTGTTATTTTGAAACCACCATTATTTCAATTTAACACAATTTGCCCTTCTCCTTCCCAGGGTGCTGTCCTTTTTCTATATATTGGGTGGGGGCATGGCCCTTCTAGGTGGTCATCTTGCCACACCTCCAGTGGTGCCCCTCTCCTGAATCCAAACAGCAAGTCCTGTGTCTCAACTTGCTACTTCAGTTTGGGTTTTTTTGGTGTGGACCTGTTAATGACTTTTATTTCAATTTTATTAAATCGATGTGAGTTAAATCGATTTAACCACGTACACGTGGACATAGCCTGAGCGAATATGACACTGACCCACAAACTAGATAACCAAGTCTCTGGGAATGCCACAGCACGAAGGGCCTCACTTCGAAGACCCCTGATTTCTCTGGCACGCTGGTGTGGTATCCTGGGGAAATTTCAAGATTGTATGGTCACTCGATTCTGGAGACGCACATGCCTTGACACTTCAAAACAATTCATATCACGTATAATACACTGGACACTCATTTTTACAAGCAATTCTGCACAAGTCTCTATTATTTGAATGGAGGGGCACCTAGAAGCCCCCGTCATGAATCAGAGCTGCATTACGTGTATAGATAATAAAGAGAGGGCCACTCCCCCAAAGAGCCAGCAGTCTCGGTAATCTCTGTGAGGTGCCATTATGTAAATAATCTGTATTACTATTTTTGCTGTGTAGGCGACCACGGAAAGTTCTAGAAAACCCTGGAAGCAGGGGCGTTGTTTCCTCAAAGACCCAGGCAGGGTGTGAGCCCACACCCTGCCCTGCCCCCACAGCATCACCCCCGCTGCAGTCCCACTGACCGCCACCTCTACTGGGTGCCCAGTTTGGCCCAGGCGCCAGCTGCAGCCTCCCAATTCCCGCTGGCCCCGAGTCGAAGCACCAGCCCAGAGCGCCAAGCTGCGCCAAGCCCCGAGCTGTGGCTGGCACTGGGCTCAAGCCCCACGTGGAGCTGGCTGCCCAGGCCCAGCCATCAAACCCCAAGCTGAGGTGGCAGACTGGGCCCAATATTCCCTGGAGGCTGCGCGGAAAGATGGTTCCCGCGCAGGCAGCCATGTCGCCTGCTCAGCTGGCAGCCGCAGGCCCTCCTTGGCCCCAGACACATTCCTCCCGGCACCAGCCGGGGCTGGGGAGTTTAAAATCTCCTGCCCTGAGCAGTGTCCATGCCAGGCTGCAGCCCCCCAGACTGGTGGCTAAGTAAGGGGCACCCTGGGGGGTCACGGATGGGGAGCTAACAGCGGGGATCTGGGGGGAAGGTGCCGGGGAGTAGGGAATGGATCAGGGCCTGGAGGAAGCTGGCAGCCAGGCAGAATAGGGAAGGGGTCAGGTCGGGGGGAGATGGCGCCTGGCAGGCAGGTTCAGCGACTCGGTGAGGAAAGCCCAGGGCCCGGCAGGGACTTGGCCCCAGAGCAGGGGAGGGCAAATAATTGTTGTCCACGTGGTGCCACACCTCACAAAATTGCCACTTAGGGCACAGCACGACTTGCTCAGCTGCATCAGCCGCTTAGAGGGAACTTTAACTGGGCCCCAAGTCTGGATGGACGGATCCACTCTTACCCCCCTCCCATTTCTCTCTCCCCAGCTCCCCTTTCCCTCCCTTTTGCCCAGTGGTGTGGAGCTCTCTGCACCTACCCCTGCTCTGAGGCTCCACATCTGGGCTAAGGAGGGAGGGATTTATATTTCCCTCTTCACCCACCCTGCACAATCTGTGTTTCTCACTTAATGCAGGGTGGCACAATCCCTTCAGCAAAGCTCTTCCCCCAGGCAGGCACAGGAGCTGAAGTAGCCTGTCTGCGTCTAGGCCGCTGGGGCAGGAGTGCCACCGGCCTCGGAAAAGTTCTGGGGTTTGGCGCACTGAGACTCAGGGCTCACATGCTGCCACTGCAGCCACCACCGCGAGCGGCCCAGCGGCAGACCCCGGGCTCAGGCTCTGAGACTCAGGGCTTGAGCCCCATAAGTCAGGTGCCAGTGACACTTCTACGCTGGGGAGAGAAATTCAAGGCAGTGGCTGGGATACCTGGGGCCTGTGCCCTCTGTGCCTATGATGCTCATGCCTGGAACAGTTCCCAAGCCGTGGGGCAAAGGCCAGAATGCTCCAGATATCTCCCCAGGATGTTCTACAACCTTCTAGAAAGAAATCAAAAGTTGAAGACATTTATGGAACATTTCAGATGTTTGTGGAAAGTTGCCGAATGTTATTGAATTCCACAGAGAGGAACTGAGTCAGAAGTATTTGGCAGAAACCTGGCATGGTGATTATATTACAGCTAGTCCTCACTTAGTGACCTACTCGTTTAGTGACCCCTCAGAGTTATGACCGGCTCTCTGATGAGTTGGTATTATGGCGATGTACGAGAACTCGCATCAACTCTCTCAGATTACCTATATTTACAGTACACTATGCAAACTAAGTTCAGTACATTAGAGCTTAAAACATTTAAAATATATATTAAAAATGTTATAAATGATGCAAAGGTGACATTAAAACTATCTACCGATGGTTGAAAAACCCACTACCAGTAAAGTACATTATGCCTGAAATACCGGTAAGGGCTGCTCTTCGTTTAGTGACCAATTCGTTTATCAACCGGGTTTCAGGAACGGAACCCGGTCACTAAGTGAGGACTACCTGTACTTTGTAATTTGGCACCATGGGATGGTTTTTGTAATGACACATGCCTGCTGGTGAACTGTGGTGTTGATGGTTGACTCTTGGTGGAAACAGTGGCAGGAATAAATTGTATGGTGCTCATTACACACTTAGCACTTCACCTACAGATCACACTTCCCCTTTCAAATGGCAGAGACACCAATTCCTCCCCATGCAACTGGCTTTTGCCATGACCACTGAAAAGGTGCAGGGGCAAACTACACAGAGTTGGTGGCTTGTGGCAAGATAAAGAGTTCACATTTGGCAGCCTCTCCGGTTGAAAATCCAGATAATATTCACTTTGCATTGTTGCCTCATTTGGTCCATAAGACCAGGAATGTTGTCTACACGGAGGTTTTGTAACACACATGTTTTAAAATGGGAAAGTAAAACCATGCTGTTCTTATTAAAAATGTCCCACTCTGTAGCGCTTTACAAAATTCTGTACCTTGTAAGTGGAGCTGCCAGAAGTCTTCTAGTTATTATTACTAATACAGACATAAGAACTTGTACTTAAGACCCAATACAACTATTTCTTTCATATCAAAATACTGATCCTGCAGTACTTACTGAAGCAAAATGCGTATAGCAATCAGTCTGGGTCCGCAAATGACTGGCATAGATCTAACGAAGGATGGACTGAAAGTTGTTGCAGCAGACTAGGTGTTGCATGCTGACTTGGTTTGGGCCTCCTGAATGCTGTTTGGGTTGGAGAACAAACTATTGACAACATCAGATAATTACAGCATCAGAGAAATTTTCTGTAAAGTAGAAAGTTGTGTGCAAAAAGAAGTTCTCTTTAGTGTAGTGACTTACACCCTGATGAGTTCTCTTATAATTTTAGGGAGCCGGAGTCTGATTCTGACCTCATACTGGATTTATATAGGGTGACCAGGTTTCCTGATTTTATAGGGCAAGCCTTGATTTTTAGGACCTTTTCTTCTATAGGCACCCTATTTTCCCCGTTATCTGTACTGGTGTGACCACTGACGTCAGTAGGCTAGTTTTGTATTTACACACATGGAAAGAAGAGTCGGGTCCATGTTCTTTTTCTTTGGAATAATACTTCTGTTTGTGTCTAGTGTGAAAAGTTCTTTCTTCTAGAAAAAATAGGTCTGAGAACATGGGAAACAATTAAAAATATATACTTTATGGAAATGACCATGAGGCTATTGCCTGGGATGGGGAGAAAAAGCCGTTTCTCCCTACCATTCCTTCCTTTCTTAGCTGCAGCAGATAGTCAACTTTGTTTCTAATCAGAACAATATATAAAAGCATAGATGTATACTATTATAGCAGGTATAATAAAAAAAAAGGCAAAGGAAGAACAACAATTCCTACAGGAAGCAATTCTGACCCACACTAAGACATAACAACTATTTTAAAAAACATTTTTCAACACTGAGAAAAGCTATTCAAAGAACTGGGGTTTTATATTGTGTTCTCTTCATCAGTTGTGAAAGGTAGCCTTATTTTTAATCAGTAGAATGACAATGAAAATATTTTATATCAAAATGGTCAGTATAAAATAAATATATGCTGACAAGAATATGAGGCTTGTCTGAAGAAATAAATGAAAGAGGCACATTAAAATTAATTTCAGTAGCTATGAAATGGTTTATGGAAAGCATCTGGGACAATAAAAGAGCTCCAGTTGAACAGATTTCCAGTGTGAATTGGATATACAGAGGGATCTTTCCAAGTTGTGAAAGAAAAAGACTTTGAGCATAAAGCCTGCAAAAGTGTCAGAAAAAGCTGCTTTTCAGATGCAGGAGAACAGCAGTTCTACCCAATGCTTGCGACTGGTGTTGTCCAGTTAATTAAATGAGAAGCAAAACAAAAACCCAGTGATGGCAGTGGTTTGTATAATCTGCCCAAGTTGAGTGAATATTAATAAAAGTATTAATACAGTAAGAGCATATTAAACTAAATTGTTTCCCAACACATTTCAAGCTTACCTATGCATTATGTCCTATAATAAGGACTGAGTTTAGTTTAAGGCTAAATAGAAACTCCCAAACTTGGTTTTACATATAGCATATAGGCTATAATAAGGTGAGCAGTCACCTGGCTCTTTTGAGTTCACGGACTGTCTTTTTATTTTGTGCTTGTACAGCACCTAGCACCTGGTCCCTGATTCGGCTCCTAGCCACTATCTAGAATACCCACCCATACAAATGAGGAGTCAGACTTGTGAGTATGGATGAACTCCAATATTTTGTATACATTGTGGGAGACTCCTGAGAGTTCAGTCCCCAATCTCTAGGATTGTATAGAAACAGTGACGAAATGAACATTTTCCTTCTGTGCTGAAGGGGTGCACTAAACCTATTTCTCGACCTTTAGTGGACCAGGGAACACCTAATGGTACCAATTACTTTATATGGAACACCTGGTGAAAACTTTCTTGAAAAAGCTGGCATATACGGTCTGTACTGTTCATGATATCTGTGTACTATGCATTCCTGAGCAATCAATTCAGGAAACTGAATTACTTAGTTTTATGAATATAACATGCATTTATTTCTAAAAATTAGATACATATGTAATGACTATGCTCACAACTTAAAACAAAATAAATGGGAATTGAGAGCAGTGGCTGGGTGGGGAGGAAGTGATCACATTATCATTTCATGCTTTGGAAGTGATGTCCATGGCAGTGTTACAGTGAACGTTCTTTCAGAACGGCCCCTTATATACACAGATTTTGCGAAATAAAATTTAGCTCTGATTGCATGACAGGAAGAATTTTATAAAGGCAACAAGCAACAGATTATCTCAAAGACATCAGCCTCAGGCAAGTAGCTCCATTATAAACAGAATCACACTGATTAATCCTGCAAAGTATTTTGGCACGTACTCCACGGTCTGTATACAAAGAAGTGTCATTCTGGACCTTTTCAGCATTAAATTGTAGGCTTTTATCCACTTGGATGGCCAACAGGATTATGTTGCTATCAGTTAATCATAAAACAATACACGGCAGGCTTTTGTGTCACATCAGCATGTTGATGATACTCTTGGGTCTGCAATTACTTTTAATTGGCTCCAGTCATAACCAGTGTTAAGAGCTAGCAAGAACAAGGACCTAAATGAAAGCCCATTGGCTAAAATTCCACCTGGATAACACACAGGTGGTGCTGATCTGCCACAGAAAAGCACTGAAAATAGATGAAAAAAATCTACAACTTCTCCAGCAATTGGCTGAAGTGAAGAGCTGTGCAGCAGGTTCCTTCGTAGGTTTATCCCTGCCCCTAGCCTTCCAGATTGTATCAGTGGCTGTCACAAACACCTTTTGAAGCTTACGGCAGTGTGCTTCAATGGTATCTAACCACAAAGGTATCCCAGAAGCTATGGTTAGTGCAAAATATTATTTCCTACCAGCATGGAGTAGGAGTGTAAGATTGTCTCGTATGTGTGACTCCATTCACTGCCAGGTGATTCCCAGAGGACACTCATAGGCTTCTCCTCAACTGAACAAATAATTTCCAATTTAGCTAGTAGGCAAAACTATTCAAATTTTTAGTTCTCAGAGTGCAAATCTTGCAATCAGTAAATGAAGTTAAGGCACGAAGTGTTATTTTTATATTTTAACAGTCGTCATTTGGGCTGCATTGGTCAGTTACATAAATAATCTAATCAGGGAAGAGAAACAATTCAATTGTATTTATGTAACTAACCAAGACAGTGAGGGCAGAAATAAGTTATTTTTATGCCAGAGTTTAGTTTATTGAGCACCTCTTAACTATGTCTAAACGTTGCTAAAAATACAGGAAGTCAATATAACTAAACCGATTTACAAGATCTGGCACATAGTTTGGAAAAATAGTTATTGTAGTTATTCGTTTTTGTGATTTAATGTCATGTGTGCAATCTCACTATTTGTTGCTTAACTGTTCTTATGAAACTTGTAGGCATGCCATAATGGAAATGAGCTGAAGAATGCCGGAATTGTTACTCACTGGTTATCTAGTTTATATCAAACATGATAAAGGTATGAGCAATGAAATGGCATTAATTGTATTAGAATACAACATCTGTCTTTTCACAGGCGGATAGTGGCCAAAAGAAATGACGCATTCTGGAAGAAAGAGACAGAATGTTATGTTGTAGGCCTTTTACACTGAACAAGGCGAAACACTGTTGGTCCAACATGGATCCAGTCCACCCTGGGATAAAGCATCCAGAATCTGTAGATGAAAGGTGGAAATTATATCTTAGTCCTATAATTATATAACTACTAGATACGTTTTACAAGTTTTAATTCTGTTATCTGAGGAAGTGGCTCAAAGACTATGTCTACACTAGCAAAGGAGGCTTAATCCAGACTAATCTGATCCCTGTCTTCACTAGGCTTTGCCTAGTTTGAACTAAAAAGATTTTTAGTTGGAGCTAGTTAGTTCAAATGGTTAGTTCTAACTAAATAAATTTGAACTAAGCAGTTAGTTTGAACTAACCACTTTTTTTTTTTAAAGTTCAAACTAAAAAGTTAGTTTGAACTAATTTTTTAGTTCAAACTACAAAAAAAAAAAAGTTAGTTCAAACTAAATGTTCTGGTTAATTTGAACTAACCTGCAGTCAGTTCGAACTAACTCCGAACTGCTTAGTTCGGACTAAGCAAGTCCAAACTAAGCAGTTAGACATAGACATAGCCAAAGAGTATGCACTTAAGAATTCTTTATGTCTCTAGCCTGTCAGCTGACTTAGTTTGTGCATGAAAGACCATTTAATAGTCTTTGGATCAGACCCTGAAGAGTGTTTCAGGCTGTGCAGTGGAAATTAATAATATAAATTTCAAGTTAAAGTCACCAACTAATCTCTCACAGTTTTACCTAACTCCTCTTCAGAAACAAAATGCCCAACAAGTCGCAGCTTAGCAGGAGAAATGCTAATAGCTCTTAAGTCCTGGTAATAGTTTGATATTGTAAATTAAAGTCAATTTTAGTAATGAAGCCATCCTCACTAATAGCTCTGGAGACATGACTACATTTTTTTCAGGACTAGAACAGCCTGCCAAAACCACTTGCCTTGTGTTTTCATATTGAGAAGCTTTTTTCTGAGGGCTCTTCCTATGAACAGAAACAAACAAGCAGCACAAATATTTACTATCCCCATTTAAAAACTACAGGCTGTTTGCACACTATCAGACCTGTTCTGCTTTATGGCATAACAAAAGAGGTTGATGGGATGAGAAAATGTTTAGGTCACTTGGAATGGAAAAAGTGACATTGGAAACTTGGTTGTATTTGTTTAAGGAGTATACACATCCCTGCTTGACTCTTATGGACGTTCCTGAATGCATACTATGGAACACTAGTAAAGTTTTATTGCTGTGGATTGTGTAGAAAAGGAAAAGTTATTTCTGTTGCTTACTTTTTTTTTCTACATGATATACACAATCTTTATTCTAAACAGATGCTTAAGTAGTCAATCCATCAAACTGAAAATGAGTCTCATAAAATCTAGAGATCATATAACCTGGTTAATCAGAAATATTTTTTTTAAAAACTTAGCATAAAAAAATGTGAATTGCAAACAGATGTACCTTAGCAAGGCTTCGACCACAATGTTGTTTTTATAGATGCCAGACGTGAGAGAAATCCTTGCAAACAGAATAATCTTGGACCTCAGAGAAAAGGATTTCGCTACTAAAGAAAGAATTCTGCAGACAGCAACTAGAAATCTGCGTTAGTTTTACAAATCTCTTTCGACTGATGGTTGATCTGAATATTACACTCAAGGTTACCTCAAGACACTCACACAACAGAAGTTCTATAAGCTTCCAGACGATATGCCGATAAACGTATTGACAAAATTTGGTTCAGAGGAAATAAGGATTTTCCAGCTATGTGATTGGATTTATTCAGTTGTGCTGCACACAGAAAGCAACCCACATTCTCTGCCATTACAGTGTGTATATAAGCTATTACGGCATGTTAGTGTCCAGTCTCATGCAACGTAAATATTTACCAAACAGATTTGTTATTTTTAGCCCAATAAAATTCTAAAAGTTCACCTGGAAAAACTGTCCCCAACAAACTGTGTCCCCTTTAGGTTCCCCTAATTCAAGTAAGAGTTACCCAATCAGGTGAACATGATGCAGCTGACAACGAGGCTTGCTGCCATTGTTCATCAGCCTTTTTGATGCACACAGCTCCACATATGGAGTGCAGGCATTGAAGATAAAATACACAGAATGGGGAAGGCGTCTCTGTTCCCAAACAGCTCCTTTCCTGCAATAAATTGGACACTGACCTTCATCCTCCTGGTTACATTTTCTCCGTAGAAGGAGACAGATGCAGACTGCTGACTCTCCTGCTTCTGCTTCACAGCCCAACTGGTCACAAGGGGATAAAGTCCAGCTTCACCTGTCTTGCCCAGGTCCTGCCAGTGCTGTGATTTGGAGCCAAGTTACCATGTCAAGTTTCCTATGGATGCCCTGAGTGGTAAATCCTTTTTCACCCACCTCCGCATGGGAGCAATAAGTTTTCCAGTGACTCTCACTACAGGCTCGTGACAGAGCTAAACATTTACATTGAGCAGCCTCCACTGTTTACCTCCCCTATTGCTTTCTTCCTGTTTGTGGCATTGGTCCTGCTTCCTTCACTTTACAATCATCTGAGTTTTGCAACAAAATTATCAACTTTTTATTTTGATACTCCAGGAGGTTGCAGTGTGCTGGTTTCACCACCCCTACCTTCTCCCCCCACCCCCATCTATTCTTGCTACATCCTGGTGAAATTTGGGGATTAAAAGAAAAGAAAATTTAACTAGCAACAGCTGGGATTCCAAAGAGAATCACACACCTACAGGGAGCCTACTGTCTTGGTCTTGAGCTACACTATGTGAATGAGACAGACAGCCAAATACTGGGCTTTGGAAAATTTTGTGTTTGAACTGCCCATCCAATAGAATGCATCTTTATACAAAAGGTATCTGAGGCCGCTTGGATACAACACCAGATACGAGATCTCAGCTGAAATTGCGTAGGTTTTCTCTTTAGGGGGTCAAGTGCAAACACTAAACCTCAACATCTGGACACCTGAAAAACTACAAATTCGGATCTGATGTTCAGATCCCTGCATTGAATGTTTGGGTGTGGGTCTTGGTGCAGATCATTATAAAGCTATAAAATGTGGCTGTAAATTCAGATCCAGAGTTCTGCTGTGGGTCCATCATTATTAGTAACAGAAGTGGAATCCCAGGAAGAGGGTCACACTTGATATCAGTAGCTGACTTTGGCTACGTGCATCATATTGATGTCACCTGCATCAGCTTGGCTATGTCTACACTAGAGGGCTCTGGTAAGTTGACTTAATAAGGCTGACCATTTGTTTAAGTCTACTTTATAAAGTCAACTTAATAAAGTCAGCTTAAATGGCTCTCCTGCTTTAAGTCAACTTTATTAAGTTGACTTTAAGGGTTAAGTCAACTTTATTTATTTATTTATTTATTTATTTAACTTTATCAACTCCACACAGGAGATCCACTTTCTGACAACTTTCTTAAGTTGACTTATCAAAATGTGGCCATTAAAGTCAACTTTAAGGGTGAGAGTTGCTTAAGTTGACTTACGCAAGTGCTTAAGTCGACTTAATGAATTCCAGATGTGGCCAGGGAGTTGCTTAAGTCGACTTAAGCCTCCAGTGTAGACATAGCCCTTGAGATTTGTGGAATCCCAAGGAGAGCAGCACCAGCATCCTCTTTGCCCCCTATTCAAAGTTAGCAGAATCTGTGCGATGATCCATGCAATAAACAGGTTGGGTCAATTATTTTAACTGTACACATCTAACGTAACTCCAGTTTGAAATTTTACAGTTCAAAGAGAACTTCACTCATCCTTCCTTGAAAAGAATTCAAGCCAGTTTCTCTTCACTCACCATTTCTTTTATTCAGTGCAAACCAAGCACTTTTAGAATGCAAGGATGAATGTGACTTTCAGTTTTCTGCTTTAGTAAAATGTTTAATGTTTCAGTTCTTTGTTATGGATATTCATCCTGTCAACTGCACTAACAGGAATTCAGTAAGGAATGCTAACTGAATTGTTCTGAAAATCAAGCCCAAATCCATACGAAGAAGTGTACATACATGAGGCAAGGTCTCCAAGATCATCAGTGGAATATCTAAGTTTTGTCTTTAACCAGGAGGCACCATGGCATTAAACCCTGAATAATTTAGCTCTATGCACTTTGGATGATACATGCATGATTCATCCATTTGACAAGTCTAGGCAAAGTCCCTGCTAGAACTAAATTTATCAGATGAAAACTAACATGTTATCCATTTGATGATCTTCCAGAAAACACCACCCTATCTACTATGGATGTAGAAACTCTTTATACTAACCACCCATACAAAGATGGGTTACAAGCCATTAGGGACACTATCCCAGATAATATTACGGCACACCTCGAGGCAGAACTTTGTACTCCCTCATGACTACTTCAGATTTGGAGATTTACTTATATCTTCAAGTCAGTTGCTCTGTTATGGGTACTTGCAGAGTCCCACAATATGCCAACATTTTCATGGCTTACTTAGAACAATGCTTCCTCTACTCTTGTCCCCAAACACCTGTCCTCTACTTACACTACATTGATGACATCTTCATCATCTGAACCCACGAAAGGAGGCCCTTGAAGAATTCCATTGAGATTTCAACAGTTTCCACCCCAAGATCAATCTCAGCCTAGACCACTCCACACAGAAGATCCACTTTCTGGACATTACAGTACAAATTAGTGACGGACACATAAACACCACCCTATAACAGAAACCTACTGACCTCTACTGTTACCTTCATCTCTTGAGTTTTCATCCAGGGCACACCGCATGATCCACTGCCTACAGCCCTAAGATATAACCACATTTGCTCCAATCCCTCAGATAGCGACAGACACCATGAGGATCTCTATCAAACATTCTTAATTACAGTACCTATCTGGAGAAGTGAGAAAACAGATTGACAGAACCAGATGGGTACCCAGAAGTCAAATGCTACAGGACAAGCCCAGAAAGGAAAACAACAGAATGCCACTGTTCATCCCCTAGAGCCCACAAGTCAAGCCTCTTCAGCACATCATCAAGGATCTACAACCTATCCTAAAAGATGATCCCTCACTCTCTCAAGCCTTGGACGGTAAACCTCTCCTTGCTTACAGACAGCCCCCCAACCTTAAGCAGATACTCATGAGGAACTGGAGGCCATACAACAAAGACAAAGGCAGGCACATCTCCTGGCAACAAACCCCTTTGCCAACTCTATCCATATATCTACACAAATGATGCCACCACAGGACCTAATCGAACCCCTATTCCATCAAGGGCTCATTCATCTGCTCATCCACCAATGTGATATATTCCATTATGTGCCAACAATGCCCCTTTGCCTTATACATTAGACAAACCAGACAGTCTCTGTGCAAAGAATAGATGGACACAAATCTGACATCAGAAATGGCAACATTCAAATACCAAGAGGGGAACACTTTAATCTCCCTGCTCACCCATGAAAGACATGTCTGTTACAGTACTGAGACAGGTTAACTTTAAATCTAAGCTTCAAAGAGAAACTACAGAGTTAGAATTCATATGCAAATTTGACATCATTAGCTTGGGTTTAAATAGATAATAGGCTGACATCTCATTACAAATTGTGATTTTTACCTCTCTCAACCTCCTCACTTTCTTATATGTTGTTCCACACGGTTTGAATCAAAACAACTAGTTTGATTTGCTGACCTGATCCTGTCACTCACACTATACTGCATTTATTTTTCCTTCCCATAATGAAAGTTTTCCATTTTCAAACATCTGACAAAGTGGAGGTTCTCCCATGAAAGTGCAAGTGATAAATAAATGTATTAGTCTTTAAGAATGCCACAGGACTCCTTGTTTGATATGTTATCCATTATTTCAACACTGATACCTGGGGAAACACAATCAACAAATAGTTAGATAAAATCTGTTCTCTGAGAATAATTGATGTTTCTTTATTTTTTCATTTCCACTACCAGGCTGAAATCTGCTTCTTTGCAGGGGGCAGTTGGCCTACAACCTAGAACCTTGGACTGGGACCACAGCCCTGGGTATTAATCCCAGCTCTACTATGGCCTGTTGAGTGATGTCAGAAAAGTCACTTCTCCTCTCTATGCCTCAGTTTCTGCACTTTTAAAACAGAGATAATGGTACTCACCTCCTTTGTAAAGTGCTGGGAGATCTCCTAATAAAGGGTTCTTATAATAGGGATTATTATAACTAAAACGGTTTTCATCTGCATCGTAAACCATCACAGTTGTACCTGGAAAGTTTAGATGACATAAAATAGTTAGCTTATAATCATATCCTGGGGAAAATACACTTATCCTTAAGTATTTTTACTATAGCAGAACTTTATGGCCTTAAGACTGGCACACGCACCACAGTCCTGGCCCCAAAGTGCTCACACACTATGGGCGCATCTACACTGAAAAGATTTTTCAGGATACGGAGGCTTATCCCAAAAAAACTATCCTGCTTCTGGGGATCCATTTTGCTTTTTCAAGAAAAAGTGAAACCTGGCTTCTTTTGAAAAAGTGCCTTTTTCCAAAAGGCACTTTGGGGGGGGGGGGGAAGTGCCAGAGTATCTCAAAATAGTGGAGTGCTTTTTTGGCTAGGTTAAACCTTGTCACCTGCTGGAAAAAGGGCTTTTTCAAAAAAAAGTCATTACTGGATGCAGCAATGGCTTTTTTTTTTTTCTAAAAAGCCAGCCCATCTTTTCAATTGGCTCTGTTTTTTCTGAAAAAGAGTCCAGTGTGGACTCTCTTTTTCAAAGCAAAAAAGAACACTGCCTTATTTTGAGATGGAGAACTCCTATCTAGAAATAACATTATTCAAAATAAGTGTTTTTCGAAAAAACTATTTCAAATTTATTTTGAAATAGTTTTGTTTTTTTTTAAAACCCTTTTTTCAAAAAATGTGGGGCAGTGTGGACATAGCCATATATATGGGCAGGATAGGCAAAGGGCAAGACTGGAAACAAAGGTGCAGAGAGGTGACTTGCTGAAAGCTGCAGAGCCAGGAATAGGAACAATGTCTCCTCAGTCCCTGTTCTATACCCCATCCTCTCCAAGGAGGTAAAGATGCCTCAAAAGAGGTGACCCAACAACCAAACTGTGTGTTAATTTGGACAGAACAAAATACTGGATGGGAAAACTTAACGGACACAGGCCAAATCCCAGTCCTAAATCAGTGGCAGGATTCTCACTGAAGTTAGTGGGGCCACAATTTGGCCCACAGGGAAGAGATGGATGCTACACGAAGGGACTGTGAAACAAAAATGAAATGCCTTGCTCTTTGTGTGGAGACAAATTTCGATCTATTCTGGGGATAGAAAGCACTATGCCAGGTAGAGATTGTTGATTGACTCAGATATGTTGGCATTCTAGGTTGCTCAGAGCATTTTCCCTACAGCAAAGCAACTTCATTAAACAGCCAGGAAAAATAACCTTGTCACACTGGTATTGTATTCACTTCATCTGGGAGGCTTCTAGTCACACAGTGAGGGACTTATAAAAGTCAGCTGCTCAACTGTTCAGAGGTCATGAGCCACAGCATGGTTTTCAAAATTCTTAAAACGTGGAAACGCAGCTGTAGCTGGGAAGAAAATTAACATAGCCACATTTCCACAGCTACAATTTTCATCCCTCCAGCTGCTCCTTTAATTCTGCTTTTTTTTTTCTTTTTTAGTTACTGTCTGGGGTTAGAAACGTAAGCAATATGAGTTAATAAAAAAATAAGTGGTGCTGTCATTTCCTGCTGATAAATCCCTGTGTTGGCAACTCTTCCTGCAGACACTGGCTAAGGCAGTGTGTATGAGAATTTCTCTTTCATTCATGCAACCTGCTCCTGATGTTGTTTTATGCAATTTCTTTAACCACAACTTCCAGTTATTTGGCAAACTATAAATAAACTTGGTGAGATTGGAAGCTTGGTAAACCTTAACTAAATAATTAAACATTTTACAAAGAAATCACTCACGCACAACCCAGACTACCTTAGGGGAAGAGAGGAGGAAAGTTAGAGCAGTATCTCATGCTATTTTACCTTTACTCCCACCTTCCCAGACTATCAGAAGGAAGCTGCCATCTGCTCATATCTGGTTAGCCTGCAAGAGGTTTGAGAACTTAATTCCTAAAAAAGCTGTAACAGAAGTGATTTAAAGTTTTTTCCACTCCAGGCTGTTGGCCTAGAGCTAAAGTAGGAAGAACCACAAACCTTCTTCAAGTTCCATACTGCCTAGAATTCAGATAGAGGGAAGAGCAAAGCTTCGGACACAGAAGCTGCATTTAGTAAGAATGAGCCCTTATACCAAGACACCTCAGATCCCAGTGGACATTGCTAGCTGACTTCAATAACTAGGTGTATCCATCCTGGAAGCAATGTATGCATCAAACACAAACAAAAAGACAGGGTCTCCAAATCACAGAATTTCAGATTTCAGAATCTGGGATCCTGGGCCCAGTTTTCAAGCATGGGTACCTTAATGGAACATCGAGATCTCCCATTCATATTAGCAGGTAGATGTTCAAACACTCAGTCTATTCAGAGAGTAGGAAAGGTGTTTGTAAATAAAATTAATCACCAGTCAACTATAAAAATGTGAATAATTTGATGAATATTATTGAGCCACATAAAGAAATTGCCAAAGATCAGGAAATAGTCACACAGTTTATCAGACATATATTGAAAAGTTTCACTGAGCTATCTGCGAATACTATTCATCCAGCACTTGCTCTACTGTGTACCTATTTTATGGCACTTTGAGAAGCAGAATGTGGATTTTAATGAGACTTAGATAAACACTCCCCTGAAATTGAAACAATTTTGATCCAGATCTGATCTACAATTACACAATCAAACCTCTTCCCATTCAGAAAGGCTTTGAATCCACATTCAATATATTTAGCTCAGGCTTAGGCTAGAAAAATCCTATGGAAATGGCAGTGTTTGGCTCTTCATGTTTGGAACCTGAGATTTCATTTCCCGGAGGACATTGACTGCAAACTAAGAGCAAGACGAGAAGGACACTGATCTTCTAGAAAAATGCTCAGGCACATTTCCGTGAGTGAGCTACACGTTAGCTGGGGAAGCAATTCCATATTGCCCTCTAGGAGGCAATCCATCCATCTGGCAGGCACTTAGAATTTGAAAAGTGTTTAACAATGTATTTCTCAATGGACAAATTAAAGGCAGTCTGGCCACAATGCCACTTGACATTTGTGCTGAAGCGTTTTTCTAAAAGCGCATTTGGACTATTACTAGAATTGGAGTCAGTTCTTTCTGCAGTTAAACCAATATGTCACTTCACTACTTCCTGTCAGGAGATATTTTGGCTCTTGTGCAACAATCAAGCAATTGCCTTATTTCACCAGCCTTTGTGACCTCAGCCATCCAGGAGGACAGAAAGTTAAAATAAGAGAAAGAGAAGCACAGCCAGCTACTCAACTTTCAAGGAAAACTGCTTTCACTCAACTGAATTCTGGTGAGAAGATGCTTGATTCTGCGCCCACCCCAGGAATTCAAGCCACCATTGACTAGAATGGGGTAGGACAGTGGTTCCCAACCTGTGTTCAAGGGTCCAAACGTGACCATCAGTGAAAGTTTTCAAAGTGGCCGTCAGCTCCCCTCCTGCTGGCTGCAGATGGAGTGACTGCCTAAGGTGAAGTGAGTTGCCATAGAGCTAAAAGACTGGATGCAGGTTCCTTGCTGCAACCAAAGAGATAGGAAATTAGTGCTCCCATCTCCCTGGCTGTAGCAGGGAGCACAGCAAAGCACTCTGCCTAGGCCCATAGGTGCTAGGGTCCTTGCTGGAGCCAAAGGGAGGGGAGGAGAGCACTGATCTTCCATCCCTCTGGCTGCAGAAGTGAACCCACTACCTTGAGACTCAGACAGAGTGCACAGAGCTGCAGGATGCCTACAGTTTCCTTGCTGCAGCCAGGGCAATGGTTGATCAGCAAGCAAGGAGGCAAACTGCTTTTTTTCCAGGGGGGGGGCTGCTGGAAGAGGATGATGACCCTTCAGGACCATAAAAATGATATATGGGGAGCTTGAGCCCAAAAGGTTGGGAACCACAGATGTGGGGCCAAGCCGTAGAGGAAGGATATGTGAATGACAGAGCACAGTCCGGGCATGACCTGGCATAGGGGCTGAGATTCAGTCCAGTCATGCAGATGATCCATGCCGCAGACTTTTTTGGCTGTTTGGTGACTCCTCCTGCCAGTTAGAAGCAGTGGTTCCTTCAACACCACCAGTTTCTGTTAGAAGAAGACAGACAGAGGGGCAAATACTGATACAGAAACATGTCTGGGATCTTCTACCCAACTGACATTCTTCACATCCCCTTGCTTAGTCCCCCATGATGAATGCTGAGCACATTGTCCTTGCTGGCCTCCAGCACCTGCTCTCTGCCTTCCCCTCACATTACAGGGCCAGGATTAATGCACAGCAGGTACGTCTACTAAGCAAAGAAAAACCCATGCTGCTTCAGGCTTATGGGGCCACACGGTGGGCTGGGCGGGCCTGCACAGAAATGAAACAGCCTCTGAGACCCTCCCACCCCACAGGGACACACAGCAGTGGAACAGCCCTCAGGCCAAGCCCCGGGACCCCAAACTCGAATGACACAGGCCAGCTGTGGGTGTCTAGATGCTGGGTAGATGGAGGCTCAGGCACATTCTCACAGCTTTGCCCCAAAAGCATCAAGCCATGCCTTCGCAAGCTCTTCAAAGCAGTGGCCACACCTCTGTGTTTTTCAAGTGCCACCTGGGTATGAGTTGCTCAGGAAAATGTAAGAAAAAATAAAGAATAGTCCAAGTTTAACTCCCCTAGAGAGGATAGGAAGTCACTGACCTTGGGGTGATTGGAATATTAGGTGGAGAGTTCTGTGGTTCGGGATCCCCTTTCATCACGGGTTTGAATGGAAATATCTGTCAAGCTCTTTTTGCTTTGAAGATCTCTGGTAAAAACAAGCAGGACGGTGCTCCTCAGTAATGGCTCAAGTCAAACCTCTGCAATCAAGTGAAGGATGCTCCATTTACTTCTATAGGCTTTGGATTGAAGCCTTAGAAATCACAGGTGAGACCAACTCCTGCAGGCCCTTTGAAAATCCCAGCCCAAGAATTTTGCTCTGGCAACTCAAGGTGAAGATGCAGGGTTTTGTTACACCACTTTCCTAATCCATAAAGGAAGGAATCAGGCATTGGATTAAAATAGGTCCTTGAACCCACTTAGCAAAATTCCATCTTTTTCCAATTTTTGGCATGCTCTGTTGTGGAAAAAATATACCTTGTGGGTGTCTAGGTAGGCCAATCAATACCAGACGACCAAAATATTGATCAAGTATGAAAGATTTTTATTCTTGAACAAGAATGGGGAAGGTTACACAGCTCGAGGGAGCTCAATAAGGATCCCACCCCCCTTATGCAGCAACCAAGTTTTATACCCCAAGACAAACAACTGAGATCACACCACTTATGATTACCTATTTTCAAAATCTAAGCTGTTATAGTATAGTCAGTATAGTTCCCCATTTGCCTTGTTATGCCTCTTATTTTGCTTACTTAGCTGTTCTATAAAATATAAGTTTTGCAATTGTCATTAAATTTTATTTCCCTATTTTATACATCTGGCAAAGCATAGCAGATTGCTAAACTATCAGGGGAAATGTGAGGACTTTCCAGGGGAAATGTCAAAAGGGACCTGGCATTAGTAAAGCCATATCCAACTGGCTTCTACCTGTTAGCTAGGTTTAAGGCCTCGGTTTCTACTAAAATATAAAAGCAGCTTTGTTTTGAAACAAGCAGCCTTGCCATGCTAAACTTATTCCACGACAGCTCTCATGTGAAAGATTACATTCAAATGAAGCATTTAAAAAGATGATCATTTTCACAGCCATTTAATCACAATTGGACAGAGGGTTTTTTTTTATTTAAACAAACAGCTGGTATCTAGGTTCTGAAAGCAGAGGAAGCATCAGAAATAAATTTGCACCAGCCCATGATGGAAACCAATTGAGCCAAAATGTTAGAAAGAATTTCACAGATCATAATTAAATCAAACCAACCAACCAAACAAACCATGGGCCTAATCCTGAGTCATGTGGAGTAAATCAGAACTGCTTCATTGAAGACAGTGGGTCAAAGGCAATTTACACTACCTGACAAAAGGCACTGTATAAAACGTGAGCAGTAGCCTCTCAAAAAGACAGCTGATGTCTGGATGAATGTCCCAGCTCAGGTTTTATGAAGGACTCACTCAATCCCAAACCGCACGTAGCCTCAGAGAAAAACATTTGGGACCAGGAAAGGGGATTTTTATAAGGGGTATAAACTGTTTTCTCTGTGATCAAGAGAGTTTGGAAACTCCTGAGGAATGTGTGGGTTACACCTGCAATCACAAAGTTCAGTTTATGAAGAGAACTTTATTTATTCTTGCAATCTGCCTTTCCTGGAAGCTTCTTACAGTAGGGACAAAACCAAGTTTCTAAAGCGATTTAGACATCTAAAATTGCAGATTGATGCCCAGCAGGGTTTTCAAAGCACTTAAACACCAAGCAATGGTAGTTAGGCGCCTACGTCATTTTGAAAACCCCATTAAATGCCTATCTACATCTACAGATTCCTAAAAAAAACCCAACCTGGCCTCAAGCCTTCTGCAGTGTTCAACTACCTTCCAACCTCCTCATACCACAGTACCCACATACTGCTCACAGGCCTCTCCGAAGACCCACGCCAAGTTCTTCCTGTTTTTAAAGGAGCAGCTTCCTGAACTCTCATCAAATAACATAGCTTATTTAGACCAAATTACTACCTTTGAACAATAAGAAACCTCAGCTAAAATTATCTGTCTCAAAGAATCTCACACTCTATAGCTGGGCTCTGCCGGCCCAAAGCACAAGGACTGCAGCCCAGAGGAAACTGTTTGTCTTCCTTATACACCCACTACTGCCCAGCCCTCTAGCACTGTTTTCCCACTGAAAACCCACAGTACAGCTCTGATGCTCCTTTTCTATATGCCCCAACTAGTTACATAACATCCTGTTAAAGTGGTTCAGTGTCAGGTATTAGCCTCAGTTCCCTTGACACCAATCCTCAGATGGTGTCATTTGATCTATGCCTATTTACACCACCTGAGAATCCAACACGTCGACTGGAGCTGTTAACTCCTTCTTGCATCTGACTTAGTACAATTGTGAGGCTAGAAAGAAAAGCTGCAATTTAGGATTTTTGTTGCTATTTCTGCAAGTGTGGCATGAAGTGATTAGGTTGTGAGCGCACAGGAAATTCATGCCCTTTTCCTGAGGCTCCACCTGATTAACAATATTGTTAATCAACTCCCTAGAATTAATTATTGTTAATCAGGTCCCAAACAAGTCACAAAGCAATTCTGGAATTTCAAAATGTATTTTATTATCATGCAGTAGCAAAATGAGACCAAGAATTACAACAGATCAGATATGCAGTGTATATGAGAACAAGACAGGGAAAGGCTGCTGAAATGGGGAGTTTGGGTTTTTGCTTAGTACCCAGCACTGCAGGAAAAGGCATAAACACTCATCTAGATTAGAGGAAAATAACCCACTCATATAGAAACTCTCAGCTCAGTTATTAAAGCATGCTGATCAAAAACTATTCAAGGGCCAAAACTGAAGGGAGTTGCAGATAGTATTTCTTCTCCATTTCAGGCCCTAATCTAGGTAAGTTGTTACCCACAACGCTACTTCCATCTCCCCTCAAAAAAAACCACTCGAGACTTAGGTTCACCTTCTCATACAACATATCAAACCCTGGAGTGTCTAGGGCTTTACAGTCAACACTACAGCTAAATGGAAAACAGAGTGGGGGAATCATTAAGCTGTTCATGACATTTTGACTGTTTTTCATACCTACTTTGCCATTGAAATTTAATTTTCACCAGCAGTTTCTCAGCAATTCTAGTCAGCACAAGGCCCTGTGTCATTTCCACTTACAGGGAGAACTGCAATAGATAGCAGGTAAAATCTCAAAATTTTATCAGGAATTTTGTGACAATTGGTGATTTTCTTAAAAGCCCCAGCTCCAGGAGTCATGAAAATAAATTCAGTTTTCAATTTAAAAAAATGTTTCTCTTCACTTTATATCATAGAAAAAAGAATAAAAATTTGAGCCCTATGTAACCTAAAAGCTCAAAAACTGGAAAATAGAAAGAAATGCATTGTTACTTTATAAAAATCTCATGATTTTTGAACATTTGAGGTTGAGGCCCCTACCACTTGAACTATATATGAAAATCTCCCCGAGCAATATAGGGCCTAAGACATGAAGTAGAATGGCTCCAATTCCATCTAGCAGAGGATAACAATACATATGACATTCAAAGTGAATTACTGCACTTTGCCCTATACATACCTCTTGTACTCTATGGACAGTTATTCACTGAGCTACCACTGCGTATTTTCTCCCACCGTCACGTTCTCCAGCCATCATCACTCTTTAGCTCCTACCACTTGATTTGTTCCCTTACATGTTTTAACTCAATTTCCCTGTTGTTGTTCTCATGTCCATAATGTTTGAATCTGACTAGCCCCAGTCCCAGACCTAACAGTATCATATTTTATTTTCCTCTATTCCACACTCTTTTCTATTCAGTGCCTGATTCTTAACACTGGAGCTTGGGGGAGAAACAGAAGTCCCCCAGCCCATTTCCACAGTATGCATAAAAGAAAATGAAAAGGTTATTAACAAATATCTTACCTTAATATTTCACAAAAATGTTATGGTAAATTTGACAGGCAAAAGTTTCTAGTTTCTCTTGTTTGCACAAACACCCTGTTAGATGAAATGTCCATTCATATGATACTTGAGAGAGATTGCTTTCCTTCATTTTTCAGATACTTTGCTGCTTCTATTCTTATGAAACAAAAGATCAGCTATTGATAAAATATCGAGCAAATGCCATGTAAGTTCCAGTTGATGTAACTAATCTATGTGGGCATGTTCACAGACCCAGATTTGCTTTCTGTATACATCTGTGGTCTCCTGCCCCCCCCCCCCCTTTTGAGTGAAAGTCCCTATTTTTGCCTCTGAAAAGCATCAGGATTCAGTAAAAAGTCATCAGACGACCCCGTGGAGGAACTGCTTGGGAATGTTGCACATTGCGACATCAGTGTGGCAAACTTGAAGCAACCTTCCTCATAATGATGGAACTGAGAGGATGAAGTGGTGCCTGACTATATTCTCGATCTGGGCCTCTATTGTGCTGATGCTGCTGTATATAAATAATTTTCCTTATCCCAAAAGTGCTGTTGAACTCAAGGGACGACTACTCATGTTTAAAGTTTCTCATGCCTAAGTGTTTGCAGGTTTGGCTGTTTCATGCTCTGTCTGGTCCTTTCCCATGCCCTTGAGAGGACTGAGCTGAAAGCGAAGGGGACTGATGCATCTTGGTCTTCAAGCATAATCCTTTACTGCTGTAGCTAAAAAGGTCAGTTCCATTAGCCTCAGTTAGAGCTGGATGAACTGTGGACCTGCCATCACTTGAAAGGAAACAGCATGCTGTGGTGAGCTGATGTGGGAGATGTTCTGAAATAGGGCCATGAGATTTATACTCTAGTTTATTTTATGGGCCAGATCCAGATAGTTAAATGGAAGCTGCAAATGTTCTGCCCTGCTAAGACTATGACCACAGGATTACTTACTTTTCCTCTGTAAGGAGTGGTATTTTTCCACAATTTCTCCTGCACCCACCTAATCTATATTAGGGATAACTGTTTTTTCAGTGCAGTTTGATGGAACATTATGTTACCCTGGGTGGTGCAGTTTTATGTTCAGCTGTGCAGGGTTGGATTAATACAGAGGCTGTAGGGGCTGCAGCCCAGGGACTCTGGGCTAAGGGGAGACCAACAAAAATCCAGCCCCTGCTGGCTGACCCCTGCTCCCAGAGAGGCACTGCTTGGAAGAAATGTAGGCAAGGCCTTCCCATCTCCCTGCTCCAGGCAGCATGGCCTCCCGGTCACACCCTCTGGCAGCAAGGGGAGTGTTTGGCTCCAAGCTGTTCCTAGTGTAGGGTTACCAGATGTCAGGCAAAAGGAGGACATGTCCTCCTTTTTACCTTCATGTCCTCCCTCCAGCAGGCATTTTAAAAATACATGATTTTGCCTGGCTTTTTACAGGCAAACACCCCGAAACACCCTATTTTTAGGTGGAAGTTTTCCAGGGCCCCCTAAAAACAGAAGAATATTAAATTGATGCTGCATTTTCTCTATCTGTCCTCCAATGTCCTCCTTTTTGTGCTTCCCTGTCTTCCCTTCCATGCTTTGGTATCTGGTAACCCTGTCCTCGCAGAGCTGATTCCTCCCCAACACAATGAGGTGCTGCTCCTGCTGGTGATGGGGAGAGTGGGAGAGAACGGGACATGGGCCTCCATCCCGCCCATGGTGTGCTGTCCCTGATGTGGGGGGAACCAGTGGAAGAAGCCTGCCCCCCCCAGTGCCAGAGACTCCACTGTCCTGCCCCCAAAAATCTTATAGCTCTGGGCCCACAAGGGCATTAATCTGACCCCACAGCTATGTGCAGTTTGGGTTCTTTGACTGCTTTTAAACAGGGCTCTTTGCTCCTAATTCATCCTGTTGTGGGAAGCTACAGTGTTAACTGTTTTTCTTAGGCCAAGTCTACACTAGAAATGGTAAAGCAACATCAAGCAGGGAGGATCTTTTAGGGTTTTTATACTGGCAAAAGCCCTAGTGTAGACACAGCTTAAATCTCATTCAGGGGACTGGTATAAGATGTACCAGATAAAAGCATATTTTTGGCCAGTGGAAGCTGTGTCTACACTAGGAGATATAGCTACGCAGGCAAACCTTTTATAATGTAGACCCAGCCTCGGGCAAGTATTTCTCCTGCATCTCATCATCAGCGGTACAGCCTGAGGCCTCATTTTTGTTATAAAATGAAGTCTACTGTGATGTTCTGACCAGGCAGAACCCCTTGACATTACACTACATTATACACGTAAAGGCAAAGTTTTCTGAGGTCAGAGGCAAAGAATCCCATTGGTTGAGATTCTGTGTTGAACACCCAGAGGCCCAACAAAGAAGGTGCAGGCAAGGGGCAAGAAGGAAATTATGGTGGCTTTATGGCTCCTGGTTTTGGGCTACCGAGAGGCCAAAATCAGGTGTCACTTAAGCAACCCTGGGGGCTCCTCTATAGCAGACACCCTGATGCTCTCTGACTCCTCCAGAAACCTACATGACTTCTTTCACTTCTGGCCCCAGTCCCTGGTTCTCCCTTTGTATCTACAACAGTCCAACAGAGCCTGAGCACCAGAGGAGTTCTCCATGAGTCACTCGTAACTGGTTTACTGTGCCTATGTGCTGCTGGAAGGAGAGGGGCCTAGTCATTCCCCAACACGGGAGCAACTCCTTACAGAGTTCTCCTTTGAAACTAACAGGCAGCTTCTCTGAATAAAGACCATAGGAGTCAGTCCTTAAACACTCACATGTGATTACACCACCTATCCTTTGCAATACATTCATCAGAGCAATGGCATCTCCAGTAAAACAATGAGAAAGTCCTTCAGGATCAGGTAGAAACATTAACACAGGCAACGGGAGTTTTGACACTGACTTCAATGGAAGCAAGTTTCATCCCCAACTCTTCAAACATGTATATTATTTCTAGCGCTTATTTTGACTATTTGCCCTACAAGAACTCAGGTCTAATTAAGGGGGAAGGAAGAAAAATGGTCCCCCAGGGTTCTCTTTAAGGATCTCTTCAATACAGCAATCTGGGTTTTTTTTCCAACTTTCCTCCTCTAATAGCTAATGAGAAAGCAAAGGGAAGGAAGAGGCGTAATGCTTTCTAATATTAACACAGGAGGTCGCCTGCAAACCATGTTGTCTTGCTGATTGCAGCTCTGTGCCCTTCCCATGCTACTCAGGTTGCCAACATTGTGTTGAAAAAATAATGGACTGTTTTCTTAGCCCTGCCAACCTGCCCCTCCTCCTAATATTATTATAAATAAAAATAATCAGTACTTGCCTCCATCACCAGCGGCATTTAGAGCTGCCTTTTGCAGCACTTGAGAATTCCCAATCTTGTTGTAGAGAGAGGAAGAACTAAAGAATATGCCTTGTATGAAAGGACTAATGGAAACCCTATGGCTGCTGTCCAATCTTTATTCATTCACAGTCATTCTGAAGACGTTTCTAGGAATCATGGGAAAACATCTTCCAGATTTGTATGAGCTCTTCCCCAGGGCTGAATTGGCCTTTTGCTTCACTTGCCAGAATTTCACAATTACCTTAATAACTAAACTTTCCCCATCATTTTTGCCCTTATTCAAAGGCAAAAAATCAACCCTTGATTTTTTAAAGAATTACATCCGGATTAAAAATCTAGGACTCATATCTGACCCCATTTGCACCAGTTTATACCACTGTATTTCCATTGGCTACAGGGGACTTACCTCTGATTCGCACCAGTGTAAATGAGAGGACAATCATGTCACATGGACTCGATATTCAACTGTACCTTTGGTGCACATCTGTGATCCCAGAGCTACCAGGTGGTCTAAGTCATGTTGTCTGGAGCAGTCCAACAGGCACCACCCAACCAGTCCAGGACCAGCAGGCACAGTGTGAGCACAGCCAAGCCTACCTCTTCAAAAACCATGAGTCATTCCTACAAAAGTCACAAGATTAAAAATATCTCATGAATTGTAAGCCAAAGTGAACGTATTTGGTGTTCTTGTTATCTGCCTTCTGGTTTTTCAACTGTTCACTCAGCTTATGTTTTCGAGCTCTTCCGCAACCATTAGAGCTAGAGACCAATCTCCTTCTTTGAGAAGATTCTGGATTTCTTAGACAAAGGCAATGGAATGGGTCTGGTTTACATAGATTTCAGTAAAGCATTTGGTATGAGATGGAAATTCTATTTTTCGGCCAACTCCAGCACCAGGAGGATAGCTAAACTGAGTTACTTTAGGATACCTACCTGTGCCCTGACACCCAGCTTCCCTTTTGAGTAGAAGAACTCTACAATAAAGAGAAAAGAATTCAAATGCGGCTTGGGCAGTGTGGCGAGTTCTGCAGCATCTACCTCCACTGGGATGTACTGTCCTCTTTCTGTACAGCATGTACTGAAAGGAAATAAGGCACCCCACTCAACACACTGTGATGTACAAAGTACAAACCATTTTTGTTTTCAACGTTTCCAAGGGGGATTGTTTTGAAAAAGTTTTTCATGAATGACACTAGCCAGGACTAAGTTATTTGCTAATGAAAACAAGCAGTGAAAATAAACTCTTGGAATTGGATGGAACCTGCAGTCTTTGCAAGACCACCAGGAACAAAGCCCATTAATTAGAAACATCCCCAGAGGTGTGTAAAACACACAAAGGACCAGGCCTGACCATTCCGAGTGTCTTTTTGCCTTTCGAAATGTTTGTTATAAAAAAAAAAATCTGATTTTGGGGGGCCCAGCAAACCCAAAAATACATATATGCAGTTCATTTTCATTAAATGCCACTTATATCCTGTTTGGTTCATTTGCAAAGATTGAGGTTTTAGTCTATTTCAGAGTGTTTATTTTGGCTGCTTTTCCTTCTTCATTTAACAAACCAGTGCTGGTTTCCTTCAGAAAACACAATGATTCTATCCAGACAAGACTCTGTGTGGCCAATCTTTTGTTGAAAGGACCCCAGAACAATGCAGCTTTCTTTAGAAAATGTGGAGGGAGCCCCTGGTTCTGCATGGAGTCCAAATGCATTATTACCAGACTCATATTACTGCTGCTCCAGTTCCAAAAAGAATGAGTCGTTGGAACACATACTTGTTTTGGAAATCTTCATAATGAACTTTTCCTGAATAAACATCCACTTGTTCTCCCTTCGTACTGGGTCCTGCAAAGCAGACATATAGAAGAATGGAAAAACACTGACAACATTTTTAATTATGGAGGAAATTAGTTATATTTCATTGTTTTTAGTAACCAAATCCTGAGTGGGACTGCGCACCTGCTATTCTCATTGACTTCAGAAAGGAACAGATTAGTACAGAAAGATGACCCAGTGATTAGGGCACTAGCAGGCAGCTCAGAAAACCTGGTTTCATTTCTCTTGTCTGCCACAAATTACCTGTGGAACCATGGGTAAGTCACTTAGCTGCCTAAGGGGTCCTTGGTGGATCTGGACGTAAGTGCCAGATTTAGGTACCAGTGAGATCCAAAAAACCCCACATGGCTTCTGCCTAATTAATTGGAAGTCTGGTGTCTAAAGACTGGCCAATGGGACTCAGGCTCCGAAGTGCTTAAGTCACTTTTGAAAACAGAACTCACATGCTATGGAAAATGCTTTGTTTCATTACCATTCTCCTTCTTATTTATTTCTAAGGGATTTTCACTGTTGATCCACAGAAGCATTCCTTGAAAAGATACATAGAATTTGTCATCAGCTAATAACCATATGGTTAGAGTAGCAGCCTTGGATCTGGGGTTTGTTTGAAATGGGATCTTAGAAGAGGTTACATTTCCCTTCCAGATCCCAATGAGAATTAAAGAGTACTACTCCGTATGACTGAGAATGGCAGAAGTTGGGTCTTTAAAAATGTGGCCCACAATATTAGGAAGCAATCCTCAATGAACCTGAATTGCTACCAAATGCGTCTGTTCCTACTGAAGCGGTAGGGTTAGAAAATTCATTTCACTCCCATTCCCATCTTAATTTCACTTTCCTTCCTCTCCCTCCAGCCCTCCTCCACCAGCCTTTACAGAACAAGTAATTCTGCAGCATGGTCATTTGACAGCTAGATGTTCTTAAAAACTTAAGCTGTTTATGTGGTTTATTAAAGTCCAGGGGATATTGCAGGGAACTCTCACAAAACTGTTAATTTTATGCTGTTTATCTGGAGCTGCCAAATGGTGGGTTCATTCCCATTCCCACTCAAGTTCATAGGAACTTTGCCACTAGCTTCAGGAGGACCTGGATTAGGAGGAGGAAAGCCGAATATGTACCGATAAAGCAACATCTTGTTACCTTGACATGTAACACCAGAAATAGAGGAGGGGAGGAAAGACCCAGTTACCACTCTGAGCGAGGTTAGAACTCAACTACATGAACTAAAACAATCCTACTACCCAGTTGTGAAGCACAACAAGGATCCTTTCTGATATACTGCAGGCTCTTTCATTTCAGTGGCACAAAGGAGGGTCAGCAGACACTAAGGCAAAAGCTGAAGCCTTCAGGGGCACTGAAGGATGGAGGTGTGTATGACCCAGTGTCCTCATTGCAAAGGAACATCTTTGTTGATCCTGGGTGTCACCACATCCCTACAGTAAAGCTTCACAGAACCCTAGACTCAGGGTGAGTGAGAGATCAGTTGAGCCCTGCAATAAGAACACAGAAATCAGCAGGGTCACACACCAGAAATAGTTTCAGCTCATGGCTACTGTAATGTAATAATCCAAAAAGAGCAAAACTTGGATTTCTTTCCCCTGTTTTTGGAGGTGCAAGTCATCAGCAGGAAATAGGAGAGAATCCACGGAAAAGACATCATTTGTGTGTCAACAAAATCCAAACAATGGTAACAAAGGGAGCTCTGCTAAGTGAACACAGCTTAAGAAATACTGCCAAAGTAATCATTTACCACAGTGGGGCAGATTAGACCAGTAGTTCTCAACCTTTTGCAAGTTGTGACACAGTTGGCAACATATTCAGGCCCTAGAGGACACACCAACACATCTTTCCCAGGCCAAATCCAGCCATCTCCCTGGCTCTCCATGGCACACTTACTGCTGTGTGACAACACAATAATGTGTCCCGACACAATGGTTGAGAACCTCTGGATTAGACTACAGAAAACAACCAGGTTATTCTTCTTCCCCATGTGGTACAATGGAAGCATCCAACCTTTTGCTTTTCAAGTCTTGATCTTGTTCCTAATGAAGTCAGAGGGCATTTTGCCAGGATTCTAGGATCTGATCTTATGAAAAGGGGATCTATTACTGCTGTTAAGGTCCAAATACCTTAGTTTAGCTCCACAGGCCACAGACATGGCTATTTCTTGCTTAAACTTGAATTAAAATCTTGTCTAAATGAAAGCAGCTCATGGACTCAGTCAATAAAATACAATCACTTTTTGTCCTGCCAAGGCAGCTACCAGGATACAGAAATCCAGAAAAAATGAGGCTTCAACAGCATAAGAGTCCTAACAGTTTTAGTTCAATCATGCTATTATTATCCATAAAATGAAGCACTCTAAGAGATGAACTATGCTTTAATGGCCAGAGCACAGGGAACCAGGGCTTTTGGGTCCTATTACTGGTTCTACCACTCTGTTTCTGTGGAACCTTGGCCATGTCATTTAATTTCTCCGAGTCCCCATTTACCCTCTGATATAGGTGTCTTCCTTCCACCAAGGGGTGCCCTGCACATCAGCTGCCCCGTGGACAAGACATGGAGTCTGGGTATATTTAAATGTAACTTGTTTTATTTAAACAAAAACACCAGTCCCTGAACAAATATGGCCACAAACAGAGTGCAGGCAACCCCCTCTTTAAGGAATCTCAACCCAACATCAATGTCCAGGCCTCAGGAGCAATTCTGCTTCAGTAACTGATTCCAATTAGAGACCCATCTTTCCAGCTGACCACACAGCTCCTTCTAGCCATGACCTTGTAGCGTCTCTTCCCAAGACTTAACAATTGCATGTACACTAATAAAAAGAACTAGGAAGGCTGTGTAATAGCACACCTGCTGTGCACCTATAAAGAGGGGAAAATCGTGAGGCCCCTATTCCACCAATAGGCTTATCAACTAACTTTAGATCCAGCCACACAACCATATATATATTTTTTTATAAGAATGTCTAGACAACTCAATGGTGATAAACATGTTCTGTTCTTAGTGGCAATATAATTGGAAAGCTTAATTAAGACAAAAATAAGTTTCTTTTTTCTTCCATAGAGTAATTTATTTTAAATTGTGATTCTTATATTTGCCATATTCATATTGTAGTAACATCTACATGCCCTAATCAGTGATCAGGACCTCATTGTGATAGGTGCTGTATAAACACAGAACAAGAAGTGAACCCTGACTCACACAGCTTACAGTCTATATAAGAATTGCAAACTCTTTTAATGTGCAAAGGGGTAGCTGTGTTAGTCTAGTCCAGCAAACAAACAAGGAGTCTGGTGGCACAAATCTGTTAGTCTTTAAAAGTGCCACCAGACTTCTTGTTTGCTGTCCAAATTAAAATAAACCAAACTCTACTTTATTTCACATGTCAGTCAAGAAGAGACGACATTATCCCTATCTAAGTCTTTTTCTGAATTCTATTTTCTCTTTCAGTAGTCATAAACACAGTCATGGTTTTTCACATACTTTCCTGATTTTTAAAATAAACATTTTCTATGGTATTTCATTATTAATCTTTTGACAGCATCATAAACATCAGTGACCAATAATGAGCTAACACAGACAACAATAGGGAGCAGTATCATAACCAAATATTAATAATCTGGTGATGTAAGATGAAATATAAAAAAATACTGGTTATGACACTGACTCACAGGAATGCCTTAATGAGAGATAAGGAAGCAGTTTATTAAGAATTTCTCCAGATCAGGGTGTTCTTTTTGTTCCTGAACTGATCTTTTTTCTGACCCATTTGTCATCGAAACTACCCTTACATCGCCCACCATGCATCTATCTAAAGAATTATTCATTTTGTTTCTCCAGCTGCTTCAGTAATTCCATGATGATTCCATCGGATAAGTTCTGGACAATTTCATATAGGTCAGAGAACACCCGCTTCCACTTCACCCTCAGAAATTCTCCACTGTAAAGCTAAGGAAGGGATGGTCTGCCTAACTAAGGGCCCATACATTCATAGATATAACATTGCAAAGTGTGAGCTGTTTCACTGCTGGTTTCATCATTACAGAGTTATTAACATTGAAGGGGTCGCAGTCAGCAAAGGCACCATTAGTAACAACTTGCTGTGTGCATGCACTCACACATGTGTGTGAAGCCATTAGCAACTGCAGAGGAATTTAGAGAAAAGCCTTTTGACTCTCTTCATGAGGCCTAATATAACTCAGGCCTTTCCTCCCTTATCTAATTCAGACAGGCCTGGTAACAATTTACTTGCGCAAAGATAGAAGGAGTGACCTCAACTTCCAGAACATGCCAACTTATTTAAAGGGAAAACTTTCCCTTCTCAGTGGCAGGCAGATTTAAGCAAGCACCCAAAACCACAACAACTTACCTTAGAACAGGATAGTAATGTGTTTTATGCAGACGTTTCAACTGTCCAAATAAGGTTTTCTGCAGCTTATTATGACAATGTCCCTCCTTTGCCTTGGTGGGTACCATGCTCCCCTCAGGCCTCCGGGCCTGGGAAAGGTCCTTCGTCTCCCAAGCAGGGTTTTTTTTTCCTTCCCCCAGTCTTTGTACCTGCAGGGCTCTTCGTGACCAGAGTTCTGCTCCTTTTCCAGGTATCTGCCTTCTAACTGCACCTTGCCTCCTCTCACAGGCTCCTCTAGGTCTCCTCCCTCTCACGCTCCAGCTACAGCCTTTCTCTGGAGGGGAGGCTTTTTAACAGGTCTTGGACAGGGCCTTGATTAGCTTTAGGTGTGCCGATTAACCCATCCTAATCACCAGCTCAGCTACCAGGAGAATTGTGACTTGCTGATCCTGGAGCTGATATATTGGCCTTCCAGTACTTTCTGGAAGCCATCCAGGCCCTGTTACACTATGTACATCAACATTGCTGTAGTTCAAAGGATTTATAAAAGGGGTTTGCTTCATCTAAATGGGTGCTTTTTACACCACAGATATGGGATCTAAAATCACATCCAGCAGTAGAGGCATATGCAGCCAACAGATGTAATGCAATGACACTAGCCAGACAGAGGGACGTATGTCTACCTATACATGTGAATAAGCTAATGTGGTCGTGAACATCACAAAGTAAGCATCCCAGATCATCAGGAAGGTTCTGAGCACTCTTTCGAGCATCCTAGAGCTGACAATGAAACCTAGAATGATTTTAATAAAATAAAAAGAAAAGGAACCAGTCTTAGGAAGTTGCCTACTCATTAGATCTATTGGTCAATTTCATGTCGACTCTTTCAGGCAACAGTTCAGAAGAAGTCATTCAGTTTGAACTGCACAGACTTCAAACTGTCATTTAAACAAAAAATACAAGTGCGTCTTCTGGCATGAACCAGGATCGTGGCGGGCTCCAAAATCCATAAAAGACTGAAACCTTTCTATGTGGACATAAGTAACAAAAAACATTGGATGTTTATTTGTTCTGCATGGTAGGCAGACTCTATTCCTCACACTATGCGCATCTTCCCATGCTGTCACATTAAACTTAAGTGGAGGAAGGAAGAAAAGCCACATTACCTTGTTTGACTGTCTCCTTGCTAGATTTATGCCAGTGTAAACTTTGGGTTCATCTGTTCATTTATTTCAGTTGCACAGATAAGGTCATCAGACAAAGGCTTTTTTCAGTGGGGCCCTATTATTGACTGCCACAGGTCTGGCTTGAACTCATGGAAAGCTATGCAGAAGGAAGTTGTTGGTATAAAAGGACAAAACATGGAAGCATTGTTGACAAAGATATCAGTGCATGGTGGCCTGGGGGCTGGATTAGTGCCTAGGAGTCAGAAATTTTAGGGCATATGTACACTGCAATAAGAAACCCATGGAACCGAGTCTCAGAGCCGGGTGAGCTGACTTAGACTAGTGGGGCTTAGGCTGCAGGGCTATAAAATAGCAGTGGGACTTTCAGGCTTGACCTGAGGTAGTAGACCCATATTTGTGATGTTAAAAGCACCTCTCTTTAGATGGGCCTGCGGAGGTCTCAGTGCACAGAGTCCAACTGGAACCTGCATATCTACATGGCAATTTGCTAGCCCTGTAGCTCAAATCCTATTCAGCTGCAATGTAGACACTCCACTAATATCTAAACCCAGCTCTAACAAGTAGATAAGAACATCTCTGCTCCAGGCCTCAGTTCATCCCATTCCTCCTGTAAAAAGTGGACATTAGAATATCCACCTCAGTGGAGTATTGAGAGAGTTGATTTAATGTTTCTCAAGCGCCTGGATAGCCTCAGATGAAAAGTGCCAAGTGCTGTTATTAAAAACTACAAAGTGTTGGAGGAAATGGGCTCCTTGCCAAAAAGAGATCAGAAAATGTTCCTTGCTGTTTCTTATACAACTACATCTGCTCTGGATTACCAACAACGTTTCAGATTACAAAGCAACACGTATTAGATATTAAGGTGAATTATTTTTAAGACAATAGAATATCATTTTAAGCCAATAAAACACCACTTTAGAAGCTGCTGAAATGCTTATTGCTCAAGCTTCTCCAAGCCTAGAATTTCTGGCATTTTACAAAACTTCCTTTGAGGGGACAGACCTAGAGCAGAAAGTTTAGGGTTAAATCAGAGGCAGGCTGTTAATCTGCAGGGAATTGGTGAGGAACCATTTGACGCCAACTTGAAGTGACAGAATCAGATCCTTAACCAATGTAAACTGGCACTGAAGTCAAGGAAACTATGCAGCCCGTTTCTGCTGGAAATGTGGTCTTATATTTTCGCAAAACAGCCATTCAAATTGTGTGCGCTCAGATATGCGCAAGCTTGTCTGTTCAGGCAGCATAAAAATATTGCACATAGCACCGTGAGTTCATATGTATTAGGGATACCACGAAAACAGCACTCCCTTGAATTCCTAATGGCTGATCATCTCCACTGTATCATGCCCCTTCAGAAACAGAGTCTGTTACACTGACCAACACTCCTGCAATCCACTCAGGAACACAAGAGAGGTGGGCTTTATTCTGATTCTGATCCTGAGCACTGCAGGAAACTCATTGTGTTCTTGAGAATTTTACACGTTCAGCCCTTTTCATGACCATGGTAGAGGAAATCTGCACAGTTGGAGGCTTCCCTTACAAAAACCCAGTCAGGGGAAAGCAAATAATATATTTTAAAGTAAGCAAACAAACTAATACTCTCACTGTTCTTTCTTGGCACCAAGCAATGTCCTCAAAAACAGAAAGAAACGGGCCAACAAAACATTCAAGCAGCAGAAGCAGTTCAGGAAAAGGAAGACCACATCACCAGTCAAGTAAATCAAGACCACTAGCTACCAATCCGTTAGGATAATATCCCCCCCCTTCTCACACCTTTGACACTTTTCAGAAGAGGTGGCAGTGAGTTACATAGCACCACCTGAATTTACCCTATGAATGCACCCCATTTGAGGATTGTGTGGATCTATAATGGTTTGGGCCATTTGTGAGCAAGGAGCCAGTTGTGAAGTTCAGCCTGCATCCAGGTTCAGATTCTGAATTCCCCAAAACCCAGGTGGAAGAGGTCTGGTTCAAGCCCTTTTCCCCCCAGTTGCAGCAGTCGGGGCGTGGTGAATGTTTCCAAATCCTTCCATGCTTCTTGCTAGGTAAATGATTGATGGTGTTTACCAGATTGAAATGGAGCAGCTCCTGGAATGTGGCTGCCCGTGCATGGTGGTGATTGTGCTGTCCTGGCAGTGGCACACCGTGTGGGGATCACGAAGGTTTGCTTACTGATGTGTCTCTAGCAGGCATGTGATTTTGGCATTTGGGGAAGCCATTTAGAGTGGAAAACAGAACCCACACAAAAAGCTGTTTTCTGTTGCTTGCTCAGCTCAGCCTCCTATTTCCTATACTTTTAGGAAAGGGGGCACTCTGGGTGCAAGATGAATGGCTCAGTCTGTACTAGCCACTGCAGTGCACAGAGGAAGCTGGATACGGTGCAGGCCTTCTCCTCTTTCATTCCCACCCAGAGGAATGTGTTTGGTTGGCATTAACGCAGCCTCTCAGTTACCACTTCCAGCCTTTGCTGTTCTGCAAAGGCCTAGAATTCTTCTGGCACTGGAGACCTTCAGCATCAATGTCTAATTATACACTGGATAAAAACCTCACTGAGATGAAGCCTGGAGATTTGATGGGAATTCCAGATGCTCTGTACCTCAGTGCTGTATATGGTTACTTGAGTTCTTTGCAGCTTTATTCTTTCATTTGATTTTGCTGCTGTTAATTTTTGGGGATGTCTAGGCTCCAGTTGTGGTGTGTGACTTCAGCATGCATTGCCGGACCTGTAAACTAGCTTGGGCAACAAGAGCAATGAAGCTGCAGTGGCACAGCCTGAGTCAGTCTTGCTTGGGCAGTGATCCTGTCCTGCCCTGAGGCCCATGTTCCACTGCTTCCAAATTCAGACACACTTGGGTCTGTCCACATAGGCTGCAACCACCCGTGTAGACACACCCAAAGGCTTACTTTGGAGATGTTTGCTCTTCTCAATTCCAAATATCCTGAAATGAAATCAGAGACCAGGCCAAGCCATAAGTTGCAAACCCAATCTGGAACTTTCCCACAGGCTTGGGGTCAATGCTGATAAAGTCCTGCTTCAAACCTTGGGACACAGCCAAAATTTCTAAAAAATTCAGGGGCAACCACACAGGTCAATTGCTAGCAACAAGCAATCCCCAGCCCCATCTTCCCACTTTAGATCCTGGAAGACACTGTAGGCACTGCTCCACCTTCACACCCCAGCATTTTCTCTAACCCAAATGCAGTGGAGAAACAGGACTGGAATATTTGGGCAATCTCTTCCACAAGAGGGGACAGGGAGGGTTTTGGAAGAAGCTCACTATTTTTGGAGAGTTCCCAATTGTGCAAAGAGAACAAGGATTGCCTATTCACAAATACATCCTTTGTCTGAAAAACAAGTGGCCAGGCTTAGAAAACATAAGTGAAATTCTCAACCCATTAACAAACATGAGCCGTGGTATGTGGGGACCAATTCCACTCATGGGGGTGCAAGGAGAGTTTGGCTGTGGAGGCAGGATCTGACCCAGTAAGTGCTTATCACCATGTGGTCAGAGCATTGCTCCCAATGTCTTCGGATCACAGCTCACACTGAATAAGAGAGGAAGCCACTAAGTTCAAGAATTTTAAATAAATAGAAGCCTAAAATTAAGTCCACATTTCAGCCCTTCTCTAAAGGAACCCAAGAAGAGCTTGTGAATGGTCAATACTGTAGAAGGTGCCCAAATATGGACTTAGAAGCCTAAGTTTAGGCACTTATTTATTGATGTCTTGTCCCAGAACTAAAACCAATAGCTGTCCTTGACAGCTGGCCTCGGAAAGCAGCTGCTGGTGTTGCCTATGACAGTGGAACCGGTAAAGTCTGCCAACGTTGAGTGAACGCACTAAATATCATGTGTTCACCATTTGACTTTAAGCATGTGAACTTCATGCCATGATAGCAGCTAGAATATCCAAAACAGTCGGAAGCCATGATGCCCAAGCCAAGATAATGCTCAAGAGGGTTAGCAAGTTCTATGGGGATTTCATGTTCCCCTTAGCTGCAATGATGGGCTCCAAGAATGTTTTCAAGAGTCTAACGTTATTCCTAGAATTGCAGGGTGCAGACATCGGCCTGCCTGCTCTTGGCATTGTGGATAAAAGGAACCTAATCCCTGACTGGGGCCTTTGGATCAAGGTTGCCTCTAAGCGAATGATGCAGCTGAGGAAGTCCCCTCCCAGTTCCCTGGCCTTGGAGTCTACTACAATGTAGAGGGTCACCATCATCCTCTGCTAAACAAAAGGCACCCAGAGAGAGACGGAGACTGAATGCGCACACTCTGCTTATTCCTCTCACATCAAGGAGCCATGCAAGTTAAAAGCCCAGAGCTTTACGGCTGGTCTGATGCTCTGGTTCCCTGTGAGAGTCAGTACAAGTAGGCTGCACCAATTATTACAACTACACCATATAATCTCAAGAACAGCTCTGTCCTGGCTTAGCTTATCTTTCATCTCTAGTGTCCATGATTCTACTAGATCCTTGGGAAGTTCGAGGATAGAGCTCTGCAGCCAGCTAAGTAAAGCGGGCCTATTCTTCAGCTTGATCTATCCACGTTGGGGCACTGTAACAAAGTCTTTATACAGATCAAAACTAAGAAAAAATATCTTGGGAGGATGCCCTTTCTAGTGTTCAAATGGTTAGATTTAAAAGCAGCATGTGTTCTGGAGACAGGAAGCAGATGAGGAAAGTGACATACCTTGCACTAACACATAAATGGGCAGTTAGCAACAGACCCCGTCTCTTCTGAAACAATTAGCTGAGCAGAGAGCATGTGAAAATGGAGATCTTAACCCCAGTGCAGGAAGGGCTTTACTACCTGCCCACAGAGGGATGGAGGCTCCAAAAGCCCATGAGCAGATTGAGGAGAGGTTCTGAACGGCAGGCCCACAGCACGTGGGTGAAACAATCAATGGTTTTGCCTCTCAAAGCTACCCGTATGTTTCCATCAGGCCCTGTTACACCCTAGTGTACCTCAGGCTCAATCCTGATGATGCAGGTTTAGACAAGCAAAACTTGAGAACTCTGGGTGGACGGAGGTCTGGGACAAGGAGACCCCCAAACAACTAAGAGGTACACAAAAAGAAAGGGTGCAAAGGGCTTTACTGTTTGTGCAACCCATAGATGGAGTTTAGCCCCTGCTTTGCTCAGAGTCAGAGCCCCTTGACTTTGGTGCCCCTGAGGGCAGAGGCTACCCCTAAAGAGGGAGAAGAGGCTGGCAAGCGTGGAAGAACCTGGCTAGTGTGCCAGTGCAGGCTGTGTGAGGAAGAGCAATGCAAACAGCAGAGTTTCTTTGCAGCAATGCCCCCAGCTGTGGGGCTCTTTCTGCAGGTTACATTGAGTAGCAGTCCCCAAGCTTCTAGGATGAGAGGCCTGCAGGGCTGTAAGCAGCCTCTGACCTTATTAAGGGGGAAACCAACTCATCTGTCCTCCTACCTTCCAGGGGATTTATGCCATCACTTGGCTCTTCATAATCTCAATATGTTAGTGGCGTATGGTTCAAATGGCCCTCGTGAACTCTTACGTCATGGGGGCCAAGTCAGAATCCAGTTTGCTGTGTCTGAGCTCAGTCCCATTGCCATTTATCTTTGTAAAGGACATTCCCATTAGCGAATACTGAGCCCATCCACAGCTCACCGGACATAGCGCTTCTTCCTAAGTAACAGCTGCTTGGTCCTTTCAGTTCAGAAGTGCACAGGGTGAACGGAGGACAGGCAGAATTTTCCAACACTCGAGGTTTTGTAGGATGAAATTCGCCCATGTGCACAGAGAACACATGGGGCTTACTCGCCTCTTACGTTCCTGAGGCTTACATGGGGATTTAAAGTACATGTACATGCAGATTTGATGTCACCGCTCTGCACGGGGCAGAATTTTCACATCCAGCCTAGTGAGCTAGATTAGTCTGTAAATGGCTGGCTCACAAGGAAACGTCACCACTCAAGCTGAGCTAGAGAAGGTGAGGCCATGTCCAGAACCCAGATCTCACATACTTAAAAATGCGTCTGGTTTTTCAGACTGAAATTACACTTTTTAGGTCTTGGCCCAAATGACCTAAAAAAAAAAAAAAGTCATTTTCTTTGAAAAGATAGCGTGAAACCCATGCAGCTGCTATTGAGGCTTGCATTATTATTGAGTTGCACTGCAGTAACACCTAGAAACCTGAACGGAGATCAGGGCTCCATCTTCCTAGGTGCTGCTCACATACATAGCAAAGACACATCCCACCCCAACTCCTACAATCTAAACAGATCAGAGAGACAAAGAGTGGAGCGGGGGGATTATCATTAATCCCATTGTACAGACAGGGAACTGAGGTCCAGTGAGATTAAGTGACCTGTTAAAGGTCACATCGTACATTTGTTTCAGAGCTGGAAACTGAATGCAGTTCTCCTGAGCTTTCAGCCAACATCTTACTCACAACACCACACGCACATGTCTGTGCAGGTTTGGTGAGCTGCCTTCTGTGCAACCCCTTGGGTAGAGGCTGGCGAGTCACTCTGAACAAATCCTGTCCCCAGCGAAGGGCTTGTCATTTTCTGCTTGCTGATTGTCTAGAGACAGACTGCGGTTGTCTCAGATTTACTGGTGGTTCCAAATGAGTTGCTGAAAGATTTGTGGCCTCTTACTCATTCACAATATCAGTCCTGAAAAACTGAGCCATTCTGATTGGACACACACATCAATGGTTTGTTTCTACACCCTGGTTGGAGGAGAATGCCTCTTAGAAAGAGGTTTCTAGAGTGGATCTTCATCATTACAAATTCATATACAACTTTCTCCACAGATCCTGCACTTAAGTCCATGGGTTCTGAAAAACTCTCTGCCTAGTAACTGGACTCGTTGATGACGAAATCCTGGATCTATTGACATCACAACATCGGTCAAAATCAAACCCAAAGGGTCCTGACTTCAAAAGAGGGGAAGTAATTTACTAGTTCAAAACGATATTCATCAATATTTTGTGGTATTCGCTCCAAGATCCCCTGGAATCCCTCCCCCGTGAGGACTGTTGAGCATTTTCTTTTGCGACGAACACAGGCAGTTGGGTTGAAGCTCAAATGGTGACAGCAGCATTGTTACAGAATGTGCTAGCTGTCCATGTATTGCAAATCAAGCTAGGCCATGAGAACAAAACGATTAGTGCTGCGTAGTCTAATTACCAGTCCTTAGTAGGATGGGCCATATCCCTATATGTAAATCATGACAATACATGAGGAAGGTCCAGCTCCTCAAAGGTGTTCAGGCACCAAATCCCCATTGATTTCTAGCTTCTTACTCTTCCCCCTTTTTAAGACATGTTGGATTTTGTCAGAGAAGCTCGATGGAGAACCACAACTGACACGCTATCCTTTGCTGCTGCTAATTATTTCTCTCCATTCCAATGCTGTCTAATGACTCCATCTTCTGTTGGCTTTAGTCAACAACAGCTTGGAAATCAAAAGCTCAACCTGTTTTTCAAGAGACCTTTCTAATTCCGAGCAAATTAGCACAATGCATTGCTTAAATACGTTTTCTGGCAATTGTTCCCCCTCCCCCCCAAAACACACACACACACACACACACACACACACACACACACACACAAAGTGGTAGCGTATGATTCTTTTTGCCCTGGGGGGGCAGCTAGAATACCTGCATGCTACACAGTTGCCCATGACCTTGTAGTCACTGAATATCCTCAAGCTACTGTTCAAGCTAGAACAATAGGATGAGAATTGGCCAGGAGACACTGTCACGTTTCTCTTCACATGTAAACCAAGTTTTTGTGCTCTTAAGGAGACACCTCTGATTACCTAAAGATTATTTGCTTCGTGTGGAATGCTGGACAAATCATGCATGGTGGTTGTAGCCCATAGAACTAGCTTGCATTTATTATATTCACTGTCTTGCCTTCATTATATTTTGTCTTTATCATATTCAGCAGTAATGAAAGGAACCTACAGGCTTGTATCCTGTAAGACAGTAACTTCAGCAGTTAAAATAAGGCTTGAGGCCTAAGAATTTGGCACAGATAAATGACCAAACTGAAACTAAACTACGTAAGGTGTCATCTGTGAGGATAGTGTACTGTTGTTGGATACTGCAAAGACATGCCTCTTTTCTGGTACCACATCATGGGACTTGATGGAACAGGCATTTGCCAGCTTTTAATTTGCTAACTTAAGTCCTTTCACAATCCCTCAAGAACACACACGGTGCCACTGAACTTCTAATTAAACTTTTGCTCCCCTAACCACTCTGTAAAATTGTGCATTTCTCATCATCCATCAGACCATCTGTGATGAAATATTGAGCATCCAATCCAGTCCAGTTTTCCTGCTTTGCACTACCCTCTTTCATCTTTCCATGTGCAGATGTTTGCTTACTCACACAGCACGCAGAACTTGCCAGTTGCTACTTTCAGTTTATCCTCATCACCAGCATGGAGACCAAAACAGATTCAACGTGAAGAAAGGAGGGGTCATTCTGGTACAGAGCCATGTACAGAACTAAGCAGCCTCCCTCCTGCCCCCCTCTAACTACTCCCTGGAGCATGCTCAATACAGTCTTAGGGCTCCTAACATAAATAACTATTCTCACATGTGACATCAGCCACCACGTGGCGATGAGTATAACAAAAACACCTACAACATTACACACTTTCACAGTGACCATAAGGCCCAATGTGGTGCTGTTCTGGCACCCTAACAACTAAATCAAGAAATTATTTGGTGTGTTTCCTCCAGACAATACAGCTAAACCCTATGTAAGGGTCAATATTCACAAAGGGTTGTTTTGTTACAACTGCCTCCCATTTGGACAAGTTCCAAAGGGGCAGCTGTGTTAGTCTAGTTTAGCAAAACCACCAAGGAGTCCTGTGACGCTTTTATTGAGTAACAAATTTATTGCATAAGCTTTCGTGGGAGAAAATCCCACTTCAGCAGATGCTTGAAAGTTTCGAGTGGCAGCACCTCTGGGATTTTTTGTTTATTTTTGCAAAGGGAGAGGGTAATTTATTCCAAGGGATGTCATGTGTCTGTGCGCACCTTGGTGACATCCTTCTTGATTACAGGGATCTTGGAGTCACATAAGCTTCAAAATTTGGATGAGTTGACTGACGTGAAATTGACTGACGTGAGCGTAGCATTTTAAGAGGGAGAAGTGTCTTTTCCAGGCTGTGAAGTCACTTCAGCACAAAATTGAGGCTACTGCCTTCCATCCAGCAGAGGAGAATGTACTGGTCATTACCAAGGCAGTGTCCCAGCTGAAATCCTTTCTATGCCTGCTAAATATTTATCCAACCTGGCATGTTCCCTTTGTTGTCTATGTGAAACTGTACCAGAATAAAAGTCTCCTTTCCTCAGTTTGAATCTCTTTTGGTCTCCATAGACAATATTAAAGACAAGAAATAATAAGCCTGCATGTAAAGCTCCCCCCTATGTATCAGGATGGGGCTGGCAGTCATCCCTTCTCGTTTTCTTGGCTAAAATCATGTGTGCCAATAGTTCAGTAATCTCACTTAGAATATGGCAAATTAATACAGTGAATTTGTCAGCCCTAATTGCAGACTCATTTTCCATGTTTGGTGGTACAAAACTCACTTCTTAGGTAGTCAGAGAGTTATACCCAAATCAACAGAAACAAAGGCCAAAGGACAAATGGAGTTGCGACTAGCAAGGGATGTGAAGGATAACAGGAAGGGGTTCTACAAGTATATCAATAACAAGAAGAGGATCAGGGATGGTGTAGGTCCCTTACTGAATGGGGCAGGCATCCTCGTGACAGAGGATGAGGAAAAAGCTGAAGTGCTCAATGCTTTTTTTACTTCAGTTTTCACAAGCAGGGTCAGCTCCCAGCCCACTACACTAGGTACGGTAGACTGGGGAGAAGAAGAGAGGCCCTTGGTGACAAAAGGTCAGGTTAGGGACTGCTTAAAGAAACTAGATGTGCACAAGTCCATGGGGCCGGATGAACTGCATCCGAGGGTGCTGAGGGAGCTGGCTGATGAGATAGCAGTACCGTTGGCCATTATCTTCGAAAACTCGTGGCGAACAGGGGAGGTGCCAGAGGACTGGAAAAAAGCAAATATAGTACCTATCTTCAAGAAAGGCAAAAAGGATGATCCTGGGAATTACAGACCTGTCAGCCTCACCTCAATCCCTGGAAAAATCATGGAGCAGCTTCTCAAAGAATCCATCCTGAAACACTTGGAGGAAAATAGAGTAATCAGGAACAGTCAGCATGGATTCACCAAGGGTAAATCATGCCTGACCAACCTCATCGCCTTCTATGATGAGATGACTGGATTTGTGGATGGAGGAAGAGCCGTTGATGTGATATACCTTGACTTTAGCAAGGCTTTCGATACGGTTTCCCACAGCATTCTCATTGGCAAATTAAGGAAGTATGGGTTAGATGCATGGACTGTAAGGTGGATAGAAAACTGGCTAGAACAACAGTTTCAGCGTGTAGGAATCAATGGCTCCATGTCAAGTTGGCAGGCAGTAACAAGTGGTGTGCCCCAGGGGTCGGTCCTGGGGCCAGTTCTGTTCAATGTTTTCATTAATGATCTGGATGATGGGATAGATTGCACACTTAGTAAGTTTGCAGATGATACCAAACTGGGGGGAACGGTAGACACCCTAGAGGGCAGGGACAGGATTCAGGGAGACCTAGACAAATTGGAGCAGTGGGCCAAAAGGAATCTCATGAGGTTCAGCAAGGATAAGTGTAAAATCCTGCACTTGGGACGAAAAAACCCCATGTACTGCTACAGGCTGGGGAGTGATCAGCTAAATAGCAGCACTGGAGAAAAGGACCTGGGAGTCATGGTGGATGGGAAGCTGGATATGAGTCAGCAGTGTGCGCTTGCTGCCAGAAAGGCCAATGGCATACTGGGCTGCATCAGAAGAAGTGTTACCAGCAGATCAAGGGATGTGATCATTCCCCTCTATTCTGCACTAGTGAGGCCACATCTGGAATACTGTGTCCAGTTTTGGGCTCCCCACTACAAAAAGGACATGGACAAATTAGAGAGAGTCCAGAGGAGGGCAACCAAAATGATCAAAGGGCTGGAGCACAAGCCCTATGAAGAAAGACTGAAGGAACTAGGCTTATTTAGCCTGCAGAAGAGAAGACTGAGGGGGGATTTGATAGCAACCTTCAACTACTTGAAGGGTTGCTCCAAGGAGGAGGGAGCTCGACTGTTCTCGGTAGTAACAGAGGGCAGAACGAGAAGCAATGGTTTCAAGTTACAGCTGGGGCGGTCCAGGCTGGATATTAGGAGAAACTTCCTTACTAGGTGAGTGGTGAAGCATTGGAATAAGTTGCCTAGGGAGGTGGTGGAATCTCCATCTCTGGAGGTGTTCAAGGCCCAGCTGGACAAAACACTGACTGGGATGGTCTAGTGGGAGTGGTCCTGCTTTTTTTGGCAGGGGGTTGGACTAGATGACCTCGTGGGGTCCCTTCCAACCCTATGATTCTATGATTCTATGATTTAACTAACCCACTATGTACAGTATTTAAACATACATTTTAATACCAGTCTTTGAATCAGAGACACAAGGTTACTCCTTCACATAACCATCAAGTAAATGCACCAGGAGTGGAAGGCAGCACCGGGATATTCTGAGCTATGCTGTGACGCTCAGGGATGTAGTCAGAGCCTTGGGACTTTTCATGGAAAGGGGGAACAGTCATGTCAGAGCAAAAGTCAACCTTTGCCTTGCCCTGCACACATCTCCAGCTGGCTTCACTGCCCAGATTTCAACCACACCCCCTTGTTGCGGAAGTAATCTAACTCATGCAGCCTCTGAAAGAGCCATCATAGTATTGTCAACTACAAACGTTCAATCCCAAAAGAGTCATGAAATTGTTTTTAAATCCTGAGATTAAACATAATAAATTGTGGGTCTTTTTATTTTCCTTCCAGCTTTAAAGCCCTTCATGGTGATGGCTTTCATGTCCCCAGTCAAGAGGACTAGAAATTTACTTAAAAAAAAAAAAAAGTGGACATTGCTACATCATCACATGACTACAGGAGCTGGGGCTTGAAGAAAAACACCACCGGTCAGACGCGTCGCTGCTCCGGGGAAGGACCCAGGGCACCAGCCCGGGCCATGTCCCCTGGCTGCAGGACACGCCCCTGGCTGGGAACATGGCCGGGAGCAGACGCCACGGCTGTGGCTGCAGCTGGCTGGGCCCCAAACCCCAGCCGGGGATGGGGACGGGAGTGGCCGCCACAGCCACGGGCAGCTGGGCCCTGGATCTTCAGCTCAATTGGGCTGGAAACCAGGAGAGCCAGGGCCCCTCAAGACCTGGGGCACTGGCGCCGGGATTCAGGGCACGGGCTCTGTGTGTCCAGCGCCAGCAACGCCCCTGCCACAGGTAACGTTTTCCAAAGCTTCTTGGTAACTTAAGCCTATTATTGTCAAAAGTGATTAGGATCCTAAGTCCCTTTGACTTTGGGGGATTTGAAGAATTAGTGATTTGGCAACTTTTGAAACTTACATTCTAACTACTGGAAGACTATCAATGAAATCATGAATGCAGGCAACAACGGACATCAACAAGGGCTTCCCAAAAGGTTCAGGACCACACCAGCCATGCATTTGGATTTTTTGTGGAAAATTTCTGCCTGAGATGCTTAGCTGCAGCCAAGAAGCACTCATTCCTGTAGTAGCTTAGAGTGGGCTTTGGGCTGCACTACTCTATGCTGGCTGGCTGTCTAGCAATCCTTTGTAGCTGATGTATGAACCAGGGATCACTAAAGCATATTGGTTCTCTGGCCACATTTCTTTTGGACCCATCCCCAACTGAAAGGGCAAGGAGGGTGCAGTTCTGTATGCAGTTCTGGTTGCACCACCTCAAAAAAAAAAAAGATATAGAAAAGGGTACCAAAAATGCTCAGGGATCTTGAACAGCTTCCATACAAGCAGAGATTCAGAAGGCTGGAACTGCTTAGTTTAAACAGTCAAGCAAGGGGGACATGATAGAGGTCTATAAAGCCATGAATGGTGTGAAAAAAGTGGCTAGGCAAGTGTTATTTAGCACTTCCTAAATCATGAGCTGGGGTCGCCCAGTGATGAGGATAATAGCCAGCAGGTTTAAAAGACGCAAAAGGAAGTACTACTTCATACAACGCACAGCCATCCTGCAGAACTCCTTGCCAGGGGATGCTGTGACGACCAGAAGCAAACAGGGTACCAAAAAGAATAAGGCCACGTCTACACATACAGCGTTGTAAGTGCACAGCTGTGCCTCTCAGCTTATGCTGCTTGCTGCGATGGGCTTTTTTTTTTTTTTGCTAAGTCAGCGGCAGAAGCTCTGTGCTGTGCACACGAACACTGACGTCAGCGCAACTTCTGTTGCTCAGAGAGGTGGATTGTTCACATACTGGAGCAACGTGAATTTTCCCAAGATAGTCAGTAGTGTAGACATACCTTTAGATAAGTTAACAGACAGGATCAGGGGTGCAACCCCATGCTCTGGGTGCCCTCAAACAGCTGACACTCAGAAGCTGGGAGTGGATGAGAGGAGACGGATCACTTGATAACTGCTTGCTGTTTGTTCCCTCTGAAGCATCGAGCACCAGTCATTGTTAGACGACAAGGTGTTGGTCCAGATGCACTATTCTTCTGACCCAGTACGGCCATTCTTACACACTTAAGAGCGGAGAATTGGAAGCGGGCCATTCTAGTTCCACACTCCCCAGGGATTCTTACATGCTGGGGGAATCCTCAGATAGCTAGTAACGCAATTTGCTGGAGCTAGGGGGCCAAGGACCTGTACTACTCTAGGGTTTGAACAAGGAGGACCAGTGGCTGGCTTTTGTTTTCTCTGGTTTTTACTAGGCTGCCATAGCACAACATTGTCAGCAGGTGGTGCTTCTGTACCATCTTTATGAAGTTTGCTGAGCATGATGAAAATAAAAGACTCCAGTTTTACTAACTCACCTGTGAGGAGCATTTTAAACTATGACCCTGGTTCCTGTCCCCATAGCCCATGGTCAGGAACCACTGAAAATGAGCCATGTACTGCCCTTGCCATAGGCCTGGGCTGCCCACATGGGCGACATGCAATTAGGTCAGAGCTGGACAAACCTTGGGCACCAGGTGGCTGTGACACCCAGGATTTTGCCCCAGCACCTAGGAGTGCTGTGAACAACCCTTGGCACCTAAGAGCCGCTGTCTCTTCCATGCCTTCCCTCCACCAAGCGCTACTGAAAGTGCTGCCATCAGCTGTTTATTTCAGCAGTGGTGCAGAGGGTGGCTATCTTTTGCATGCTGCTGAAAGCATTGGCACCCACAGCAGTTTTTCAGTGGTGGAGGGCCCTAAGTGCTGCACCACCTCCAGAGGAAGTGGTGCCCGGGGTCTTTCAGCAGTGGGGGGGGGGCCTTCACTGCCACACACCTAGGGACACCTCAGGTTTCGGGCTGGCCCCTAGGTGTGCGGCAGATTAGTCGAGGACTCACTTAAGCACACAGCTCATTTGCTATGTGGTTGGGCTCTCAAATCAAACCAGCCCCTTGTACATGATAAATCCAGTCCCACCACAACTGTGCTGGGGTAGCCACCCTAGAGTGCATTTTCCCGCATATTGTGAATGACCCTTGTCGCCTACACTCCTGCATAGAAAAGGAGAATCAGGTTAACTTGTGGTCCTTTGTCTAACTGTAACCTTCTTTGATTTGCCTCTTGCTACTTCTAAATGCCCAAGAAGCTCAGGAAGGTGGGCACATGCTGCTTCTTGTCCTTGCCAACACCAGGCTGCTTATCCTCCCACCACTCCTGCTGCAGTCCAAGAAGTGCGATAATCTCCGGGGTCTCTGAATGCAAAGCTACCTGTGTGAAGATTTGCAATGGTGATTTTCATAGAGTTTGAGGCCAGATCACCTAGTCTGACCTGCTGTGTAGCACAGGCCACTAAGGCTGCACAGTATCCTCGTACTAAACCCAACACCCAAAAGAGACCAAAGCACGACAGTCCAAAGGCATTTTGCACAGGAGGTGCCGAGGTGCTCCAGGGTCTAAGGCCCCAGGAAGGGCAGGAAAACAGTGAAATGAGACACACTCAGATAACCCTGATAACGGACCTCACCCACATGCTGCAGAGGACAATAAACGTCTCTCCCCACCACTCCATGGTCACTGCCAATGGGAGGAAAAATTCTTCCCCACCCCATATTGGTGATTAATGAGTAGGTGAGAAAGAACCAGGCAGCCATTTTGGAAGTGTTGAATCATCCATGACTCACTGAGGAAGCTCTCTTGGAGGATGTACTCCACAGTCTCCTGGGAGGCATGGATCACACTGGCAGGTTTACAGCCCTGTAAAGATATTCAGGGCCACAGCCTCAACAGGCACACCTCAGTGTAATGCCAGTGACGTGGCATCGTGCCAGTGGTGATGCATAGAGTAAGGGATGGCTGCCCTGATGCTCCCTGCCCTATTTAACTGACCCATTCCCCAGCCCCATTGCTACACAGCCTTCTAGGCCAACTACCTCTGTCCTGGTCTTTGTGGGAAGTGAGTCAGTCTGCTCTTTTTTAGCAGCCTCCTTAATCTAGCAAGAGCACAGATCTCCAGCTATTTCCCTCCTCTGTGCCAAACTCTCCACGGTTGTTTCTATTCCCTTCATGCAGCAGCCAAGGAAACTGGGCATTGGGCCTTTTCTGTGCTGTAGCTCCTCAAGGCTCCAAAAAGAAAACAGCTCACTGCTCTGGACCAGAGTCTCTGCAGCACTGTTAGCCACTAACAGCATACAGCAGCCTTATTGCTCGAGGAACCGCTCTTTGGGGAATAATCTCTGCATTAGAAGGATCCCTGGGCTACTCAGAGCTCTGGGAACAACTCTAACCCCTGGCCTCTTAGTTCTTGAAGTAAGGGGCATGCTGAGGAAGAGGGCATGAGCAAAGCATTCTGCCCTCCATCTATTCTCAGCCTATGTGAAAGCCTCCTGGGAGCTGGAAGTAGCTAGCTCAAAACAGAGCAGTCCTGACACAGCTCTAAAAAACCCCAGAGCTCTAAATGGCTCCCAGATGGCCCCAAGGAATAGGAAGAGGCTTACACACCTTTGCCAACCCCTTCTCCTTTCCTGAGCCGAACAGAGCATTGGGTCCTTCGCATAGCGCCTTGGTCCACTCAGGTACTTTTAATCAATAGCTCTTGCCTGTCTTAAATTGCCGCACGACTCCTTGGGGTTTTTTTTTGCTGGACTAGACTAACACGGCTATCCCTTTGGAAACTGAAAGGGTGGTCTCTGCCTTCACTCACCTATCTGACCCAGGGCCTGACCACATTGCATAAAACTCAGGTCAGCTGGCACCTGCACCTGAACCAAACAGCATGGCCACATCATCCTCATCTGCAAACAGTTGTACCTCCTCCCTGCTCACCTGGGTAACAATTTCCTTGTTTTCACCACCTCCAGGGGCTCTTTCCCCTGACCAGAGACCTTGGGTCCTACACCCCACTGTCCCCACTCCCTGGGCGTACTTAGCACGGGTCTCCTCTCTGATTGTGCACAGTATCACCACAGCCAGGGCAAGGGCCTTCTCTGTTGTCCCTGACCTTTAACCAGCTTCCTTCTCTCTCTGTCTCTCGCACGCACACACAGAAAGTCCCCTCTGCTTGGCTTTACGTCTGTTATTTTTGCTGGATACCTTAACCAAATGCAAGTCATTCCACCACTTTGCTCTATGGCTAATCAAGAAGCAGACACAAATACTCACCCCACGTGTCTTCCCAAAGCAGAGATCCAGTGTGCTACCCCCAGATGTCTGTGCCTGTATTAAAAGAGTACACAGCCCAAATGGCACACACACATTCCCAGGTGTTATGCCCACGATTGGAGCTGGATGTGAGGCCCCCACGCAACAGCAACAACATTATATGTTCGGGGAGCACACAGTGTGGGTAGGTTAAGCTAGTCTGGTTCAGAGACAATGGGAGGTTAGCCCATCAAAATAAATGTGGTCAAACCAACCTGCCAGTACAAACTGATCCGAGGATGATCACAGTGCTTTTAATGGAAGCTGATTGTAGTTTTAACAACATGGAGAGAACCGTGAAATGTTTTGCAGATTTCCTCAGGATGCACAGAGGTGTTGCCTCATTTCTCCTGATTGTACGGTGCAGCAGACCCCACAGGGCTGTTTTCCTGTTCACTGGAAAGATGTGGGGCTAGTGCCTACGCATAGATTCCTTAGCACTGCCACACTGTGGAAAATTGGTGTAACACATTTTTTCGTACTGCTGCTGTGGGACAACTGCTTAACAAACAGCTTAGCTAGCATCTCCTCCTGTACATTAAGGGCAACAGTTACTGGGCTAATAGATGTTGAATTGCCAATTTTTAAATGACTCCACCAGACACGAATTGGTTTGTGCCCCCCTGAAAACTGATAGAGAACTTAAATAGCATTCCAGTTCATTTACTGCCAGAATCACAGAGTATCTTCCACTGAAAATACACACTCATTCAGTAGTACTAGCAAGTAGCATTGACCTATGGGGACCCCAGAGTGCTGGGGGCTCTATAAACAACATACGACTCCCCTGCCCAATGAGCACACAGTCTAAGATGTCAGTGAGAGGAAACATTTTAAATTCTGATACATTGCTTCATTCCAACACATTATTTGGATGCAACGTTTTCTTGATTAGTCTTGTCTCAGTAGAAAGGAACTTGCTAACTCTCTGTGCAACAAGATTGGTAATATGCTCCCACGGGTAGGTTTCTGGCTTCGGAGGCTGCATCAAAATCCTCTCTCTTTTTTCCCTGGGAATTTGTACACAGTTGTCTACTTTCATCTTCCTTCAGATCCCTGCTATTCTCCTCCACCCCATCTAAATCTCTGGTCCAATTTTTAAAACACAGTCTATAATAAAATACACACTTATATGCAGCATTCCTGTGTTGGAGAGTGCAAGGCAGATAACTCTGTAAAGCTGCCAGCTGAATCCTTTACACACAGCAGGTGCCTGAATTGTTTGTCCACACGTCATAACTATGGGCACCAATTAGACACAAGCTTAGCTCAGACAGTTACACAACTGACTTGTTTGGAAAACAGACCCCATTGGTTTTCTCACTCCCATTCCCACCCATGGGGATTATTTTTAACAGGATACTTCAGTGTGGTTACCCACCTGTAGATTTTCCAGTGAAACAGCATTCTCTGAGAACATGAGTCACTTGTGCTTATGAACTTCCTAGTCCCCGCATGCACATGGCCAGGAGGCACATCCAGCTACAAACCTAGCTGCCAGGCTGATTTCTGGTTGTGGAGAACTGTTTCATGGTGCACAGACCATTGTACATTGATTAAGCTGGCAGCAATTCTGGGAGTAGCCTGGGCTTGACCTAGCCTAAGTGACCCAACCATTTCAGGAACCCTGAGTTCATGAAATTGTTCTCTCCAGTTCCATGCAGCCGCCTAGTAACGCTTTTAATCGCACCCTTTGTTCCATGTACGCGTTAGGTGCCTGACCGCTGTTGTACCCGTGCATTCTGGAACACCAAAAGCCTGTATACAGCCTAGTATTTTCAGTGGGAGCAGCAGGTTTGCAAGAATTTCCATAGACACAGCCCTATATTCTGGGATGGATTTAAAGAGATTAACTGACAACGGTTATATCTGCAGAGCATTCGGTTTCCTCTTCATCCTGACAGAAAGATGCCTTTGCCAGTCTGCATCAGAACCAAAGACTTCAATCCAGGGATTGCAACCAACTGGCCCAGTCCAGTGCTTGTAAAACACCTGGGATGGTGCTGGGTACACTTGGCACAGCTGTGCAAACAGGATTTAAGCCATCTTTCTGCTGCTCTGAAGTTAGGCCAGTGGAGGATGGTGGGCTCTAAGTTTTGCTGGCTAGAGCACTCCCAGGAAACCCTGTCGGCAGTGGATGGGGTGGGGCATGTAGTGCTCCCCTTCCTGGCTTGCTGCACAACCTGCAACCTTCCCACCTGCTCTCTGCACCCAGCGTGGCCCCTACATCACAGGGGAGAAACAGGTGACAAAACCAGCTAAGTCACCTTCTTACAAGTAAAGGCTCTACAGAACAGCAGAAATCCTCTGCAGCCTGCTTACAACAGGTTGCAGGTCCCTTTGTAGCACTCCAGCCAGCCAAACCTTAGCAGAATTCACACAAAGACATCCCACGGTGGCTATTCTCATTTCCCACCTTAAAGGGGGGTTAAGGATATACACGTCTCGCAGACACAGGTCACTTCTGTATTCCAGTGCTCAATGACAACTGAAAACAGTGGTTCAGAGACAAGAAAGCCCCACTGTTCCTGTTCTGTACAGATAACACGGCCCTTTGAGGGTTTGAAAGGTTTTGTAAGCAATGAACAATTAATTGGACCTGTCTGCTGCCTGAAAGGGCAGAACCCTTAACCCCTTTTAGCAGCTAGGGAACCTGATGCCCCCCCAGCTGATGTGAATTGTGCAAAGTCAGAGGCAGGCCTGGTGGGTGCTGGAGGCAGGAATAGGACCCAGGAGTCCTGGCAGCTAATCTCTAGCCCTATATATGAGCCAGCACCTCACCTTTTCTGAGCAGTTATGGTATAGGCTTGATAGTCTAATTTCTCTTTTACCATAGCCTTTGGGGGCATAGGAGGGACCAGCCTTTTAAAGAAAAAGGCTTTTATTGCAATAAGCTCTCCCCAGAACTCAGCTTCTGTCGTAACCTCCAACTCTTTCCCAGACAGCAGGGTACGGCACTCAGTCACGCAGGAGGAATGTGTGAGTGGGTGTTAACAAGATTTACACCTGTGTGGGTGAGAAGCTGCTGCAGCAATTAAAAGCTGACAGAAACCCTGCAAGGTTTCCTTATTGTACCGGGTCATAGCCACTGGCTTGGCAAAGAGCTTCCACAGAGCGGATGCAATAAGATGTAGCTGCAGGGGGCCATTTGACAAAGGTCTTGGATGTCACACACAGGCAGTGGCTAATGGAAGGACTCTCTGTCCATGATCGGGCCTGAAGACCTTTTAGCTCAGTGCAGAGCAATTAGCCCCAGTGGTGCGTTCCCACTCCACACGCACAGGCAGGCAGGACGCTTCAGAAAGTGGCTCCCAATCTGTGGGTTCTGACCACAAATGGGGTTGCGCCATCAGCAGATGGGGTCACAGCAATCCTTGGTACATGGAGGATGCCTTTTGCTGCATACAGCATGACCTTGTGTGTATGGTGCATGCAAGGTCAGACTGCGAAGAGCAAAATGATGTCCTCCATGCTGCCTGGGGTCTCAGAAGAAAATACTTAATTAAAATGGGGTTGTGATGTCAAAGTCTGGGAACCCCTGGCTTAGAGTATGTCTGTACTGTACACTTGATCTGAGAGTAGGCCTGCCAGTCTGCACAGTCACATGCTAGCTGGACTAGAGCAACAGTTCCCAATACACAAGTTCCAAAGGGGCAGCCGTGTTAGTCAGAAAGCAAAAAAAGCAAGGAGTCCTGTGGCACTTAAAGACTAACAGATTTATCGCATGAGCTTTCGTGGGCGAATATCCCACTTCGTCAGCTGCTTTGAAGAGGGAGAACTTACAGAACTAGATGAAAATAAACGCAGAGGAGTGGAAGGCATGGGTTCAGGTCATACTGCAACAGCAAATCAGAGCTTTTGTAAGGATTCAAACTCCAGGGGAGAGTATACAGAGGGAAGGTGAAGTCAAATTCAAAAGGGATAGCCGTGTTAGTCTAGTCCAGTAAAAAAACAAGGCGTTGTGTGGCACTTTAAGACTAACAGATTTATTTTTTGCATGAGCTTTTGTGGGAGAAGATCCCACTTCCTCAGATTATGTTATAATGAAAAGAATCTATAGTCACGGTTCAGCCCTGCTTTCACACAATTTAATTTGCACATTAGTGCGATTTTGTCCGTTTCTCTTTGAAGTCTTGATGTCCCATTGATTTTCTTGATAACCATCATTAAGTCATCAGTGGAGTGATTAGGAAGATGGAAGTGCTCAGCAACTGTTTTTTCTTTTTTTGTGTGTGTTGTGATTTCTGATATCAGTTTTGTGTGCATTTGGTCTTCTGTCCTTTTTGTCCAATGTATAAGGCTTGGGGGCATTTCCAGCACATGATAGCATAAATCACATTAGTGGATGAGCAGGGGAAGGACCCTTTGATGGAGTAGCTGGCTTGATAAGGTCCTGTGATGGTGTCTTTAGTGCAGATATGTGGACAGAGCTGGCAGCGTGGTTTGTTGCAGGGATATGTGCCTGCTTTAATGTTTCTGTTGTTAGGTCTGTGATTGCTGGTGAGTATCTGTTTAAGGTTCAGCAGTTGTCTGTAGGTGAGGAGAGGCCTGTCTCCCAAGGCTAGAGAGAATGAGGGGTCATCTTTTAAAAGCTCCCCATGGGGTGGGGGGTGCCAAAGACTATGAGAGGTCCTGGAGGTATCAGGAACATTGAGTTCATTTAGACCCCCACGACCGGAGCGGGGCATAGCCCTGCCAAGCCTCACACCAGCAGAAGAAAAGCAGCAGCCCCCAAAAAGAGCAGCTGCCCTGAGCTCCAGCCTGGCCAGAGAAGAGGAGCAGCCCTGCCCCAGCCAGGTGGGTGTCCGACCAGAGAAGAGCAACCCCGCAGTGGTGGGGACCAAAGCAGCCCTGCCTGACCGGCCAGGGTCCATCTCTGTTAACACCGTTAGGGACAGAAGGAGGCAGGGCTGCACCGGGAGGGCAGCGACAGCTGTACTGGGTAAAACTTCACTGCTAAATAGCTATTTACTTATTATTATGTTCGTAGGGGCCATACATGTTTGTGGCCAGCAGGGGTGGGAGGCTTAGCAGATGAGTGTTTTACCTAGTGTTATCTAGTCGGTCTTCCATTCAAAAAGGTTGGGACCCACTGGATTAGAGCTAGCGTCTGGCTGGGCTGGGAAGCTTGCTCCCAGCCCCGCTATACAGGCACCCTTACGCTGCTGATGCAGTGTTGGACTGGGCTCCTTGCTAGCTGAGGCAGAAGCTAAAAGCAGTGAGGGGAAGGAGATCAGAGATAGCAGGGATCTGGCTAATCTAAGACCCAGTGAGAAGGCAGCTGGGGAGACAGGTCTGGTTGAAGCCCTGAGAGGCCTATCTTTCTGGTAGGGCGAAAGCTCTTGCTGTATTTAAAACCTCTTTAACTAAAGCTGACAATAGGAGGAAGCTCCCTGCGAGTGAGGCTGCCACTGGGCTGTGGGAAGAGGGAATTCAGATGCCCTACAAGCCCTGGGAGGTTTATTTTGAGGGAAATCATTTCTCAGCTGTTCTTTCCCCAAGTCATGCTTCTGCTGACCCTGAGCGCACACCTGGCTCCAAGGCAGGACAGAGCAGGCCATGGTGTAATGCTGGCAACCATGTGATTACAAATACGACTCAGGGCCAGGAACTGGTCAGAGCTTGGGGCTGAGACCACTGACTTCCCGGATGACCCTGCCCCTTAATATCATCATACCTCAGTGTCCCACTGTGCTCAATGGAAACCACAAGCTGGCCACCCTTTGTAAGTCACTTTGGGACCCTCCTCCCAAGGAAAGTGCTGCTGTCTAGGAGCAAAGTATTGTTATGGAGCTGCACAAAGGGCTGGGAGCCACGTGTTTAAACACAGGTCTCCTGGGGAGTCCATGGGTGTGTGGGCATAGCCTGCTTGCCCCTGCAAAAATATACATTTAGAGATGAACAGAGCTAAGCTGGTGAGACCTACCTTGGCTTCTCCATCTCTCCAGCCTTGGCCTGAGCCTACTATGTTTGCAGGACTCCCTGCCCCCTCGCTGTTAATACCCAACGCTGCCTCCACTGAAATGGGTGGGAAGGGAAGCTACTACTGATTTCATTGCGAATAATACACTCAGGTCCTAAAGCAGAGCAAGAATCTGAGCAGAAGGAATTAGTCTTTGCAAAAGCAAAGCTGGTTCAAATTTAGCACCTGCTTTTCTGAACCTTCCTTCCAAATTCGAGCAGAAACACGGGCTCTTGCACTTCAGCCCTGGCAAATAAAGGAAGGTGTTTCGTTGTTCACCTCGTCTTTCGTATTAGTGGGCTTCTCAGAATGCCATTGTCCGTGGTCTGATTGCCCTTTTAAAACTGATCAAAGGCTTTAGGACAGAAATGATTTACATTAAAAATTACCTCACTCACCCCCTTGCTTTGCACCGATTGCTTTGGATTTAGGTGTTACGGGCTCATTCAATCACCAGCTGCGGAGAGCTGCCACCCAACTAAGAAGGAAGTTCAGCGCTGTGGATGGCAGAAAGGGGAGGACGACACAAGGAACCTGGGCTAAGAGCAGAAGATTAGGGCTCAGAGTTGGAATTGTGACCTGGATGTTGACAACAACGCCCTCCCATTTGCATGAACTCTGGGACTGGTCCCCTTGTCATCACCCAGAACAAGGTTAGCTGCTTAAATCAATCCATGTGAGAAGAGATCAGGGGATTACAAGAAAGGCAAACCCTGTATCCAGCACACTCCACGTCAGCAGCTATTTTTAGTGCAACACAAAGGAAGCTGGTCATATATTAGGGTTAAATTGTTCTTATGCTTCCCTGGCCTTCCTCTGTGGGGCAGGGCTGTGAGTGGGAAGAGTGGCTGGTGGCTAATTACTTATTGTGGGCAGGGCCGAACAATCAGTTCAGCAAACATTAATTCATAGGAAACAGGGCCTTTCCCCCTGTGTGTTATATGCCCATCTGTGGCCCCGATGATTCATTTGCATTTTCTCCTCTGTACTTTCACCTGATAGCATTTAAAAATACTTCATCTATGCAAAGACTAGTGCCTGTACAGGGCTGCTCTGACTTTGGGGTGCGGGTAGGGAAGAGGGACAGTCTGAACATGTCCAGGCTGAGGACCCAATGCTTGGGGGAGCTCCACTCTGTTCAGCACAAGACTGGAAGGGGCAAGTAGCCATAGCTTTATTTCTCTTTTATATACATGCTAGCCTGAGACCATCTTGAAGGTTGTTCTAACTTGTGTTGGCTGGTAACTGTCCCCAAAAGGCTGTTCCATCCTCTAAGAATCACCAGAACATGAGGACAACTGACTACGCCCCTGCACTCCCAGGCACATCCACTATACTAGGAGCTACACCAGTTTGACTTCAGCCTGCCCCTTTAGCCAGTATGCCAGCCTACACCACATTGGGAGCTGGAATGGGGCCTCTGTGCTATTACAAAAACCATCCGGGGACAAACTGTGCCTACAACTCAGAGTGCAAAGGTGCATAAACCAATGCAAGTCTGTTTTCTAAGGGCTCCATCTTGCTACTTATCACTATAGTGTCCAAGTACACGTGCAACTGCACAAGTAATTTGCACGGTCTTCATGAGATTTGCAGTTCCACACAAAGAGGAGTGGTTTTGCATTCTGTCATTTACACATGCAAATAGTCACTTTGCACAACCCAAAGTGTACAGCCGTTTAGTGACTGCATGGACAATCTCACGCCTGACCGTTGGAGATCATTTCCTTTGATGGGGCACAGAAATTCTTCAACATCCTTCCCAAGAGTTTATTTCCCCACCCTGTTCCATGGATTTGGCCTGGAGGGGATGGGCTGGTTTGTCCTGTGGGATCACAATATGCTGCCAAGGGTATCATGACCCAAAAAAGGTTGAGAACCACTGAGCTAGAGCTCAGGACTGGGTTACACTTGCTAATCTGTCACAGAGGTCCTGGGAGATTTTGGGCAAAAGTCCTCTCTCCTCTCAAGGCTGCCATTCCCCCATCTAGAGAACAGGGATTGTGCTACCTGCCTTCCAACAGCATTGTAGGCTTAGAGCAAACCAATCCCCCTTTCTATGATGTGCCCCATGGCCCCAAGAGAGGGCTGTCACACGTTATTTTCACAGCTGCCTTTTAAAAATAATTAACAGCAAAGATATGCCAAGGGCAGTGCCTAGGCAGGACTGTGACATCAGGAACAAGTCAAAGGCGGGCAATTCCATGGAGCACGCAGGGATGTTTTCAGAACATCCTCGGAAAACAGGCCAAGGTCTCCTGCCTGGAGCAGAGAGATACCATCTAAGGGCCCTACCCCCATTCTGCAGGAGTGAAATGTGGCTGTTCTGTGGCCTTGTCCCTTTGCTCTCATCAGAGCCTGGGCTGTTTGCTGCACATGGGGGATGGAGCAAAGGCTAGAGGGCCGTAGACAGCCCCCTGTCTGTCTGTCCCTGCTGTAAACACAGGAGAAAAGATTTCTCTGAACACTCCCCACAACAGGAGTTGCAGACAAAAAGGTCTGTATTCTTTCGCAACCCAGCCTCTCTTTTCCTTTTGCCAGCTGTGCTTGTGGTGCCTCATCCTGAGGTTCAACCGCCTTCCCTGGAGCAACACACTGGATGCAAATGAGCCCTGCCAGCCCAGGAGGAAGAACAAAACCACAGGAACAAAACCGTTCACCAAGCAATCCTCATTTCCAGCAGCACTGAGCCCCCAAAGCAGCCTCTTTGTGTTCTCACTGCACACACCAAACATGCCATGGCTTAGCTAGGCTGTGTTCCCCTAGCTGGTTAAGGTCCAGGCTATACAGTGCAGCCAGTGTGTATCCATGCGAGGGACAAGAGGCTCCCTGGCAGATCTGTGGGATAGCCAGGTCCTAAGTCTGTAGCTTGATTGCCCACCCTGAGACGCTAGCAAGGACCAGCATGGTCTGTAAGCTGCCGTTCTGGAAGACAAACAAGAAGTCCTCTGGCACTTTTCAAGACTAACAGATTTATTTATTGCATGAGCTTTAGTGGGAGAAAATCTCACTTCATCAGACACTTTGAAGATGAAGTGAGATTTTCTCCCATGAACACTTGCAATGAATTTCTTAGTCTTTAAAAGTGCCACAGGACTCCTTGTTTGTTTCGTTGAACTAGACTAACATGGCTGTCCCTTTGGAACATCTCTGGAAGAGGAGCCAAAGGAGTCATCCCCTACCATTGCCTGTACAAACTCCTCTCAGCTGGCAGATGCTGGTTACCTTTCGTCCCTTCTGCCCTGCTGTGAACCCACTTCACGAGAGGCTGAATGGAGGGTTCACGTTGAGGTGTATGCTACTGGTGGACAATTGTCTAAAACAGCATGTCATTATGATCAGCAATGGATGGATCAACCCTCAGCTACCCTGAAAAATGAATTTCGATCTATGAACCACTGCAACAGCTCTGCTTCTCTGGGACAACATAGCTAACAGAGCCCAGGAGCAAGTGTGGGATCTGGGGAGTGACAGCGCTGTCAGGGAAGCCTGGCTCTGGAGCAGATGCATAGAGGAATTCAGGCTAATCCAGAGTCAGCATCTTTAGGAAATACAGCAAAACCTTGCCGGGTATGAAGATTGACACTCTCAGCACAGACGTCTTCATCCCAGGACCCTCCACCACCCCCTACGAGGAAATCATCTCAACAATGCAGAAGATACTCTTCATCTTCTGGGTGGAGGGAAGTGGGAGGAAAAAAGGGGTCAGGGACGGAGACATGTGACTGCAAAGCTCTTGTCAAACCTCAGTGATTTGGGATGTTATCCCTTGCCTTGCTTCTGTACTGCTGAAGTTGCTACTCCAGGCAGCAAATTAAAGGGGGGGGGGGGGAAAATAGGACAAAACAAACACAAGCCTGCTTCCCCGAAGAGATTTTTTTCTCAAAAAGGGAGAGGAGCCAGAGAATCCATCAAGGCCATTAGAGGACTTTATATTGCTATTGATTGGATGTCAAAGGAGCAGATGCTATACTGACAGGCAGCATTATATCACCCTAAAATAAACAAACTGATCCCACAAGAGCGTGGGCCTGGCTGCATTGTGTGTAACTGGAACACAGCCAGAAACTGGATCGCACGATGGTCCTTCAGCACATTATGACTTGTGACATAAACCTTCCCTCATTCTGCCCACCTGTGCAGCTGACAGCCTGAGCCCAGTCAAATCACTTAATTCTCCCAAGCTAGGTTTTCTCATCTCAACAATGCAGAAGATACTCCCCTTTTTCATCTTCTGGGGGGAAGGAGATGGGAGGAAAAAAGGATCAGGGCTGGAAACACATAGGTGCAAAGTTCTTGTCAAACCTCTGATTTGGGATGTTATCCCTTGCCTTGCTTCTGGACTGCTAAAGGTGCTACTCCAGGCAGCAACACAAGAAACACCACCACTTGTAGGGGGTGATCACTAGGTCAGGATTCAGATGCCATCTCTCTCCACCTGGGAACTTCTAATCACTTTTTACTGAGTGCACAGAGCTGCATGTTTCTCTTCACTGTCCCTCTGCTCTCCAAGATACAAAAATGTCCAAGTCCCAATTTTCCATGGGTTACAAACTAAGCCTCCCCCAGCTGAGCCAGAAATCCTTGGTGAGCCATCCACAGGAGGAAGTGGTTGAGCCCCAGCTATCTCACAGGAGAAAGTCATTACAATCTGTAGTGACACCAGTGGTTAGGGGAGTCTAATTTGTAGCCCGCTGTTGCAAAGGGCTGGACCTGTAGACGTGGAATGTCATTGTTCACTAAGCATCAATGGCACCATTTCAATAGAGCAGCTCTGCCAGCACACAAAAAGGTCCTCCTGCCCTGCCCCATTCCTGGTCTATGTGTTTATGATAAGACCCAACCAAACACTTCTTTGCCAAAGCTTACGGCCTTTCAAACGCAACAGAAATTTTCCCCTCCTGCAAGAGCAGAGGCACCAGGAAACTCTAAGGAATCAGAAAGACAGCTGCTGCATCTTCTTTGTAATGAAAATATTGTAAAGTCTCCCATTGATGAAGAGTCTCAAAGTAGTTAATCAAGACTCTGCTCAGAAAACTGCTCCCAAGGCGACTGTGCACAGATAATGGATAAGGTATAGCAAGACAAGGCTATTGTTGTATGATTTATTATGCTGCGGAGAAAAAGCAAGCTACCTGAAACTTGAAATATGACAGTGACTTGGCAACAATGCAGGCTTTAAGGCAAAGGGCCCTTCAGGGGAAGTTGGACATTTTTAGACTTGGGGTTTTTCCCCCTTCTATCAAATATTTTGTGGAAGATGTCACAGAACACAAAAAAACTCACCCAAACAAGCAAGATGCCACTAACAGGAAGCTGACTTCAGGGATTCTGCATCTTTCTTATTTCAGAGATGGATACACATAAAACTCAGCTCCAGAGACAAAACTATCCCTCCTTCCCTCCCAAGTCCCAGGGAAATTAGAACTGAAATGCACAGCTTAGAGGCATCTTTCCAGAAAAGGGGTATTCATATGCTTCTCCTCTAAGATTAATCAGCACCAGGGTATCTCCCTCCCATGTAAAAGCTTTTTAAGATGTATATGAAAGAATCACATGCAGATACAGGCAAAAATGCTGTATCTGACAGAAAGGGGTTTAAGTCCTGATCATGTAGTTGATCTGAGGGCCGCATCTGAAAGGAAGGCTTCCTGGACTTTGTGCCTGGCAGACAGAGAAGTCTCCTCAAAGAGTGCAGCCACATCTGATTATACTTTTTATCAGCCAGAGGAACATTTCTTCTTTTGCAATTTCTCCACCTGAAGTGGGCAAGCACCAGGTCACATTTCAACCGGCCTCATGCCTTCTTAAATTTTCTCATATTTAATCCTGAGGACGCAGAGAAAGTTAAATCCTACTAGGTGCAAATGCCTCACTCAAAGAGATTACCTGTCTCAGGTAGGGTTAACAGATGTCAGGCAAAAGGAGGACATGTCCTCCTTTTTACCTTCACGACCTCCATCCGGCAGGCATTTTAAAAATACATGATTTTGTCTCACTTTTTACTTACAGTGTATGTATGCTGGAATGCCCCGGAACACCCTGTTTTTAGGGGCAAGCATTCCAGGTCCCCCTAAAAACAGAAGAATTACATTATCACTACATTTTCTCCACGTGCCCTCCAATGTCCTCCTTTTCATGCTTTGGTATCTGGTAACCCTGGTCTCAGGCGCCTGGACGCTGCACCTTTCCGGTGATACTCAGGCTGTTGACTCCAAAGACATAGGCAGGACATGGGCCTCAGCTTCCCTACCAAGCTGGTTTTTCTTCTGCGGGATAACAAACCTCTTGAGTTTCCCCATGAGTTTGTATTTCCTTTAGTGGAGCAGTTTCCCACTGTCCCCTGATAGGCCAGTGAACAAACCATGACTCTGTAATGAATCAATAGGACACCTGCGTAGAAAGAGGCAGGAATGTCTCCCCTACTGTGTATCATCCCACAGATTTGAAGTTATCTTCTATGCACATGAAAGGTGCAGGGTAGGCAACCCAGGGTGGCAGTACCAGACAGTTCGAGAACCAGCCCACGGTTACCTTACTACCTAAAGCCATGTTTGGAAGAGTTGATAGAGTGTGACAGACTGCAGCCTTGCCTTGCCCATTCTCTCTCCTCCAACCAACTTTGTCCCTTCTCTGAGGTCATGTCAATAAAAAGCTCTCACCGTAACCGGACTAGTCAGCACCTAGGAATGATCTCTGGGCAATTACCTCACCTGTTCAATGTTACCTGAACTATGAAGAAACCACCACATACAGAGGGATTAAGGCTCAGCAGAATATTTCTGTTACTCATTAGTCCCAGCAGATCACTGTCAGAAACCTTAATGGTTTCTGAGAATGTAGTTTCCAAACCACCTTGAGTCAGAGAATGTGGTTTCCAAACCACCTTGAATCAGAGAATTAAAACTAAGCAAAGCCCCTGGGAACCAGGTTCCAGGAAACAGGCCAGCAACAAGATGAAGTGGGTGGGTAACAAGACATGCTCCTAATCCGACTCAAGAACTTTAAAAGGAAGTGCCACTTTCAATAGAAGCATTCAGATTCTTGTAAGTTTGAAGTATATTGCTCCATAGAAAGAGTGACGTGCAATGAGTGGGAAGAAACTGCCTTGAAGGAGAGAAAGTGATTAACTGTTTTCTCCTTTATTACCAGTCCAGTAACTGTTCTTCAGCATGTGTGTGGCACATATACATTCCCCTGCAGCTCTAAGGGCTGGCATCTTGTCAGAGACTTTTACCAGAAGTACCCCATAGGAGGCACATGAACCCCTGCTTCCCCAACCATTCTGTTCTCCAAGTGACTGGGCACATGTTCCTTCCACAGAGGAGACTCATCAGCATTTCCCTCACAGTCGGAAGAGTTACGATCATCTGAACAGGGACTGCCAAAGTTGGCGTCGCCAAGAGGCTTTGGTGATGGCCTAATGAGTGGGATAAGTACACAGACACAGACAGGGCTGCCTTGCAGAGATCTGCTATCGGAACATGGCTCAGGAAGGTTCATGAAGTAGAGCAAGTTCTAGTGGAGTGGGCCATTATTCTTGATGGAGGAGAAACTTTAGCACGATTGTAGCAGAGCTTAATACAGCCAAAATCCAAGGTGAGATTTTCTGAGATGACACTAGTTGCAGCATAGGCTATCGAAAGCCTGGGAGAAGTCCTGCAAGGTCGTGGGTGCTCTTGGTAGAATGTCAAAGCTTTATGAACACCCAAGGTATGAGATGTTTCTTCAGCTTTAGAAGAATGTGACTTCAGGGGAAAAACACCCCCCAAACAAATGGTTTGGATAGAAAGCTGATACACTTCCTTAGGCATCATAAATGTAGGGCGTGGCTTAAGGGAAACCTTGTCTTCTTGGAAGACCATGAGAGGAGGGCCAGCTAGGAGATCTCCAAGTTCTGAAATCCCCCTTGCAGCCAGAAAGACTGAGATCCCAGACAGGTTCAGACAGCAAAGGGAAGTGTCAGGATTCCTGAAAGGGCTGCTCAGCAAGAGAGAGCAAGAGAAAATGGAAACCCATAAAATGGCAGACATAATGCAAAAATGGGAGCAGCTGGAGTCCCCCTGAACTAATCCAAAGGCCTGAATTTCTCTACATGTCTGCTTTACAGCCAGGTTTCACTGACAGTGCTGTCATTCACCAGCTCCCACACTTGCCCCTGGGCTCTGTTAGCTATGCTGTCCCAGAGGAGCAGAGCTCTTGCAGTGGTTGACAGATCAAAATTTATTCTTCACGGTAGCTAAGGAATTTCAGAAACAACAGATTGTCCAGCTCATCTGTAACCTCCTTATGTTGGTGTGATAAATTTTGAGATTTTGCCCAAACTGAAAGTCTCCATTTTGCAGTATGTGTAGCTCCTGTAGATTACTTTTCTGAACCTCTTAGAAACATAATTTCACCTCATCCATGCTATGAGGTGGATACTAGCAGTTGGGATAATGACATTTACCTTGGGTCTGGCAGAGGAGATCCTTGACCAGTGGTAAAGTCAGGCATGGCCAAATTGCAGCTCACAAGCCTCATGCGGCTCTTGAAAGAAAAAGTGCAGCTCACAGAACAGCACAGCAGAGAGAAGCGTGGCATGGTCAGGGACGGTGCAGAAAAGCACGGCATGGTTGGGGATGGCAGGGAAGCAACGGCATTTTTACTGTAGGCCTAGTTGTCATGCTAACCTTAAGTAATTAAGACTCTGATATGAGTAGGATCAATATTTGCCCTCTTTTTTTACAATAAAATTAAAGTGTGCAATGAATTTTAAACTTAGTAATTTTGGAGTAGGTAAAAGTATATGACTATATGCCTCAGTGCAGCTCTCAAAGGTTTAATAATCAACTTGTGTGGCTCTTGAGTTCCCTAAGTTTGGCCACCCCTGGGTAAAGTCATTGATGACAAGATGGGAGAGCTGGCGTAGGTCTTTGAACCCATACTTTTAGGATACAAGACAGTAAGTGTAGTAAGGATTAATGCTGCTTTGTCTCTTTTCTGTTTCCTGAGTACTCTTGGAATGAGAAGAACTGAAGGGAATGCATACAGATGATTGGACAAAGGGAGAAGGCAAACATCTGTGATGGAGCTTAAGCTCTGGTCTACTCCAGAGAAAACTCTTGTGCACTTGCTTAAGGTGGTTGTGAAGAGTCTATTGCTGGGCCCCCCCCCAGCAGTAGAAAATCTGAAGGAGAATGTCCTTGCCAGGTGTCCATTTGTGTTGGTCTATGAAAACCCTGCTGAGGGCCACCATAAGTCTCTCATTCCTGGAAAGAGAGACCTTAGCAAAACATTGTGATGTGTGCATACATTCTGTAGGAGGAAGCTTTCTCGTGGAGTTGAGTTCATGAAGTGCAGTGGACAAACGTATACCTGCAATGGAACACATGCACACATTCGCTCAAAGGAGAAGGAAGAATTCTGGCTTGAAACTAAGATGTTAGCTGTTTACTTCAATGTGTGGGCACTTGAGGCCTTGAAAGCTGCAGTAGATAAACATGTTCTCATTTGCTAATTGAAACAGCTCTCTCCACTACCTCTGAAACTAGACTGAATCCAGGGAATGGTGACAACTCTGGTGTGGCTTAAATCTCCCAGTATTGTTTATTGTCATCTCAAGCTCAGATTGAACTAAAACTCCAACAGCAAGATTAAAACAATATGGCAAGAACCTCTAGAGCAAAGCTGTTCTCATACAAAATAATTAGGATCACCTTCAGTTACAGCCCAAGAGCTTCAGAGTCTTGCAGAACTCACATGGGTATGCCAAAGAAATTAAGAATCATGTTTAATTAACTCCCCTACTGTTGAAGTGCATGTTCCCTTAAGGAAACGCAGACGTGGCACCCTGTGAGAAAAGCAATCGAACCACATGCAGTTGCAAGTTAGTACACTATTTATAACACCTGTATCACTACCTAATCTGATTAGGCAAGCTCCTTATGTATTACACACCCAAGGTCTTTCCCAGACCATCTGCATCAGAGCCAGAGTGTTAAGAGAGCATAGGGCAGAGATGAACTGCAAGTATAACCCCAGATTTGGGACACTCCGTGTGTAGCTTCTGCCATGTCACTTACCAACTCTGCCATCGAAATCCCCTCCCAGGCTGCATGTGAGGCATTATTAGCATTTAGTACAAGCTTTCTCAGAAAGATGCACTATGGTAGTACCATCTCTGCCGAACATACTCTGCTGTTTCCCCAAAGATTGCAGAGAGCAAGCCATCTCTCTCTCAATGAGCAGAGACTCACCACTATGGGAGCGTGTAGGCAAAAAGGTTCAGATGGGGAGTCTGAGACATTCTGCAGCAGTGGATAAAGATCTTACTTAATTCAGCTCCAACCTGGGGTGGGCATAGCTTATCTTGAGGAACTTTTCTTTTAACATTAGAACAATCTGAATACTTATGAAAGGTTTCAAGAATCTCTTCTGTAAAGACAACTTGGAAAGCTTCCCTGCAGTGTCCCATCAATGTGCTTCAGTCCCATTCTACCTCAACCATCTCTTGTAAGGAGGCCAGGAGTTCTGTCTGTTGCCTTGTGGCTGCAGCCAGTTGTCAGAGGTATCTGTTCACCAATCACTAAATACTAAACTCATTTCACCAGGCCATCAGCCAGCCATAAATTGGTGGTATCAACATCAACCAAATCGAACCCAGGCTACTAACCTTGCAACTAGCCACCTAGCCTGCAAGAATCTTTTCCATATGAAACTGCTTCATTTGAATATTAAAAAAGCAAAAAGTCTGCTGCTATTCCTCTTCGGGGCCTGAGAGGTTGCTGTCTCTTCTCTTTGCACAGGTGCTCAAGAGGGGGGCTACAGCTGCTTAGAAAAGGAGCGGAGAATGCCTGGGGGAATGACTAGGCAGATGTGCTGGACCACTAGTTATTTCACTGCTACCTGTGCTCTGCCATCTGTTTACTGTAGTCAGCTGCTGTCTTATTGTCACTTGTATGTATGTTCTCCAGGACAGTGGCCATCGTGATTACGTGTCTGGACTGTCCCCAGCACAGCTGGCCCTGATTACAGAATGAGACCTCTGTACCCTGCTGCAGTAAAAAACAAACCACCACTGGGCTCCCTACCCAAATGCAAAAGCCTGAGGTGACCCAGCAACCTCCCATTTCTTTTCTGTTTGTTGACATTTTGCTGTTATAAAGGCCTACCATTCAAGGTACACCCTTCTCTTCCCATCCACATCCCAAGAGACACAAACCACAAGCTGTCCCTCTTCCCAGTAAGTGCACACAACATGAGACACCACTGCAATTGCTTGGTTCTTGAATATGCAATTTTTCTTTTTTTACTGAAAAATCATTCATAAATTAAATACAAAAATGTACAAACATGGGTAAATAAATGTCATGATACAAAGGATTGCTTTGCTGAAAAGTGTGTGTGTGTCAAACACTACAATTCAGTGCAAACATGTACCCTGGGCACCTCTTTAAAACCTAAGAGTAAGCTTAAAAGCCATGCTGATAGACAGATACAACCTGTGGTTTTAACTTCACCTCTGAGGGCGGGTGACGAGAAGTGTTTGACAGTTGCTCAATTGGTAAATTCTTTATCAAAGAGGAATTTTTTTTAAAAAAATGAATCTTAAATAAATATTTCAGCAAATAAAACCCCACGTCTTGTTAAAAAAAAAAAATAGAATCAGCACTGGACACTTCCTGACTCCAAGCCAGCTTAGTAGACAATGCTGATGTATAAGGAGTGCACAATTGGCCTTGTTGAATTTCAGCTGCCAGAATAAAATACGTATAGTTCTTTTCCTATGAGAATTTTACACAATAACACCACATGCGCTTGACAGAATGTTTTAACAATTACATTGCTATACAATATTTGACTTAGCTGATAAGATTAACAGTGCACATTTGAAGATATTCCACATTTTAGAAAGAGGAAAATACTCAACCTGACTGAAAAAAGAAAATGCAAAAAGAGTGACATTGATTAGGTATGAAATGGGCCCTTCCAGGGCAACCTTAAATGAGTGCATTTCAGAGTACAGGTAATGCCTTTTTTGTTCAAAACACAGGGTGCAAGAGATGGAAAATATACATTAAAGACTGAGGATTCAAACTAAAATATAGTTTAACATCTACTCAAACATGCATGCACAGTTCCTGTGGGGAATTGAGACCATATGAAATACATTCCATGTTTGAAGCACCATTAAAGACATCAGTTTCTAGCAACATTTCAAGATAAAAGAAAGAAGGGGGAGAGTCAAGGTTCAGCACTTGAAGAGGGTACACAAGAATACAAAGATCAAGAATCAGAAGCAAGAGAGAGTCTTTTATTGCTATATGTGCCATTAAAAAAAAAAAAACCTATAAATAACCTTCAGGGAACAATTTTAAAGCACATGTATTCCAAGATTTTAAACCTAAATTACACAGTTACCAGCACTATCAAGGGCAGATGCACTGTCCTCTCATGCAGGCTGATAAGATCTACATAACAAGAACTCCATGTTTTCTAAACTAAATTATTCTCAGGAGGCAAAAAAGAGGCCTGGTCAATCACACCCACAGCAGATGTGTATGGGGATCATATGTCCATGGAACCAAGAAAACAATGTAAACCATAAGAGTTAAAGAAACAGAAGGCAAACAATGCAATAAAAGAAAGTTAAAGTACTTTTGAGTTTAAATACTTGCAATCTCTCTATATAGATACATAAAAAAAGCAACCCGAAAACACTTTTACCATATAGAGGGCCAGTAAAAGTGAATCTGTACAAACTGTATACTGATTGATTGGTTTTAAACCAGAGGGGTAAAAAGGCACAACTCAAGGAGAACAGTTCAGAAAAAAAAGCCTAGAACAGTAAAACTGGATGGGGATTCAAGTTCTTGATACTCATGTTTTTCTGAACTAATCTGAATGCCCTTTATTTTTCTCACTGTAATTTTATATTTGTGGATAACTCTGGCTGACTATTTGTACTTGTGCAATGCTTTCCCTGGCTAAGAATCATAGCCAACGGTCCACCTACACTTAGAATGTACATTAGTTCAGTGTACTGTTCAATTTACACAATAAATAAATCAAAATATTATTTCATAAAACAAAAAAAATTACATTAGCAGAATCACTATAGAATGGTGTTAATTTAGTGGCAAATTCAATAAACTGCACCTGACTGCCCAAGACTAAAGACAATGACTGAGGAGGGAAGTTGAGATTTTTGGGATGTGTGCTTGGAGACCAGGTTGGTGACATTTTGCTCTTGGGGTATAGGGTTGAGGTGTGCGTGAAAAAAAATCTAGACGTTAAGTTTGCATTTTTCATCACTATGAAATAAAGGGCAATGAGCAATAAAATCCAATAGGAATAAAATGGAAAAACTCCATATGAAATACAATTTACACATTATCTAATGCACAATGATATGAACTGGATATTACGTTCTTTCATGAAGTTTCCCTTATCTCTTCCTCCCGCCTCCTCCCCCAAAAGCCCTCTCCATTTCTGTAATAAGCTATGATGTGGCTCCACATTTCTGAATCCCAGCATCATATTCACTAAGGCCTCTATCCAGTAAACACTTAAGCGTGTGCTTAACTTCACATCAGTGGGACTACTCATGTAAGTAGAGGGAATTGCGTTATGTATGTATTTGCAGAATTGGGGCCTGAATAAGTGACCTTAATTATGTAAACCTTTAGCTTGAGTTCCAATTGTAAAGGAAAATAAAAAAAGAGGCAATTTACACAGCTTACTCACACTTCTTCAAGAAGCGATTCTGTTCTATATACTTCAAGCAGGTCATTTTAGAAAAACCACACAAATGTAGAAGAATGGCATCATCATAAGTTCCTTTTGACCTCCTCTTAGGCAGGTGCCTATTGGATTGCTTCTGGCACCCAAAGTCAAGAAGTCAGTAGAGTCATTCAGCCAAACTGGTTTCATGAGAAGAAAGCATATTAGATCACTGTTGTGGTATTGAGATTGTTGGAGGAGATAGAATGCAGAGATGAGAACAGCAGGTCACACCATTGTTCTTAAAACCAGAAAATGAGTCAAGTCACCAAACTTGCTGCACAATCGGGTGCTAGTACAGCAAAGACAACTTGTGCGTGCACTTTCCATTTTATTCTTCAAAATACTGTGATCCTTCGTGTGTATTTCTTGTCCTTGGTAACCCTATAAAAGAACGTCTAACATGTTGCTTTCTTGGCGAAGGGCAAAGCAAACGTATTGTCTCCTCTCAGTATTCATTTACCAGAGCCAGCTCTGGTGTCAGGTTAACAGTTATGTTTTTATACAAGGCGTCATACGTAATGTTTGGAAAGTAGTTCAAGTTATTGAGACCATCCAGGACTTGCCTCTCTTTTGACTTCCTCAGTAATGCATACCTGTTAAAAGAGAACAAAAAGATGGATGGATGCATCTACTCCTCTACACTGCTCAAGTCTGACAAAATTTAGGCTGGAAGTCACTATGCAGTCCCAAGAAGAACAGGAGAAATCCCTCCTGAACACACATACCTTAAGATATATGTATAAGAGAACTCCAGCATTTATTGATGTAAATATTTAACACATTTTTCAGAAATAAAATTTTGACCCACCATATGGAGCGATGCGTAGCACAGATCAAAGTAACAACAGTGTTGTTCTTCTAGGCTAATAAGTTTCCTGTGTGTCCAGTGGATGGGTACAGTTTTGTCAAACTGTCTATAGGCACAGAAATGTGGACTGGTAACCCAAAAATTGACATGAGGCAGCTGAATGACACAATACATTTTCTGCATGTATGACCCTATACAAAAACAAGATATGGGCCTTGTGACAGAGAATTTACCTTCCAAGTGAGACAGAGTAACTGAGGGAGGGAGGAAGACGAAGTTTTGTTGTTTGTTTCAATTTTTGGCAAAATAAGAGTGCTCAACAGCAGGCGCAACTCACAATGGACTACAGGCAGGGGGTGGGAAGTTGGCCAGAGGAACTGAATTTCAAGAGAGAAGAGCAAGGTTCTGGACACCTCATTTCAAGGCTGGGGGCAGCATGGAGAAGATTTACGCAGGTACAAGAAACACCATACAGGACGTGAAAAGGAACAGGTGGGAGAAACTCCTATCTTGGTACTTGCACTGCCTTCATTAGTATAATATTTCAGCACCTCAGAAGCTTTAATGCTTTTCCAGGGTGTTAAAGTAGATGAGGACTCTAAATGAGACACAGTCAAAAACTGGAATATGGAGGTGAGGAGTAAATGTGATAGGAGCAATAGGAAGATATACATCTTCAGCATGTTGGATAGACTGATGAGGGAGGAGAGGCCAGAACAGAGGAGATTACAGTAGCCCAAGCAGGTGAAAACAGAGGCAGATGATATGAGTTTTTGCAGTGGGTGTGAAAAGGAAAGAGTGTGCGCGCACACACTCGCTACAGAAAGGATGCAGACAAACTGGAGAGAGTCCAGCAAAGGGCAATAAAACGATTAGGAGGCTGGAGACAAGAGGAATGAGAAGGGGATTGATAGCAGTCATTCACTACCTGAAAAGGAATTCCAGGGAGGAAGGAGCTAGGCTGTTCTCAAAGGCAGCCGATGACAGAACAAGGAGTATGGTCTCAAGTTGCAATGTGAGAGGTCTAGGTTGGATATTAAGAAAACTTTTTCACCAGGCAGGTGAGAAAGCACTGGAATGGGTTCCCTAGGGAGGTGGTGGACTCTCCAGCCTTAGAGATTTTTAATGAGCAGCTTGAGAAAGCCCTTGCTGGGATGATTTAGTTGGGGTTGGTCCTGCTCTGAGTAGGGGGCTGGATTAGATGATCTCCTAAGGTCCCTTCCAACACTAATCTTCTGTGATTCTATTCTGAAGTGACACATCAGAGATCCTGAAGAATGGAGAATTTCTCTCAATACTATACTAATTTCTAGAGCTTGTCCAGACTGGGGATGCACCATGACTGCTCCCATCCATGTCTGACAAAGCTGTTTATACTGTCACTGATTTAAAGTACAGCTAAGTTGCACCAGGGCTAATACCAACTTTTACTCATATACACTAGGGAGGACCATTAATTATATACAGTGGTGGCTCTAAACAGATTGCATATTATACAAGGCCTTTGTCTACTGAAAACAGGAGGCAAAGGGCCAGTGTTAGTGCAAAGCCTTTGAAGGAAGTCAGGAAGCCCATGTCCTTCCTCCCTGCAAGCTTTACACTTCACAGCGGGCCCCTCCATTGTTCAATACTGTGTGACGCGTAACCTCAGGTAACAAAGCACCTCAAGTGACCGTTGCCAAAAAAGTGAGAGCAGTTTCCTGGATACATGCTGACCGACCATCAGCGTACAAAGATCCAGACTGGATGAAACAAAGGAGGCCCTTCTAAAGCGCTCATTGCCACGAAACTATAGCCCTCTGATGCTCCAGAGAAATAGAACAATTGTGACGTTTTCCATCGACACTGACCTTCTTGCACAGAGCATCGAAATGGTAGAAACTTCTTTTCCTCACTTTAATCTGTTTGGTAGCAAAATGAAAACTAGACCAAAAGGACAATTTTTATCTCTACCAAATGGAAGCTCAGAGAGCAACAAAGTTGATGTTGGAAAGAGGCCCAGAGCTTAATGTGCTGCTGGTTCACAATCCGTGATTGAATTTACAGTTAATTCTGAAAGTATTTGCAGGGTAAGCTTTGTGACTTTCTCTTCTAGACCTCTACTCCAGCAGCACCTCTTTGCTGTCAGTAATGGACAACGCATTTGCCATTTTAGATGAACAGCTGCAGGATGTGAGGTGCTAAATCAAGTAATTGTCCACAAATACATCGTTCCCTCCAGTTCTGTTACACCAGAGCTCCACTCTGCTCATATGGGAAACTGGGGAGCAGCCTTTGTTGCATTTATGCTTCCAGAAACAGCTCTCTAGGCCCTGCTGGAATGCCCACCCCAATACACAATCCAATTCTTTACATCCTCTTAAACACAAACAAAACCTAATGATGTGGAGCTTTTCCTGATTACTAAGCACACTGTTTTAGCCAGCTATAAGCTTTGTGGAGGGGCAATTGTTTTGTTACTCATCTTTACAGTCCTAACACAATGGAGCTCTGATCTCTGACCAGAATTCCTGACACTACTGTAAAATAAAAATGAAAATCAGAGTTAGATGGAAGAAAAATCTTGCTCACTTTACATTGAAGATAAATTTTATTTATTCCTAGTGCAGCTGTGTTTTACTCTACGTCAGAAAAATGAAAAGGAACAGGAAGCTAACAGGCTATTTATTCTCTCAAATACAAATGAGGCAAAAACTGCTGTGAAGCCCATGTTAAAAAGTGTATTGCTTTTACAATGGAAGCTACCTGCATAACGCACATACAAGAGAGCTGGAAATCTCTCAAACAAGGCCTGCCAGAAACAGGGACAAAGGTTGTTATAGTAGCCATAGCACCCACACTGTAGATCCTGTTACAATCCCTCTTGCAGGCCAAGCAGCGCTGGCCTGATTCAGTGTCTGCAGAGACCAGTACAGGTTACCAGCTACTCCATGAGCATTATATTTTCTTCAGAGTACAGAGCTAGGACTGCAACTTGCTGCCAATGGGTGCTATGCTGTCAAAACCTGCTCTTTTAGGTAAGATTTAGGAAGAGCAAAAATCACTAAGGGAGGATCTTGGAACAGAGTCCAAGGTATTAATTACCCCAGATAAAAATCAGTGTGGGTAATTACTTTCTACCTCCATGCAGGTCTGATTAGAACCTTCCTGTCCTAAGACTGTCGTCAAGAAGTTCTGTGTATTATGGAGGTAGCTGCAGTGAGCCCTGTATGAAAGCTGAGATGTGAAGTGTGTGAGAAGAGACCATAAGAACATAGCAGCAGCCACACTGAGTCAGACCGTGGTCCAGCTTGCCCTGAACATTGTCTCCAGCACCAAAGCTTTAGAGGGAGTGTGCCGAACAGGGCTATTTTAGCAAAACAAACAAGGAGTCTGGTAGCACTTTTAAAGACTAATGAATTTATTTATCGCATGAACTTTGGTGGGAGAAAAATCCCACTTCATACCATTACTGGCTTCTGGTAATTAGAGGTTTAGTATCACCCCAAACACAGTGTTATGTCCCCAACAATTCTGACTAATAGTCATTGATGGACCTATCCTCCATGAACTTACCTGGTTCTTTTTGTAACCCAGTAATACTTATGGCCATCCTATAACAAAGAATCCCACCAGTTAATTGTGCATTGTCCAAAAAAATTATTTTTGTGTTGTATTAAACCTACAACCTATTAATGTCAGTGACCCCTGGTATTTGCATTGTGTGAAAAGGAAAATTTCTCTATTCACTTTCTCAATACTATTTATGATTTTATAGACCTCTATAACAGCCCCCCTTACTCATCTCTTTTTTAAGATGAACAGCCCCTATCTTTTAGTCATTCCTTATATGGAAGTCATTCCATTCCCATCATCATTTTTGCCACATTTTTCCAATTTTCTTTCAGTTCCACTGTGAATATTCTCATTTTGAGACAAGGCAACAGGAACTGAACTCAACATTCAAGGTGTGGGCCTATCGCAGATTTATACAGTAGCATTATGATTTTTGGATCCTTCAGAAAGAAAATCTCCAATAATAAAAAAATCTCACTTGCCTTCCCAGGAACTGCACTTCGCCTCGATGGTGGTGCGGAATTGACTTGTATTTCCCAGTGTCACCTTCTGGCCGAGTCACCGAGTAGCCTGCATACTGCACCCTGAGTATTACAAAGATTAAACTGACAGTTGCTTTTGCTCCAAATTCAATACTTGCCGAGGTTGAACAATCATAAGCCACAAGAAACTTATTGTCTGTAGGAAGTATGAGTTTCCATCAGCTAGCTGAATAAAGTGGGAACATTTCAACCAGTCCAGGATTTTGGGCAAACTAAAGCACTTGCAGTACATAAAGTTTCAATGAGAAGTTCATCTGAGGATCAGTTTGACATCAACATGAAAAAAATGGCCAAGGTCAACAATTTCACAAAGTTACCTATGACAAGAGCTAATGCTACCTCACTCTGTTATGAGCCTCCAATCCAATCTGCTTGAGGTTAGATTCCAGTCTACTAAATCTTCCCATTTATCAGCACACCACAGGCATGACTGTCTTTCCCCTTCATGTGAAGAGGGATGGAATAATTCTAGAGCAGACCTCAACAAATCAATGTTTCTGGTCACCATGGCAACCAGTTTTGGTCACCAGAGGACTCTCCTTCATTACATTTCTGCAGTGGAGCTGGGTGATAGGCTACTAAAAGTAAAAGAGCTGGCACCCAGCTGTGAGACAATTTTGTCCACCCCGCTCTTGAGCCAATCCATAGTGTTTGAGGTGGCGAGGGGCCACTTCCCTTCACATGTTACGTAAAGCTCATCTTCGGCAGATGATGCCTGAAAACTACTTAACAAAGTAAGATACAGTTTCGAAGCCAGTTCACAGCTGTGGGCAAAATATACATGGCTTTATTTCACTGAGAATACAGCAGGCAAAACCCAGAGGAGCTTTCACCGCCAAGATGATCAGTACTTGAACTGTACGTCCAACAAGCTACATCCCCAATCCCAGCAGCCAGGCCAGCCAGTACTGAACTAGCAATAATGACAGTTTGTGCTGCACGCATCAGATATTACAAGTCTGATGCAGTTACAAGAACTCATTGATGAACAGAACTGTCACACCACAGGAAATTCTGCATAGAAGCCTGCCTAGCCCCATCCTGTGAGAAGTGGGCTCAAACCAAGACATGCATCAGTACCTGTTCCAAAGGTCGTCATCCTCTCCTCCCCAGCCCCAGAATGCATTAGGAAAGCCATTGATTTTCTGAAACTGTTCCACTGTTAAGCCGCTTACTCCACCAAAGAACTCATTGTAAGGAAGCCTAAATAAAAGAGAACACATTAGTGAAACCTGTTGTGACCACACTTGGCACAGGTCAGGGCTGATGCAGTTGCCTGCTCACAGCCTGACAGAGCAGCCATTCTCTTGGATGTGGCTGAATTAAGCCTTGAGCTACAAGGACGTTTGCCTCTCTATCTCATTATGTTTACTTGCACAAAATCTGGAAACCAAACTGATATTAATCTTTTTAAAAAATCAAGCTATTGGCTTTTTATCCATTAGTGCACGAGGGGGAATACAGGTGCTTACAGATACATATATTTATCCAGCTTGGCTGCAAAGTGTCTTGGCATCTGTCCACATCCATAATAGTTACGGTCATTTTCTGGTATATGATCCACATCATGAAAGATCAGACAATCCCAGTCCAAGTCCCTCATTGCTTCCCGAAAACCAATATTGAAGAGCATGGCTCGGTTAAAAGGTTGGTTGCCAGCCTAGGAAGCAAAGTTATTACTTATTTATTGAATTGCCCCTAAAAAATATTAGCTACTTACACAGTGTTGCTATAAATCACTTATTCAGAAATCAGGTCCCAATTAAATACTTGAAATGGCTAAAAAGAAGGTTATGCTTATTTCATTTACCTAGAGTTCCTATATATTTTAAGTTCCAAAGGGACAGCTGTGTTAGTTTAGTTCAACAAAACAAAGAGGGAGTCCTGTGGTGCTACTGAAGACTAATAAATTTATTTATCGCATGAGTTTCGTAGGAGAAAATACAACTTTGTCAGATGCTTTTAATAAATTAATTTTTAAAGACTAATAAATTTATTTATTAAGTGCCACAGGACTGCTTGTTTGTTTTACGTATTATAAGTGTATAAAAGCAAAAAAATACGAACTGTAATTACAACAGTCTGCCCAGGTCAACCCAAGCTATGAATTCATGCCGATAAATGAGAAAACCCAACTCTGATTATCTTTCAGCTGGTCTTTTCCCCAAAAGCCCAAGGACAAATGGGTTTTGAAGCATGCCTAAAAGTGATTCAAGACATAGTATTTGAGTGGTTTCCTCTGCGTCTTTGAAGCAGATTCCTATGTACTTAGAACAGAGAAACTTAACCCTATCTTCACAAGTTACTTCTGCCCTCTGCCACATGGACGATCAGGCATGTTCCAGTCTTTGATCAGGTCAACCATCCTCCCCCACAGCAGCTCCACACATATACACAGTAAGTACATGTTTGAAAGTCAGTCAGTCTTCTCTTGGCCTCCTACACAAACTCAAGAAAATAAAACCCAAGTCTCTGTTTTTCTAACCATCTTGCCCTGGATACATGTCTGAACAAACCTCACTTATTTTAAGATACTTAAATTTCCTAGAGGCTTTCAGAGAGTGCTTGTGTCCAACATAACATTCTGGTGAATGACATATTGTGAGCCATTAGGTACTGTACACAGTGTTAGATGATAATCTTTGAAAGCCTTTGGTCTGTGACTTGGCTGATAAAAACCAAACACAAAAGACACACTTTGGGTATTTGCTATTGTTGTGCAATAACTGGAGGCAGAAGACAGGAAATAGCCTTTTGCTGCCCAATACATCCCACATATAAATCAGTTACACAAGAGCAAGTTTCACATTCCAGTGATTATGTCCACTGGTCAGAGATTAGCTGGAAAAAATTAAATTGCATCTAGACAAGAAGTGACTTACTTGCTCGATGACATAAAATGCAAACTGTAAACGCTGGCGCTGCAGCATTGGAATAAGGTGCCTAAAGAGAACTGGAAGATGCTCATAACGATTGCGGAATGGGATCAGGATTGCTACCTACAAGACGGAATACAGCAGATAGTTACGACTACATCTGGAAACCAGCTGTCATTTGGACAGCCCACAAACTTTTAGCTCAGGACACTGGGTTTGTCTGAAGCCAAGAATATGTGAGTTTACAATCACAGGACCATAGACTGTGTGAAGGGAAAAGGACTAAGATTTAACCTGTTTCCTGGGGCTGCTATGCAGGATTATTTTATAGCGTGACATATAATACGTAGCACATGATTGTGAGGCTATTCGCCCTCATGCCTCCTTTAATTTGTCCATTTCATAACGCTCGCTTTTTAAAACAAACTAGTTTGGAGAGATGAAGTTTCTTTCAAATCTAAACTAAATTTCATGCTGGGTCAGAAGTGGCAGAGTGACTGCACTGAAAACTTAAATCCCCTACCAACTAAAAAGGCAGAATATGATTCTCCTATACTATACTGTTAATGTGCCTCCACCAGGGACTCCATTAGCAAACAAATTCATGGTCCCCCAAATCACGTAATCCTTGGTCTTTTCTAAGGCAATTCTTGCTCAAAACCAGAAATAAATTTTGGTGATCTGAACACGGGCATCAGTCACATGGGGCACAAGCCCTAAGCTTCCCAAGGCAGTGCCCCAATTATCAGCCCTGGCAGCAGCAGAGGCACACATAACCTGCCTGCCACAGCAGTGAGGAGCTGCCGGCTCATCCCCAATGCTGCACACAGCCAGGGAAGGAAGAGAGCTGGAAGGAAATTTAAATCTCTCCCCCTCCTCCAGCCCAAGCTGCATGTGCAGAGATGGTAGCAACTCTGGGGCCCACCTGGTCCCCACTAGGTAAGGTGGAGGGAAAGAGGGATGGGCAGCTCCAGTCCACACGGCTCCCAGAGGTGGCCATGGAGTGTGCCACAGGGACCCTGGGCTCTTTGTTGGGGCAGGGGACAAGAGGTGAGCTGCAGCCGGGCCTGCAGGTGGCAGCCCAGAATGGGGCTATGCGTGGGTGAGACCCCAGGCTGGAGCAAGAACCAGGCCCGAGCTATGGAGGGAGAATGGAGGGGGAGGCCAGGTGCAGGGCACAGAGCTGGGAGGGGCAGGAGGGAAGCACAGGGGCTGTGCACTCTCTTTTTTTTAATGGCGCAAAGCTCCTGGATGTGAATACCTCTCAGCTAAGAACTAGAACTAATTCATTACGCAAACCACGAAATGGCTATCTGCACACACAGCACACTTTGGTCACAAATCAATCGAGTTGGATTTGAAATTACCCTTCTGACCTTGGAGTCTATGGGCTGCCATGCTCCCCATCCCACTAGCAATACACACCCCTTTCCAAAACTTCTTGTAAAAGAAATGAAGGGGAGAACCATCTGTTACTAGGTAAAGAGCTCCTGAAGCTACAGGTTTATAGAGAATTGCGTTAGCCAGACAAGAAACGCTGTGTTCCAGGCAGACTTACATTACTTGTGATGCAACTCAAGATAGTGTTTCGTAGAACAGCAAAAAGAAACCATAGCCCAGTTCTTGCCATATCATTCTGTTTTGTACTGAACAATGGCATCATATTACAATGGAACTTGGGGCTGTTCTGAGGCTACAATTTACCTTCCAGCGAGGCAGGCAGTCATCAGGTTTCCAGTGGCCTCCTACTTTGATAGCTGGGTCTTTAGAGAATAATTGATGGATATCTTCCATTCTGATTTCACTCATATTTACATCAATTGGGCCCTCTGTGTACACAACGGAAAGAGAAGCATAAAAAGAGATAAACAGTCAAGTCCCAGCAACAGAAAATGCATCTCAGGTTTGTCACACCCTTCAGCCTCTTGGGTTCTACCTTATCAATGTGCACAGTTCTGCTCACTTCACTTTTCATACTTATTACTAGGCCTGACTGCAAAATGGATCTTATCCTGTCACATATAAAAGAACTAACTAGAAAATACTGCCACAGTACCCCATGATTCCATTCTCCTCCACAGGTTGGACTCCCTGCTTAGACAACATCTCCCATGATGCACTATGGTCTTCCATCTTGAAGAGAGGCAGTGTTTCTTGAGAAGTCCTGGGTGTGATGCACAATGGGAGTCCTAGTCTGACCACTGAGCCCAACATCTGGATGAGAACGGGAGCATAAGTAGGAATCTACCAAAATCAGTCTATTTTGGTCGATTTCATGGTCATAGGATTTTTAAAATAATAAGCTTCATGGTTTCTGATATTTAAATCTGAAATTTCCTACGTTGTAACTGTGGTGCAGGGAGCAGAAGAGTTTCTTTAGGGGCTATGGGATTACCACCTTCATGTCTCTGCTGTTGCCGCCTTCAGAGCTGAGTGGCTGAAGGGCCGATGCCGGCTGGCACTAAGGTCTAAGCAAGCATGGAAATACCACAAGATGCCACCCTCACTTCTGTGCTGCTGCTGGTTGCGGTGCAGCCTCCACAGCTCGGCTTGCAGCCAGCAGTAGCTGAGCTTCTTGCAGCCAGATGTTCCTGCAGGTGGATCTAACTCGGACCCAAGAGCAGCCCTCACAGGAGAAGAGGAAATCCTGTCCCCCCACAGCCCATCCAGGACTAGCAGGTGGAGCTCGGTGCACAGTAGGCTAGGGCACCCCCTGCCTTACTCCTCTCCAGCTCAAGGCTCAGTGCTCAGGAGCTAATGGGACCTTGAACTGTGTGTGTGTGTGTGTGTGTGTGTGTGTGTGT
>ML682026.1:14780422-14830118 GCA_007922195.1 Podocnemis expansa
TGTGTGTGTGTGTGTGTGTGTGTGTGTGTGTGTTCACCACCACAGCACCCCCTGGACCACTGGGTGCTGGGCTCTTACCCACTGGCCCACCTGTAAGACTGGGCCTCCCCTCTCCACCCCCTTCCATGCCATCCTCACCTCTGTGCCATGCCTTGGTGGCAGTGCTGCCTCCAGGAGCTGTCGCTCTTCAGCCACCCAGCTCTGTGAAATCTGGTCTCCCCTACAACAGCCAGACTTTACAGGACAGGTCAGATTTCACAGTATGTGGTGTGTTTTTCACAGCCATGAATTTAGTAGGGCTCTAAGTTTAAGGCATTGTGGCAGCATTTCCAAATCAGAATCATTTGATTCATCAATGAAGAAAAATCAATCTTCAGCAGAAAGACATTTTTCACAGGAAAGATTTGCTTCTTCAAAAGTCAATTTTTAATTTAAACAGTGGACAAAGTTTTTCAATGAGCCTTAGTTTCCCCTCTCCTGACTTGCATTTGGCTTCCTAAAAGCCCAACTTTCCACTTAAGTCATTAATTTCTGAACAGAGCTCAAGGAAGAAACTTTTGCCCAATAAAATCCAGATTAGGATTTTTTAAAAGGATCATTTGGCAGTCAGCTTCATTGTGTTCCATTTTTCTGTTTCTGGGACTCGTCCAGTTTGGTAAATTTTAAAGCAACCCCTGTGCAGAAAGGTAAGGACCAGGCACGTCTTTTGTTCCCTGACAGACACTATGGAGTGAATGAGTTCTCGCTAATTCCATCTTTTGATTAAAATTTGCCAAGTGATGTATTTGTAGTTGATTAATTTCAGGAGTCTGTAAACAGAGTTCCAGCATTTGTGCTTGCAAAACAGTACTTCTGTTCATTCACCACCCACCTAACATAGGTAAATAGAAGAAGGTGCAGTACATAAGTCAGGAGGCAGAATAATGATATGAGAACACCATCTAAAACATTCAGGAACAGACAACAAGGCTCTGGAGTGCTAAGGTAAAACAGTGAAGATGCCCCTACATGCTGATGGCTGGGAGATGAGGGATAGTCTACTTATTGCCAGCACAGCAGCCAAATTCCCACTGTGCTGTACGTCACACTGGGCTGGTGCATAATGTATAATAAAACAGAACACTCTTCCTACATCCTCTCACTCCAAAAGGAAGGGCTGTATAGGCCGTAACCTGGAAGGATTGGGGGGGGGGGGATGAGTCATTGCATTACTCACTCATAGAAGGGAGTCTCTCGGGACAGGTATGGTTTGGAAAGTAGGTAAAATCTTCAGGAAGAAAAGTTGTGGTTTGCAGAAAGGTTTCACTGTGGTTCATATCAAGAGGATAATCTAGGTGGTGAAAGAAAAAGCGACTTGAGCTACAGATTTTTCATTCAACATTTTATTCCTAAAAAGCCATTTGGCTGGCTATTTCACAACTACTGTGTACTCACTGGATGTCAACTACACCATACTGATGCATCCTGAACCAAAGGCATCTTCACACAGCTTTATTCCTTGATAGGTCATGATTATCAGACTAGAGTTTCTTGGCCTGGCCTTTTCAATAGACAAGGCACGCATTTAGGAAGAGTCCCCACATTTCTGCTAGACACAACAGCTGAGGCTGAAAAGATCACAGGAGAGGCACAGGGGCCGCATTATGCAAGTGGTCCGATTAGACTATCGCAACAGTCCTCTCTGGCTTTGTAACCTATGAACAATATGAGCTGTATCTTTCCTTATTAGAAAAGATCAGGCTGAAATAGTAGGTCAGCCCTAAGGGGAATGGTTCTATTTAATATTTTGTAATCTCCCTGTGACAGCAGTGAAGGAGAAGCACTACTTAGGTCACTCCTTTCCTAGGGACATACTTCAAAACTCCATCTCCAGACCTATCCTCCAGGCCTGGGAATTTCTCTCATGAATGAACAGTTGCATACCTTACATAATTATATTTTTCTCTCTCTTTGGGTACCACTAATCAAAAAACAGTGTTAGCTGCAGCCTTTTATTCCGCTAACTAAAAATGAAAGCTGAGAGGCTTCAATCCGTCGTGACAGACTAAAGAGCATGTTTCTCCAAAGCAGCTCTCTTATTTCTCATTTAAATAGAAACACATTCATCACTTAGTTTCACTTATTTTTAAAATGTTCTGGGCCACCAAGAAGTGAGTTTCTCTTTTCTACAAACAACTGATGTTCCATTCTTTTCCAAAATAACAATTTCACAAATAGCTACTCCAAGCAACTGCTGAGATCAAAGGGGAACAAGTTACAATTGCTTCCAAACATTAGGAGATAATTCTACATTACTTATAGCAAACTAGACACCTAAAACATTAAACTGTACCTCTCCTCATCAGTTGAGGGCTTGAGGATCAAGACATTCTCTGTAGAATCTGCCTTCTGAGTCAAATTCATGTCACTTTACAAATGAGGAAAAAAGCCAGAGGACTGGGTTATATGCCTGCCCCTTCTCACTTCATGGAGTTATGGACAAGTCATGTAACACCTCTTTGCCTAATCCTGATAAAGCAGAGGTCCCAAATTGTGTTAGGTGCTGCGCAGCAGTCCCCATCCCAATGAACTTACAATTTAAAGTACACTGTATGACCCAATAACATCATATCACCAGAATGGATTTGCTTGTTGGACACTAAAACAGTGTGGATATTTTGTTAAAATTTTTTTCTTTAATTTAATTATTTTTAAATAAACCCTTTTAAAATTAACATGTGAATACCTAGATTTATTATAATCTATTACAATCATTTAAAGATACGTATATCACACTAAGTCAATGAAGTCCTCCCCAGATTTTACATGGTGTTTGGGTTTTTTTCAGCATATACCAAAAAAAGAGCAAAAGATTAACTTATGTCAGTTCAAGCCTTAAATAATATTTCAGTGCCATGTACTGCATTAAACACCTGTATTTTTTCAGTTGTTACAATGGAGCCAATTTTAGTATTTACATTTTTCTAAAGCAAGTATCTGAAGTGGGTGTTGTGTAAAAAACCTTTTGCCTCCATTACTTTTGGTTCAGCCTAGCTACTAAGTGAAGAGAGCAAAAAAAGCAAGGAGTCTTGTGGCACTTCAAGATTAACAGATTTATTTATCACACGAGCAGATGCTTTGAAGAGGGGGAATTTACAGAATGGGATGAAAATAAATGCAGAGGAGTGTAAGACATGGAATCAGGTCACTCCCCTGCATTTATTTTCATCCCATTCTGTAAGTTTCCCCTCTTCAAAGCATCTGATGAAGTGGAATTTTCTCCCATGAAAGCTCATGCGATAAATGACTGTTAGTTTTTCAGTGCCACAAGACTCCTTGCTTTTTTTGCTTTACTAGACTAACACGGCTGCCCCTTTGGAACTTGGTAAGTGAAGAGAGATTCCTTCCTTCCTCTGGACCAGTTCATCCAAAGCTGAAAACCCAACTGGGAGTTCAAAAAGCAGAAAAATCTTACTTTCTTTTTCTAATCCATGAATAAAAAACAGGTGGGAGGGGATAAAATCTACTAATTCTAAAAGCTTGAAAGTCATGGGGCCAGATTTTGAAGGTATTTAAGCATGTAAAAATGCAGATAAGTTCTTCTGAAAATTCAACTATGCACCTAAAGAAGATAAGGGCTTAACTCCCACTGATTTCAACTTTACTGATTTAAATGAGAGTTACGCAGGCACCTAATCTGCTTTAAGGACTTTTGAAAATCCCATGAGACACCTGTCTGCATTTGTAGGCGCTTAAATACCTTTTGAAAATCTGGCCCATAGTGGCTGGAAACATTTGTTAAATCCATTTTAAATGCAGAACATGCTGTTACAAATATATCTTATATACACTGTATATTTAAGGTAGATTAACTAAAAACAGTTTTAAAATGCCTATTTTGTACATTTACTTGAATTCACATTTCTACCCAAACGAAGCTTGACGCCCATCCAGAGTGGGGAAAAAAATATCTAGTAAATAAAAAATGCTTCATTTATATTTTCTAACAAAAAATGTAAAAATTAGTAATCTGAATAAGTGTGTAAGATGCATAATTGCTGAAATATGTACCTATAGATACAATGTAACCTCTAACAAAACAGTCTTACTTTATTGTAAAAATACATTTGGCTTCAAATCAATATGTTTTAATGGTTACACCAATTGAGGAAAATGAACTTTTCTTAAAGTAACTAAAGTACAAATGCAAGGTAAAATTAAATCAGTTTGATTTAAATCAAAGTCTCCTGCCTGCTGATTTAGATCATGCTGGAAATGGGTGATTAAAGTAACTTTAGATTAAATAAATCCACCCTGAACTAAATTAACTACAATGCACTATTTCTGTACTCCATGCTCCTTCTACTATTGTATGTCATTCCCACGTCATTAGCTCAGTTTATCAGAGAAAGTGGTAATTGCAAACTCTTGTTCAAACTAAAAGCAAACAAGGCATCCTGTGGCACTTTTAAAGACTAACAAATTTATTTATCACATGAGCTTCCCTGGGTTAAATCCTACTTCAGACACATGAAATGGAGATGACAGTAAAAAGGGGAGGGATGTATAAACGCAGAGAAGGGTACAGAAAGGTCAATTCAGAATTTTTTCAGCAATCCAAGTAAGTTGTTTGAATCCAAAACAGTTTGGAGTAACAGATAAGAAGGTGGGAAGGTTAAAAGAGTTAAAACATCATCTTTTGTAATGACTGAGCCAATTCAAATCTCTATTGAGTCCCAAGATAATGGTGTCAAATTTGCTTTATCATAACGGATTTTTCACCTTCAGTCATTTATTATTTAAACCAGAAAGTGAAAGAGGCCATCATGGAACTGCAAACACTTACAGCCCAGGGAATTTTATTAGACTCTCGATGAATCAGTTTATTAGTGGCACTTGTTGTTACTGTTATGAAACAAATTTCCATTAAAATTACAGTAACAATACACCTTCTATATCTTTCAACACTTTGCTTAGGTCTCTACAGACAGTATTTTGTGCTGCTTTACAAAGAGACTTCACTCTTTCTTTACACCTGGAATCCACAGGTATTGCCTTTGGTGTTTGCCAAAATGCAAAAGGGACACATTATAAAAGCTTCAGTTCATTAAACAGGTACTTGGTAATAAACAACTTCAACAACATTTACTCAAATCGTACCTTGCTTAAGCAGTATCAATGAAGGTACACAGCTGAACGAAGGTCATGATATACCAGCCCATTCCAAAAAGCACTGAGGATAACACATAGTATACGTCAGTGGTTCTCAACCACTGGGTCAGAACACATTAGCGTCGCCACAGAGCAGTACTTGTGATGTGAAAAGCTAGGAAGATGGCTGGATTCAGCCTGTGGGGAGTGGGCTAGTGCATGCTGTAGGGTCATGATACACCACCAAGTCTGTCGTGACCCACAAAAGTTTGAGAACCACTGTTGTAAGTCACTGGTTTACAAACTTTTTCATTTGTGGGCCCCTATACAATTTCAAATGGCGGCATAGAGTCCTTTGGAAATTCATCCTGTGGACCTCTAGCATAGAAGTCTTAGACTGAAATCTGACAAAAAAAGAATTCAACTGTTAATGTTGTACATGCTCAGAAAGGTTGCAAAACTATAGGCTTCCATAGTAACAATGCCATGTCTGGGTTTTGGCCTTTAGATGGGGGTATTCATGTATTTTTGACGGATCAGAAAAAATGGATTGCCTTTTCTGAGAGCTGAAACTTCATTTGCCTAGTCACCTTTTATGGGCCCCTCTCCAATAGTCTGCAAATCCCCAGGGGTCCCTGGACCCCTGGTTTAAAACCACTGGTCTATGCCAACGAGCACAAAGACAACCAGGTCTCCTGCTCAGCAGCTAAGAACTCCCTGTGTTCTACAGGATCCTGTTACTGTGCCAGGTTGTTTCATAACAACATTGTTCTGAAGTTGTACCACTAAGAAGGTGTTAGGGAAACAAGGTGGTGAGGTAATATCTTTGACTGGACCAAAAGCTGCTGTGTAGTATAAGAACCTGTCTTTCACCAGCAGAAGGTGGTCTAATAAAACATATTACCTCCCCTACCTTGTCTCTCTAACATGCAAGTACCAAGATGGCTACAAAACACTGCAAATAATTATGCTAGTGAAGAAAGACTTAATATAGTGGATTTGTAGCACAACTCAAAAATACAGTCGTCTGGTTTGGAGCCTATTCTAGAGAGAGATATTTTCTTAATATTCTGTAAAAAGAGAGTACAGTCTACTGTTACGATCCTACTCTCTATTTCATGCGTGGCCAAACTGTGGCTTGGGAGCCACATGTGGCTCTTGAATGAAAAAGTGTGGCTCACAGAAGAACGTCAGCAAATCAATTTAGTAGGTAAAAGTACAAGGCTATATGCGTCAGTGCAGCTCTTGAAGGTTTAATAATCAACTTGTGTGGCTCTTGAGTTCTGTAAGTTTGGCCACCCCTGCTCTAATTTATACAAACTCTTACACACTGCTCTCATCACCAGATTATCCACTTGCCTTGCAGATGTGTATTGGTGTGACTAGCATGCATCTTATGAGGCTGTCCTCCTCCCTTCCTCTCCTCAGGGGGGTGACTGCATGGTGACTTTTTTCTTCTTTTAATTACAGGAACACCATGGTGTATGTTTATATTAGCAAAAACAAGGTCAAAAGAGGTGTGCCTTGGAACAAAAGGTGTCAGGCATTCCCCACTGTGGGGAGTGCAAATAATTAAAAGGGGGCACAAACAGAGCTCCATTGTTCTCTAGAGTCTTCACTTTCATTTAAAAATAAAGTTTCTCATTGTTATGGTCACAAAAAGCATGAAAAATGTCAGAGACAGGAGATATCTACTAGGGCTTACAGTTAGTCAGCCTGATACTACCGCTCTGAGGTGGCAACAGCCTCACTCAGTTCAATGGGTGGGAAATCAGATTATCAATGATAGTACACTGGTGATGTTGAGATTGTTAGCCATTTCACTGTTCATATCACACAAGAGAGGAGAGGAAGTGTAATACAAGATCTGCACCACTCTTTCACAAACTGCAGGATCCCAAAGACCCTAACTAGTGAGGGGTACAACATATACATAGAAGATGAGTAAGCCTTTACCATTCTATGGATCAATGGAGAAAGGAAGGGATTAACTGGGTTCCTTTTTCCTTAATAAGTAGACAACTTTCAGAAGTTTAGAAAAGTCTGGTTTAACCTATTTTCACATACTAGACTGAACATCCTGACTTGCCAAATCCAGTGGAAAATCTAGTCTTTTAAGGAGGTGGTGGAGACTGTGGCAAAGCTACCTGTTCTTTTAGTTACTTGAGAATCCATTTATATCACTTGGTCAACAATGTAATTTTGGGGTAGCAAAGCTTTAGAAAGGCTGTGACCTATCACACACCACAGCAAATCTCCCTATTTACAAACATGAAGCAGAGAGAGGACCTGGATTTCATTCATGAAAGAAACACTTGTCTTACAACACTCTTCCCTCGCTTGTTCTCACTAGTGAAGCCCAGTGAGGGATTAGACCTAAGGAGGTGCAGTGCTTGTCTGAAACTCACTGAGTTGTTCCAGCCTGATACTGCATGAATGTTGCTCAAGACTTTTGCAACAGTGACTCACTCATTCTGTGTTAAAACTGAAAGGAGAGGTTTTAGTGGGACATCAGTCTACCTAACTCTTACTTTTAAAGAGAGATCCTTTCACTCTTCATTACAAGTAACCATTTACACTTATTAGGCCATTTCTACGTGGGAAAAGGTTTGCCAGTCTAGCTTACACCACTTCCCCTGAACAAACCAAGCTATAAAAACAAAGGGTTTTCTGCAGACATAATTGTGTTTATATTAGGGATTCTGCTGGCACAACTACATTGGTCAGGACAGGGGCAGGGGACAAAGATATCAAATTAACTATGCTGGTAAAAGCCCTACATGATAACTCCAGGACACTGTATATTACTTAGACCAACAAGAAAATTCTCTTTTCTAAATTATCCTTCCCCCATTGCTCTATTACTCCATCAAGAAAGATGGGTGTAGGAATTAAGTAGACTGTTTTGGGAGACCCCTTCTCCAAGCTTCAGTTTAGCGGAGCATGCTCTGGGCCATGGAAGAGATGGAAGCAAGGCAGACACTGCTACGGCAATTTTATTGTGGCACTGCCACCAACTGCCTGTTGGGCTTGGGTAATCTAAATTAAAACACAATTGAAATGGTCCAAGAGGTGAAAGGCACCTAAACCCCATCCTTTGGTCTATAAGTTTTGTTGTGTGTGTCCTAGGAGCATAGCATAAAATTGCCCTGCTTATCTAAAGAAAAAGATAAAATGCTGAAGACCATATTAAGAGAATAGTGAAGGAAATTTTTTGAGAGATTTAAATGTATGCCACTTTTTGAGGCAGAAGATGGGCATGTAGGAAGAACAATTTGCTTCAAATGGATAGCAAAAATACAAATACATCTAAAGCTGTCAAACTAGCTTTGCATTATTAAAGCGGACACTGTGTAGCAGTTTAAAAAATAGAACCCTTGTATCTACCCCCAGTTCTGAACCAAACAATCCATGAATTTAGAGCAATGTTAAGTCTATTCTGGCATGTAAACAGCGAAGCTCATAAGCACACATTCTTTTCAAGTGTGTGTGGAGGTTCAGTCAAGTTTAAAATCAGTTTGAGACCTGTGTGATGCCGAAATCTGAACACACACAGATTTTGAAAACAGTTTGTGTGCTAAGAAAAAACAGAAAAAAGAAAAAAAAATCTGATTTCACATGTGTTAGGACACATGTCACTCAATACATCCCTAGAAAGCAGAGGGAAGAAAAATGATGCAAACCTGAACTCATTGCTTCCTTGCTTTGTAAATTCCTTAGTTACTAGAGACATATGAGGAAAGAGCCATACAGAAGAAGGTGAACTAAGCAAACTCCCTTCTCCTCTGTTTATCCATGTGTTCATCCACCTCAAGAATAACTGGTTTTAGACTAAGTCACTTTGATCAGAATTTCTATTACCATTGGAAAGTGACTAAATTCCTAAAAATATATACCTGAATCATTCATGCTGCTGTTCCTCTTGGCATAGGCACTGCGGACCACCTGCTCATAAACCTGCGCTCCTATTGTTCTCATGTTCTCACGAATCATGATGCCTTGGGCTTGCATCATAAAGAGGTAGGTGTTCACTGCAAAAAATAACCAGTGAGATTAAATTAGCTGCAATTTTTATAGGTAAAAGAAACACAAATCCTTACATCTTCTTGGAACCATTCCCAATTGTGGTTCTGCTTCACCTCAGCCTCCTCATGTCAGGTAGTTCTTCAGGTTACTTGGGCATGTCACTCAATGTGGTATAGAGAAAAATCACACACAATTTCAGAAGACTAAACATCTACAACACATTTAAATTCTTTTATTATGCCAGATATATTTTGAAAACTATTTAATTTAAACCTAAAATCCAGGCTGGTATCTTATAGTTTGAGGCTACATTCCTACTAAACCCTGATAGCACTGTGTGTTGTTTTCACTAAACCAGGAAACAGAGGTCATGGCAAAAGGGGCCTTTAATAAGGATGATTAAAGATTTTCGGTGCTGTCTGATTAGTAACAGAATCACTCTGATTAGAAACAGAAATCAGCACATAAATATGGACTTAATTCAGGGGTGGACAAAATTGGCTCAGAGCTAGGGACCAGCAATTTTATTTCTGGTCATCAGAAAGTGCTCCTCCATTACATTACTGCAGTGGAGCCAGGTGACAGGCTGCTAAAACTGTTGCCATGGAGACCAGAAACATATTTGTTGAGACCTGACTTGATTCCAATTTTCTTTTAGTGTAGAAGCTCTCCTTTGGTCAGTGAACTGACAAAGCCTGCCTGCTGGGATACTTAGAACTAGACTGGTAAGTAGTAATAACTTGACCCTTATTCATCATGTATCTTTTTACGTATTACTAAGTCCACTGACACATTTTGCCCGGTTGCCTTTTGCCCAGCTCCTATTTATCATCATTTTGGACATATATTTTTGTGTCACCAATCATTTTGGACAAATAAAGATCTTTTTGAAGTATATTTACTGTTACTGGTAGCATTACTAATACATAAAAATATAGATGGCATGCATTTCCTCCCTGAAAGAGAAATGTATGTGTTTTATGCAATTAGTCACTGCCTAAATCAAGGCTATTTGAACAACTGCACCAAGGCAGTGAATTCTTTATTACACTGCCTTTTACAGAACTGTATACAGAATCTTTGCGGAGTTCAAATAATGTAACTCACTCCAAGGTTATTTTTTTTTTCCTCCATCAATAATTTGTGGCCTTGGTAAAAATGTTCAACTAGACCTTATTTTTAAATGTACTAATTGCGTAACAACATTTCTCTTAAAGCAAGGAAAAGGCATATGTCTATTAAAAAAAAATCTGTATGCAGAATGGCACGTGGCACAAAAATGTGTATGTTTAAATATGATACATGGGGACCCTGCAAAGGATAGATGGGGGCCAGACAAAAGGTAGCAGGGGGCTTACCACCCTGTAGAAGCATACATGATGAGTTATGTCTATTTACCAGTCTAGCTCGAAGCATCCTAACAACCAAACTTCAGCCATTTCTTTGGGAATGCCCGTGGGCTTTTGTCTCAATGCCGTTTTCTTGATATTCAGATGCTGTCAGATATTTGTGCTTTGTTATATACATCTTCCATTTAACACATTTACACTGCTGCAAATCAGACTAGCCCAGACTCAGCATTAGCAAGCCCTTCTGCACTCGTCACTGTAACAAATACAAGTTATCTAGGCATGGCCAAATGGTGGCTTGTGAGGCAAGTGTGGCCCTTCGAAGAGAAAGCGCAACTCATAGAAGATCATGGCAGGGAGAAGCACAGCATGGTCGGAGATGGTCCACAGATGCATGGCATGGTCAGAGACAATAGGGAAGCAGCAGCATGATCAGAGACAGTGCCGAAGTAGCAGCATGGTTGGGGCCTTGGGGATGGTGCAGAGAAGTGCGGCATGGTCAGAGACAGTGGGAAGCAGCAGCATAGTCGGGGCCTTGGGGACAGCATGGAGCAGCGTGGCATGGTCAGAGAGGGTGGGGAGAAGCAGTGGCATGGTTGGGATAGCAGGGAAAAGCTAAGTTTTTACTGTATGAGTAGTCCTAGTTTTCATAGTAACCTTAAGTAATTGTTAGAATCTGACATTAGTAGGATCAATATTTGTCCTCTGTTTACAATAAAATGAATGCAACGAATTTTAAACTTAGTAATTTTGGAGTAGGAAAAATATGGCTATATGCTTCAATGCAGCTCTCGAAGGTTTAAGAATCAACTTGTGTGGCTCTTGAGTTCCATAAATTTCGCCACCCCTGCAAGTTATCATTACTGAGAAGGAGTAGTGACCTGAGCGTCAGCCTTGGCACTTAGAAAACTCTAGTTTCTGTACATGAGTGTGGCAAGGTTGGAAGAACCATCATTAAACCAGTGATACTCAAACTGGGGCGCATGAGCTGGAAGTGGCTCTTTAATGTGTCTTGTGCAACTCTCTGCAGCACATGATATTAAAACATCATGTGACAATTATTAACCAGTCTAAATTATGAGCCAATCAGGATGCTTTTACTACATTATCACTTGCACCAAGTTCTAATTTATTTGCTATCAGAATTATATATAATTCTCACATACATAGATATACTATAATATATTTAGTACATATACTTCACCATCATCATACACATCTATTAGTACTGTTGTATTTATACTGCTATGGTTTTTTAAGTGATGTTGATTGCTAATTTGGCCCCTGAACCACTGAGCTCTGAGAATTACTGCTCTAAATCACAACTTTAAGCAAAATCAACACTGACTCTAATCTATTTCTGAACACTTCCCAGGATGCCTGCCCTTATCTCAAGAGACTGTTTTCCCCAAAGACATCCCCCGGAGCAATAAGTGCTGTCTGCCATCACAGGAAGCTTCCCATTATCTAAGATCATTATTCTATTTTACCTCTGTCCCAGAGGACACTCACCCTTTCTAACCTCAGATAAGCTGTTGCACAGCACTTTGAGGGAAAAGCACTATGCAAATACCATGTGTTTGTTGTTATATTCCCCATTCCTTTAAACTGGTTTCTTGCAAGCTACAATAAAAATTCATTTTCACCAGCCTTTTCACTGTCAGTTTCTCAGTTCCCTTTGTAGTTTGCATCCCAATTCTAATGAGATTTAAAATGTCCGTAATAATTTTTTTTGGATGTAAATGGCAAGGAAAAAAAACCCTTAGATTATTTGAAAGTAGAGGAAACATGCAGGACATTTAATCAGTCCAACAAAGAAAAACAACAGCAAGAGTATTTAAAAGTGACCCAAAGCCCCTTGAAGCAATGAATAGTTAAAATGGAAAAATCTACAGCAGAGATGAAAATACTAACAAGTGAAGATGGCATCATTCATTAAAAATGAGGCCCTCAGCAGAAGGGTGAGCAGTAAATCAGAAAAACACCTCTAAACTGAAGTATGAGGATCAAGGAACACATTTTTTTAACAAGCAACTGTTTTGCTATAGCAAAATGCAGCACAAAGGCTTAAATACTTAGAAAACAAAGGTTGGCTCATACCAGGAAGATCCAAAGCCTATTATGCACACATTCAATCACTGAGTGCCCAGGTGAGAAAGGTTACTATAGGGCACAGCACACACAGGTCCTCAGTGCAAAGGTCTACTTTATTTTCTAAACAGAGGGTTTGTCTACAAGACTGTCATTACAATGACCCAGCCACAACCCCGTCTTCACAACTGTACAACCCACACATGCCGCTCCCCCCTGCCCCAGTGTTGTAGTTATGTTGATAGCAGAATTCTCCCACCTACCTAGCTCAGTCTCCACTGGGGGTTAAGTTGACCTAAAAATGTTGCATAGGGTATGAAATTTTTCACAGTCCTGATCAATATAGTATGTTTTATTTGTAGAACAGTCCTGAGATAGCTTACTTTGAGGTGAAAGCTGTGGTAAGTTTTACTTTGCCTTTTACACTATATGCTTCATTCAGACAGTGTCCTGAAAGATCACCCTGTTTTACCATGTTACTGAGAGGGAAAAGAACAATTACAAGGTAATGTTCAATACCCTGTGTAAACTACAGAAAAGACATGTCACCAATTAACTGAGAAATATACAAGGTTGTCCAGCTCCAGTGGAGGCATTTATTTAAACCTCATTTTGTTTTTATTGATCAGATTTTACGTCAATGCACAAGAGGCCTTAAGCCCTTTGGTAAAAATGATTACTGAGAAATTATCCAAAGAACAGGCTATTATAATGCCAGTATCTCAAACCAAAGAGAAGCAACAATTGTACCACCACCTAATCTGGGAAGGAGGCCTATTTTTTAAACATCTAAATCCCAGTGCTGAAAATGACAACACCATTACCAAAAACCAGCCATTATTATGGACTTTAAAATTACATGTAAGCAGGACATACGATTTGTTCGGCTAACGAGGGAGTAAAATTACAGGAAGTCATTTTAAGCACTGCAGTCATTATACATATAAAGCTCTTAAATTACTTCAGTGGGAGTCATGGTCATATCAGGATCAAGATCAGTGGCGCAGTGAGGGTGTCCAGAGCTTGCTGGCACCTGGGGATGAGCCCTCTTCTGTGTGCCCTCCAGGCGCCCCATACCTTGCAGCCCCCCTGCAGCCTGCTCCCCTTGGCACCATCCTGCCCTCCCCTGTTGTTACAGCACTGATCAAGATAGCTATGGTTCAACCAGGCATGGCCAAACTGCAGCTCAAGAGCCACATGTGGCTCTTGAATGAAAAAGTGCGGCTCACGGAAGAACATCAGCAAATCAAATTCTTAAATTGATTTTCCAAGAGCAAACATATGTGGCATGGTCAGAGATGGCACAGAGAAGCGTGGCATGGTTGGGTACAGCAGAGGAAAGTGCAGCATGTTTAGATTTTCTCATAGGCCCTACTGCAGTTTACTCATTAAAATAAAATTGTGTTTTACAGGTCCTTTTAAACATGACATTGAATAATAAGAAATGAAAATATGAAGAAGAAAATAGATCATTCAAAACTTGAAATACAAGGTGATTCTGGTTTAAAGATGATTCACAAAGCTCCCAGTCTGCAACTGAATTCTGGAAACTAGTGCCTGAAACTAAATATCTTCAACTCAAGAAAGTCAGCTGTATAGTACTTTCAATTTTTGGCACAATTTACTGCTGTGGAGCATTGTATTCCACAATGAAACTTGTGAAATCGAAACATCACGCAATACTTACAGCTCAGCATCTGAGAAAGCTTTTACATACTGTGTTGACAAGTTACTGCCCAGATTTTAAAAAACTCGCCACTAGCCTGCAGTGTTCTACATCAAGCGACAGCTAAGTTTGTACTGTACAGGCCTAGTTTTCATGGTAACCTTAAGCAATTATTAGAATCTGATATTACTAGGATAAATATTTGTCCTCTTTTTACAATAAAGTGTGCAATGAATTTTAAACTTAATAGTTCTGGAGTAGCTAAAAGTATATGGCTATATGTCTCAGCGCGGCTCTCAAATCAACTTGTGTGGCTCTTGGGTTTCATAAATTTGGCTGCCCCCTGGGTTAAACAATGAGCAATTTCTAAACTGCATTCAACTCCCCCCTCCCCCATGTAAGTCATTAGCTTCTGAACGGAGTTTTAAAATTATTGGTTTTCACTGACAAAATGCTGATTAATTTTGGACTTCTCTACTTTCAAGACTCTCTCTCAATGCAAAACAGCCACAGCTGTGATCAGCAGCAGAACTCAAGATCCCAAGTATCTCGTTGCTGTTTGTCTACAAAGGAAAGATCATCCATACACTCCCGTGCAAGTGCTTGTTCAGGCTGAACTATACTTCAGCCATGGAATGAGATCTTGTTGGTCTGATGAGGGGTAAGTCAACAGGACTACCACAGACCAGATCCAGAAGAGTAGAGAGATGCTGCTGAACAGACCCCAAAGTCTTATTTATTGTTATTATTGGCTTTTTAAAATTATTTTCTCTGGCAGGCCTGGACCTTGATTATCTTTACCAAGAAATCAGGACAATGACAAAAAATAACCAACTACACTGATCTAATGGATCATACAGGATTGTTACTATTAAATTACGTTTGCACAGTGCTCTTTCCCTCACAATAGCGCCAAGCAATTTATAAGCTATGCTTATACAGAGACAGCAAACAACTGTTATAAAGCATGTTGGCAATAGTGGAGGAAGGAAGAGGAATGCTGCCCGGCTAAGGCCAGCAGTGCTTTTCTTACTTTTATAACCATTACTAAGGGAGTCTTTTATCGTTTGTGCAGACAAAGCATGACTGAGTTTTAAAGAAGCAAGGAGTCTGGTGGCACTTTTAAAGACTAAGATTTATTTATTGCATGAGCTTTTGTGGGTAAAATCCCACTTAATCAGATGTATAAAATGGAAACCACAGTATGGAAAGGAATATGTAACTGAAGAGAAGCATACTTCACAAAGTCAGTTCAAATATTTTAGAGGGCAGAAGAAGCAGGTGTGACCTAGGTGACTGCTCACATGCCGGGAGTAGCAAATAGGTGTTTTAATATTTTTGACTAAGAGGCTTCATAAGTGAGCCAGGTAAGTTTCTGGAGAGAATGGGACAACAAAGTTGCCTACAGTGGTGTATAGTCTATCTGCACATACTAGCAGCAAATGCTCTAAATGTCTGGTGATAAGACACTAGATGGGAAGGGCTCTGAGTTACTAAAGTTATTCTTTCCCAGTTGTGTGCCTGGTCGGTCTTGCCTACATGCTCAGAATCTAATTGATCACCACAGGTGCGATCAAGAAGGAATTTTCCCCTGGGTCAGACTGGCAGAGACCGTGGGGGTGTTTTTTGCCTAGCACTATAGTATGAGGCTTGGGTCACCCTCAAGTTTAAACTGCTGTAAACAGCAGATGCTCTGTAGTTTGAAGTCTTTAAATCATGATTTGGACATTGGTGACTCAGTCAAAGGTTAGGGGTCTGTTGGGGGTAGGTGAGGTTTTGCAGCCTTCACTCTCCATCAAACTAGATGATCATCATGAGTCCTTCTGACTGTAAAGTCTATGAGTCTACTGAATAGTAAATTCTTTGGGGCAGACCTGTCTGTTACTATGTGGGTACACATGATCTAACCATGAGGGGCCTGATCTCAGCTGGTGCCTCCATTCATACTGTGATACAAGTAATAACTTAATTTCAACATGTTCCAGCTAGTGACCATCTAGAAGCCTATTCACTGTGATTATATTTTTGACTATTTGCTACTCCTGGTGTGTGAGTGGTCACCTAGGTCACACCTGCTGCTTCTGCTCTCTGAAAAAAATCTGAACTGACCTTGTGACTTATCTTTCTCTTTATTTATATATTCCTTTCCATACCGTGGTTTCCATTTCATACATCTGATGAAGTGAGATTTCACCCTAGAAAGCTCTTGCAATAAATAAATTTGTTAGTCTTTAAAAACGCCACAGGACTCTGTTTGTTTTGCTTGACTAGACTAACACAGCTGCCTCTTTGGAACTTGAGTTTTACAGAAGACTTTTGTCCAAAAAGGACCCGCATAATAATTTGCATGGAACTCAGCTTGCCCACCTTATGAGGCTGAAGGCCAAGTTGACTCCACTGGGATTTATAAATATGGATCCAGATTTATCAAACTTTAATCTTAATTTAAGGTGGATCCAACTGCCGTTTGATAGTCCCACTCGAGAGCTAACAGTATGACAGATCTCAGAGAGAGACAGCCTTGTAAGCTTATAACAAAAGTATGGCCATGACCTAAGAACTAAACACAAATTTTTTCTACAAAACTAAAAATGGAACAGTTTTAAATGTAAGGCAAAGCCCAATTACATAACTAAACACTTCCTGTAATAATTTTTCAGTTGGTATTTTAGTAGCCCTTCTAACTAGAAAACAGAATAACCATCTCTCATGGGAAATTAATTTAACTTCACTGTAATGATATGTCAACAGCAGAAAACCTTCCAGTTCAGAGGCTTCTTAGGGAAAGGTCCTGAAGAAGTTGTGCTAACCAGTCTACATATGAAGGGATAAGGGTCCAGAGACAGCCACTGCATGTTGCTGAAATAGGAAGAGAGAAGAAATGCTTCCTTTAGTGTTTCATTGTTGGGAGGAAACAGGAAGGACATCTAGTCTGTCTCCTTAATGCACTCAGTGGCAGATGGCATGATGATAAAGCAGGAAACGCTAGACAACAATCCTGAATGGTGCAGCGAGGTAATTCAATTAACAGACAGCAATCAGAGAGTCAAAGATGCAGGTTCATACATTACAGAAACAGCTATCAGCTTGGAGCACGAAAACCGAGGTTTCCTGATGAGAATGAGACAATCTTCCTACACTACTAAAAACAAACAAACACATGTTTTTTCTGTAATGCTACTCGCCTGCACTCCAGAACATAACTGGTGACCAGTCATAACTTTCACTGAGACCAAACTCCAGAAATTATTGATCCTATCAAAACATTTGCCACCTGAGCAGTTCTGTGAGGTGAGCAACAGGAGCTGCTGTTCTCTGCCCTCCATCTATGCAGCCCAAGCATGAAAAGTGACCAGGAGACTTTGACATTGCTCTGCATTCCCGCCATTGCAGCCTCCTGTGTGGTGTGGAGAAAGGGCTTTCCGGGTTGGATTGAGCAAGTCTGTTTCCCCAGGTGGCACAGTGCAGGGGGTGGGATGAACAGGGAGTGCTAAAAATTTGAAAAATGTAAATCTCTTTAATTACTTTTACTACTATTACTGTGTATTACAGTAGCATAAAAGCTCGAATCAGCATCAGGAGGACATCATTATGTTTGTCCACAGCCATATTCCCTGCCGCCAAGACCTTGTAACATGGCTTGAAAAAGAAACTGATGTAATAACTAAGAGAGCCTTCTCTACAGTAAACCTTTTGTTAAACACTTCCAGCAGCACTGTGCCCCTAGTGCAGCTACATCAGTGGCGAGGGATTTTGCCAAAGCTCAGCATAAACAAAGCCTTGGAGGGAATGACTGGACCATGTTAAATTACCGTGCAACTCCTACGACTGCTGGTCTACCAAAAGCACAAAGTGGGCACTGAAGCGATGAGGGGACTGGATTTTTTTTTTTAATTCCCTTTCCCTAAATCAGGCATGGCCAAACTGCAGCTCAGGAGCCACATGCAGCTCTTGAATGAAAAAGTGTGGCTCCCAGAAGAACATCAGCAAATCAGTTTAGGAAAGCACCCCCAGCTTAGGAGTTCAGGAGGGGGTCAGAATGGTGGAGAGAAGAGGTGGCATGGTCAGGGATGGGATTGAGAAGCGCAGCATGGTTGGGATTTTAAAAAACTCACCACTAGCCCGCAGTCTTCTACATCGAGCAACAGCTAAGTTTTTACTGTATAGGCCTAATTTTCATGGTAACCGTAAGTAATTATTAGAATCTGACATTAGTAGGATCAATATTTGCCCTCTTCTTACGATAAAATTAAAGTGTGCAATGAATTTTAAACTTAGTAATTTTGGAGTAGGTAAAATATGGTTATATGCCTCAGTGCAGCTCTCAAAGGTTTAATAATCAACTTGTGTGGCTCTTGAGTTCCATAAGTTTGGCCACCCCTGTCCTATACTGTGCACGCAAAGATACACCAGCAATTCTACTGGCCCTCTATCTACCAGTAACTTGGGGGAGAAGAAAAAGTATTATTTCCCAACTATGCAGACTGCAAAAACATTCAGTTTTATAGGTTTTGACTTTATGTTAAGCATTTGTTCACAAAAATTAATATAAAAACTTAATTGTGGTAACATCTTTATCACTACTTTATCTACCATTTATTAATCAAATTGGGCCTTGCTTCACTATTTATTGCATTAGATAGGCTAAAAGTTAACATTATCGAAGCACCAAACAAGTTATTACAAAATACCTATCCGGAAATTAGCAAGGTTCAAGTTGCATGTTCATGAACTGAGAGAAACAGCTCAGGCAGCACACAGAGCATTTGAACCAGAAACTGAGTATTTATCTCTACATACTAAATTATTTTGAGGCTTCAAAAGATGCAGATTTGTAGATTTTTAAGACCAGCAGCGTCCACTATAATCACATACTGACCTCCTGCAAAACACGGGCCATAGAATTTCATTCAGTAGTTCTTGATTCCAGCTTCTACCTTGTGTTTGAGCTACAGCATGAAAGAAAGAACAAAAGAACGAAAACCTCGAGCCTTGGTTTATAATTTTCAAGTGATGAAGAATGTGCCACATCTCACCATAAGCAACTCGAATGATTAAATGGGATGACTTAACTTCATGAGAATTAGCTTCTACAGTCAACAGTGTTCATTTGAGAGTGCCTTTCAACCAAGGACCCTAAAGTTAAATACATTCAGTGTCAGTCTAAGGGTAGGCAGAGTTGTCACATTATTAAGCATATGACTGGGAGCAAGAATGCTAATCTCATTACTGGTACATACTTGATGTGTGGCCCAAGTAAACCTCCAAGGGTAAACTACACCCTGGATCTTCCATCTGTAAAATGAGGTAATAGGCACAGAGTTTAAGCAACTTGTCTATAGTCAATGCTAAACCAGTCAGAAAAAAATTCAGTCCTCAATCATTCCAATGTCCTGCTATAATTACTAAACCCTTCCTCACAAAAAATGGCAGGTCGGAGGAACAAAATATGAAACAATAAACATTTGCTTGAATCAAGGATTGCCCTAAGGAAGATTCTGACTCTCCCATTTTAAAGTAATTAGAGCTCATGAAGAGATGCGATTCCACATTAACCTTGCTCTTGCTTATATTCCTTCCCACCCCCTTCACAACTATGCAGATCTCTCTCTATTCCAGCAATCAAGGAAAGAGAGCAGAGATCAGACTAAACGTCTCTGCTTGGTCTCTGTCCCCATGGCCAGCAGCACTCACTCTAACAGGAAAGGATACATTAGCTGCCAATCGGATTTTCCACTAAGCCAAGAATAGTAATGCTACTATGTCCAACTAGGACTTATGGGCATTACACAATTAAGTCTATAATGCTACAGACTTTCTCTTCAATGGGTTGAGTACCAATATCAGTAACCAACACCTTATCTCTTAATGTAGTGCCACCTACATATTACTGAAAGCCTGAACCCTGGCAAACACAGTTCAGCATGTGTTTATGTCTCAGAAAAGTTAGGAAACAATTCCATGAACCACCTTAGAGTCCCAAACACTAAGCCAGAACTGCTTTTATTTCTAAGAGCTGTATAAACTCCTTTCATTCACTGAGGGCTGACTCCTCACTGTCCTTAGGCAAAGTGGAACCTTTATTTGATTTAAAGAGCCATCTGCTTTCAATAAACCTTGACAAGGAAGGGAAGGACTTGTGTCCTCTATCACCGTGGTTCTCAACCACTGCGTCAGGGCACATTCCAGTGTCATCACACAGTGGTGTGTCGTGGAGAGCTGGGAAGATGACTGGGTTTTGCTTGGAGGGAGTGGGCTAGTGTACTCTGTAGAGTTGCAATATGCTGCCATGTGTGTTGCAACCCACAAAAGGTTAAGAACCAGTGCTCTATTACATGCAAGAGACCTGACTGCTTAATGCCTACTACTACCTTCATTCCCTGGACCAGAAGGTAGCAAGAGAGTTGCTGAGGCAAAACCTTTTACGAGAGAGCATCCAAAGAATGCTCTTGCTAATTCACAATCAGCCCACTAAAGAAGCCATTTTCTGAATTCCTGGACCAGGGAAGCGTATATGCAGAACAATGTTCATTCTCCCACCCAAAACAAAAAAGCACCATTTTCAGGCAATCTTTCAGTTTCACCTTGAAGTTCCCAATACATACATAGTACTGGCAGGGGCAGGTGGGATCTAAATTTGAGCTATTTTTCCAGCACTTCTTCAAAATAAAACCACCACATTTATTCACATGATGTTTCTAGCTGTGTTGACCTTCGCAGGCCCAAACTGCTACATCCAGGGCCAAATACCAACAACAGAACTAAAAATATTACACACACACACACACACACACTTTTTTTTTTAAATTAAAACTGCTATCTGTATCACATTCAATTTAAAGAAAAATACCATTTGAATTTGCTAATCCTTTAAATTGGAAAAGAATTATCTATGCTCGAGAGAGATTACAAATTATTTTTAGCCTGGAAGATTTTAACAAACTAATGGATTTACTTAATATCTGGTAGATTAAATAGACTTGCCATCCATCCAATTTCAGTCCTAGCTTCGTACCCAAGTTTTAGCACCCCAGCCACAAGGATAAACAGTTAGTGGCATGAGGTAATTTGGGACATTCCACATTTGTCAGACAGGAGTAATATACTTGATACAGCTCTCAGCAGTGCGGTTTCAATACAGTACTGGTGAAAATGAAAAGAATCTAGGATAGGCATGGCCAAACTGCAGCTCGGGAGGCACATCTGGCTCTTAAATGAAAAAGTGTGGCTCGTGGAAGAACATCAGCAAATCAATTTACTAGGTAAAAGTATATGGCTATATGCCCCAGCGTGGCTCCTGAAGGTTTAATATTCAACTTGTTTGGCTCTTGAGTTCCCTAAGTTTGGCAACCCCGATCTAGGATGCCAAAACAGCAAACTAGTAACTGTGGCTGCAAATGAATTATTCTTATGGAGGCCAAATATTTGTCTTCCTGGATAGCAGTCAGACAATAGGTGCCCTGCCCCCGCCAGAGGTCTAGGACTTATTCAACTTCTGATTTAATTTATTTTCCCTAATGAGACATCTGTAGACGTAACTGATTAATATTCAACTCTCATCCAAGAATGTTAAAGATAACGCAGAAGGAAAGCACACACCCAAAATCCGCCACTGCACATGCAAGGCTTCCAGCTACCTTTTTATTTTTTTTTTTAATGGAACATATATGCTCTATAGTCACTGAAATGCACATGGCACTGCGTGATGCCATTTTTAAGAGTGGAACCATGCCCTAAAAATACCTAAATATTCTTTTCATCTCCAAAAGTTGGGTTGAAAACTTATGTTCCTAGGTCAAAAGGGATTGTGAGGCACCGTGCACAGCTGGGAGAGTTTCACTGTTCGCCTTCAGTGTGGCAAAACTGAAGCAAATTTGAGATTCTACCTCTAAGTGCCATATGTGGTGACATCATTTCATAGAAATAATAGAAATATGTTTATTCCCTAAAACCAATACAAAATCTAAACACAATTCTCCTTCCTAGGGTGCCAAACCCTCACACTGGGGTTAGAGAGTCAAGACCCAAGGCCAGCCAGAGGCTCAAGATTTCAGGTAGGATTCTGATTTCAATGCAGATGCAATTAACCTAGTAAAACTTAGTACAGCTTCAAGGTTCCTTTATGGCAATAGGACTTTAACCTTGTTTATCTAACTAAATGCACCTAATGACTCATTTTCCCCTCATTATCTACCTTAGCCATTGTCAAACATGAAGGAAAATGTGACTTTTTTTCTATACCATTTCATTTGCACCAGCATGAAATCTGTTACGTTTCACTGCTAGATTCAAATCACCTCCAATTTTTTGGAGGATTTTTATTTAAAAAAAAAAAAAAAAAAAAAAAAAAATCACATGGATGATTGTGGATGGCATGTTAAAAGCCGCCATGACAAAAGCTTGATGCCCCTTGCCAAAAAGAGGAATCACTTATTTTTCAGAATACAGTAGAAGTTTTCTGCCGGGAAGAAATTACCCACAGAATGTCAGTAAGTAAAACTGCAGAGTAAAGCTTGCTGTGGCCCAAAACAATACGGGACTTCTCATCTACCACTATATTTCTGGAAAGTTTCGAAACACCAACAAAATAGTTTGCCTTTAGAACAAAAGAATGCATTTAACAATGTACGGAGGTTAGGAGACTTAAGTCACTTCTAAATTTAAAGTCAAACCACTGTGTTCTAATGCATTTTTAAAAGATCACATGAAATACCCAGATGCGGCAAAAGATTTCAAAGGGACTCATATTGTGTAAACTTACTAAAAATTTCAACACTAGCAGGAGAAAGATGCAACCTTGAAGCTCTGACATCAAGGCTGCAGCTGCCATTTAACATTCCTGTAAGAATCATGTGGTTATGTGATAGAAGTTTTATATTAGGCTTTATTGTTAATTATTAATGTAGACTTTGGAGAGCATTAAAATGTTTCTTACCCTTTCTGGCAAACAGTGGCATTATTCAGAAAGTCCAACTCACTACTAAAGGATGGGCTAAAGGGCTGCAATTTGGTCAGGAAGAAATTATTCTTCTACCTTGATGAATTTCTTTATGCCTCCTAGATAACAAATATACCAGACATTCATTGGCAGGAAAGCAGAGATCAGGACCATCCAATGCCAAGTTTAAGCTGCTCAATTTCAGGTGAACAAGACCTGTGATTCAGACCAGAACTAATGATGGTCGTGTCCTTATTTCTCAATTGTCTGTTTCGTGAAAACATTCGGGGAAATAAAGAGATATTTTATGGAGATACACAGTTGTCCACATACCAAGTTTATGTACTCAGGAATTTTTTAGTACAGGAGTCATTATAAGCTCAAGTACATTATAAGCACAAGCTGCTCTTGTTATACAATTAGGCAACATTTACTTAGTGAAGTGCCGGTTCAACTTTTCATATTGAGAAACTCATCTTGTCAGTTTAAAGGTTTAGCTTTTCCAATACTCACTATCAGACTTTGGATAGCATTAAAATGTTTCTCATGCCTTCTGGCAAACAGTGGCATTATTCAGAAGGCACAATTCACTACTAAAGGATGGGCTAAAGGGCTGCAGTTTGGTCAGGAAGAAATTATTCTCCTACCTTGATGAATTTCTTTACACCTCCTAGATAAAAAATATACCAGACATTCATTGGCAGGAAAGCAGAGGTCAGGACCATCCAATGCCAAGTTTAAGCTGCTCAATTTCAGGTGAACAAAGCCTGTGATTCAGACCAGAACTAATGATGGTTGTGTCCTTATTTCTCAATTGTCTGTTTCGTGAGAACATTCAGGGAAAAAAACAGAGAGATATTTTATGGGGATACAAAGTTGTCCATGTACCAAGTTTATGTACTCACGAATTTTTTAGTACAAGAGTCACTACAAGCTCAAGTACATTATAAGCACAAGCTGCTACTGTTATACAATTAGGCAACCTTTACTTAGTGAAGTGCTGGTTCAACTTTTCATATTGAGAAACTCATCGTCAGTTTAAAGGTTTAGCGTTTCCAATACTCACTATCAGACTTTCAGTCTCAAAATAAAATCTAGAGGAATGTAATTTACAAAGCTTACTCTGGGACCAACATGCAAGTTAGATCAACTAAAACAATTGGGGTCTGGTAAAGTTTCCATCGAAGGAGAGAAAGACTGGGACTTTCCAGCTTGAGTAAGGGGGAACACAGAGGTTTATAAAATCATGACTGGTATGGAGAAAGTAAGTAAACAGTATTTACTTCTTTGCATAACAAGAACTAGAGGTCAACAAATAAAATTAATAGGCAGCAGGGTTAAAATTAACAAAAGTATTTTTCCACACAGGGGACAGTCAATCTGTGGAACACCTTGCCAGAGGATATTATGAAGATCAAGACTATAACAGGGTTAAAAAAATAACTAGATAAGTTCATGGAGGATTGGTCCATCAATGACTATTAACCAGGACAGACAAGGACTGCTGTTTGCCCAAAGCTGGGAAAGGCCAACAGGATGGCTCACTTGATGATTGCCTCTTCTATTCATTCCCTCTGAAGCAGCTGCATTGTCCACTGTCAGAAGATGGGATCCTGAGCTACACAGACCATTGGTCTGATCCACTATGTGTTATGTTCTAATCTTCCTTTCATGGTTGAAACAAGGCCTTTTCGTTTCCTTCCCCTTTTGGGTAGCACACAAGACTGAAGCTCTACTAGACTACACTATGTCTAAGCTGTTACAATTAAATTAAACATAAGGCGGTAGATTTTATTTTTAAGTGTTAACAAGGCTACCCTGGGAGAGAAAGTTTGTCAAGGGACAAGTACCTCTTCAGCACTGGCTTACGATCAGGTTCCAGAATCCACCTTGAGGGCAATTAAGCAGTCCTCACTGCAGCCAGCTGCTTTCTCGACAACAAAAAGACTTGCGTGCTAGCCACAGGTACCAGAATCCGCTATAAGTAAGTGGATCCAGAATTAGTACAGTACCTTTTATCTTTTGTCTAAACAGAAAAACAAAGCTGGTACAATAAAATGCTACACCACTGTTATCAGGTCAAAAAATGACAGATTCTTGTGGTGCAGTTTATCCAGATTGTAGAATTTTAAAAACTGAATTTCTAAGAGCTAGTCCACTGTCTTTGCCTTCTTAAATTCCAACTCAGTTCAACACATTCTGCCTCCCTAAACTCCTCCTGCAGCCCAAATCAAAGGCTATCCTACACTCCCTGTTTAACTGCTTTATAGTGTTGGAGTGGATTCTTAAACCAATTGCCATATTCCATTCACATATATTTTGGGGAGTGACAATAGCCTCTTAATTATCTCAGGTATGTTACAAAGCTAACTAGTGCATCTCAAAGAATTTTGAGATGTCAAAGGTATTAGACAAGTGCCAAGAATTACAAGCAATTTTGCAAATTATCAAAACTTCAGGATCTTCAGAACTGCCATACTACTAAAACTCTGTTAAATTCACATTTTTTTCAGCGGAGCTATTAAAACGTAAGACCTTACTGTGTGACACCGATGAGGGTAGGGAAGTGAAAGTTCTAAAAGATTTCTCTCTCTGTTCCCTGAAGGATTCAGAATTTTCATCTACTGATATGAGAGAAGGACAAAAACCAATGGCGTACAGGCAGCAATTAGGTTTGACAAGCCAGTCAACTGATCAAATAACAAACTATTATTTGATCACAATCAATTTTCATCCAGTATTTGAAGAACACCCTGATGTCGGCTGTGGCCTACCTTTTTGATTGTATCTGTTAACAAGCCTAATTAATGGTCTTAATCCCTAACAACTATATGCTAACATCACCTGCTAGAAAAAGGATAAACTAATTGAAAGTGGAGTATCCTGATTGGTTGGCATCTTCTAGAATAAGCACTGTATGGATATATACCCTCAGCAATGCCTGCCTTTATTTATAAAACTAGGCAGTTTACAAAGCACATTAAACAAGTTAAGAGTCCCTGAGCAGAACAGCTCATCTTATACTGACTAGACCAGTTGTTTTCAAACTAAGGGTTGGGACCCAGCACTGGGTCGCAGACCCACAGGTACTGGGTTATGGCACCCCCTGCTGCAGCCACTGCAAGACTGGAATGTGTTGCTGAAAGATGTAATTCTTGGGTTGTGCGCATAAATGTTTTTTCAACTGGGTCCTGAGGAAAAAAATTTGAAAACCACTGGACTAGACAAATGCACAAATTCACTCTGAAGTGTGGGGGGCAAAGAGAAAACAGTTCAGTCAATAAAATGATGCCCTAACACAAGAGGAAAGATATACAGCCACTAAAATTGCATCAAAAGTTGGGTTCCTACTTACCTAGCATAAGTGCATTAAAATGACTTCTTTTATAGTTGCTACACATTTATTTCACTCTTTTTATAACTGTTCTAATTTCACATTAAAATGCTAACCTAACATTAATGAATAGTAATAATTAACACTTATTTCTGAGCTTCATTTCTTGGTCGCTTCTTTTTTTTTAAGTTAATATAACTCTATTAGGTAACGTGGGTTTTTGTAATTAGGTGCAAGTATCTCAGGCCTTGTCTGCACTTAAAATACAAGCTGACCTAACACAGGTTGACTGACAACCATCACTAATTGCAACAGTGGCTGATGACCCCACTGCCCTCCTCAGGTCAGTGGAGAGCATCCTGACCAGGAGCACTTACATCTCTAGGTTCCCGGCTGAGGGCTGCGAGATACCAGCAGGGGTTTCTCCCTTCTTTGCTCTCTGCAGGAACAGGGAGCTCAGCCATGCAACTGATAAGGCTGCCCCAGCAGAAAGCATATGGTGAAACACCCAGGCTTCTTCTTGCAACTCTCAGCTGAGAGCTGAGACCAGCAACCATGACTTCTTGTTCCTGTTCCCAGTCAGAAGCAGGAACCAGCTGCCTATGCTTGCAGCAGCCTGGGCTTCTCACCCCCTTCCCAGCTGAGAGCAGGAATCGACAACTTGGGCCGGGGCTTTCTTTCAATATCACCCAAGTGACAAGAATGACTGCCCCACCCCAGACGTAAGGGGACACGTAGTCTAGATGGACACTGCATCATCCTAACTAATCTGACAAAAGCCCTTTCCCTCTTGAAATGGTTTTATTTTGCCAAAAAAACAAGCAGTGTTGTTGGCATGGGGTTGACTGCAGTGTGTATACCACCTTTGTTTTTTGGACCAAAGCCGACGTCAACATAACTCTCTCCTGCAGACCAGGCCTGAAGCTAACCCAATGGAGACAATAAAATCTATTTGGTCTGCCCTGCAGTGTCAGGTTGACATAAATCTGCGTACGTTAATCCAATTCCATCAGTGTCCACATGACAGTCTTGTTCCCATCAATGTAAGTGCCCTACAACACATCATAACTTCCCCTCCATGAGAGGCACAGAGTTTATGTGGGTATAGTTAAAGGAACACTGTGTTAGTGTGGAAACTGCAAGTTACTAACCTCACCACTGGTTGTCATTTTTTGTTAATTTCCGAGCTCCCATGCCACCACAATTTCTGGTGAAACAAATGGAATAGCGAGTCCTCAGTTCTAGTATCAGGGCTTGAAATATTTACCCAACATTTACTGCCTTGTGGCTAGGTGGAGAATGCCCCAAAATCATGTCTCCTGCAATTAAAAAGTGGTGCACTGTGCACCATTCACAGCAATCATATTTCTAGTCAATATTTTTTCTTTTTTTTAAAAAAAGGACAGTGCATTGGTCTCTAGGGTTTCCATTCTCAGTCCTATCACCATTTGCAGAAATCAAATTTCTATTCAACAGATTTTTTTTTTTTTTTAAACAGAACATTGTATACGTCTCTTGGGTTTCCATTCCCCGCCCTGCCACTGATCAGCTTAACCATTAGGCTTAACTACTTCAGCCCCTCCTTCCCCCCCACCTGTAAAATGAGGACTAAACTACTTACTAGTGTTTAGAAAGCTAAACCCATTAGACTACTGCAATATGAGATCCCTGAATGGAAGACAGTATGGAAAACTATGCAGCATTTTCAATTCACAGTCATCATTATCTAACACCTCTGCTTAGTATGCAGAAGGCCCTGGGTTCAAGTCCCAGGGGATTGGACTTGATGATCTCATGAGGTCCCTTCCAACCCTATGATTCTATTCTATTCTAAAATATTCACGTTTTGTCCTTCCTTATTCAAGCATTTTAGAGACAGAAGGATGCAGCTGCCATTCTACATACTCCTAGTTTGCTCTCCCCAGTCCCCCCGCTCAGTTCCATCACAACCTTCTCTCTATCCCTGTGCCCCTTGCACATACAAAACTGGAAACGTCATGTTTTATCTAATCAAAAAGCTGCCTCTGCTGGAGATGAAATATCAACATCTACACCAGAAACGGCACAGAGTGGAACATCCCTGTACAGATACGCAGAACAAAAAAGACCCACAAAATGAGAAAATCCATTAGCAATTTAATTTGTCTCTGCAAATATACCCTTCATCTAGTCTGAATACAGTCATTTTAATATTACATTGCAGAGATCTTTAGACAAAGCCCTTCCTCCCTTACAGGTCATGCAGACAGGATTCTCTCACAACAAAATTAAATGTTAAAGAGCTTACCACCTCATTCTTTCACCATCCTAAGTAATGTAGCTAGATCAACCTAAAGGGCTTGTCTCCCTCTGAAATTCAGCGATTAGGCTGCTGGCTAAACTACTATACTTAAAAATAAATAAAGGCAGGCTGTCCCCACTCACCCCCTTCTTTGCTGAAATGGAGGCAAGCATTTTAGCTTCAGAGCCAGGCTAGTCTCAGAGCTGGCATTTTCAGAGGGTTTGATCCATTTCAAATAAGGCAATGAGCTTATCCCTTGATTAAATACATAGCATAATCCACCTAAATCTTGTTAGCCGAGAAGCAAGTCAATCGACTCGCTAGTCAGAGGTGGTGTTTTACTTTGCTGTCAGGAAAGCACTGAAGCTGTCTCACTACCTGAAGCTGCACCTCGGAAAGTGACCTGCTCCTTGCAGTGAAGGAGAACATGCCAAGCCAACTATTTGAGTAGAGGTTCCAATATTTACTGAAACAACACAACTCGGTGCATCTGCTGCAGGGAGGTTTAGCTTGATCTGAAACACTGGAGATTGCAGGTTTCTTTTACAACCCTATAAAATGTGATCTGCACCTGCAACAGCCAGTCATCAGTGAAAAGATGCAGATTCATCTCAACACAGCACTGTTAGGCATATCATGGAAATTGCCTGAGGACTGCATCCTTATGGCTTACATGACAGGTTCTCAATAGTTATTTCATGTGTCTTAGCTTGTTCAGCATTAGGGATTTCACTGTTCATCCCTTAGTTAGGAATTTTAGCAGCTTCACTGAATACAGTGGAGGAGGTACAATTTTATTGTTAACGAACTGGAACATCATATTTGCAGCATGATATGGCTCTTTTCCTTAGGAGAAGCTAATCAGTAACAGCAAGCAGTTTGTATTTAATGAAAACAAGGCAAAAATGATGCATTTTTAGGAGTACCATCAGTAAAGCCTGGTTTTCACTTAAAAGTTTTACTGGTATAACTATGTAGGTTAGGGATATGATTTTTTTAAATCAAAATTGTTATCCCACTAAAAGCCCTAGAAAGGACACAGTTAGGTCAGTATAAAGGTGCTTTGTACCAGTGCAACATTCCCCTTCCTGTATAGAAACTGCTACCATGTGTAAACCACCTTCATCCCAAGGATTGTGTCCACACTAGGAGAACTGTGCTGCTACCCTGGAACAGTTGAGGATGTAAAACTTTCTAGTGTGAACAAGGTCTAGTCTTTCTCCTCCAGCACATTTCACAGAAAATCCAGGGATGCTTCCAGCATTGAGCAGGCAGAGCTAGCTGTCTCTTAGTGCCTCCCCCATGCTGTGAAGTGCACATGAGCTGAGAAGCAGGAAGACAGTCCATTCTAGGGATCCCAATCTTAGTCACAGCTGTTAAATAAAACAAACTCATGAGTCAGTTGCACATAAATTGATGTTAGGTCGATGCAGTGTCAGGGTAAAAACCCTATCGCTTACATTGACTGCTGCTGGCTTTCAGAAGTTGCCTCACAATGCTCCAGACTGATGGTTTAAATTGGTATAAGTGCTACTGGTGAGGACACATGCTGCTGACACAATTAGTGTAGTACACGCATGCAAAAGCTCTTTAATTACTCTGGCGGCTGTAAGTCAAAGTAACTAGGGTTGACAAATTATAGTGAAGGAATGTTACTGTACCTAGGTACTTTCACAATGAAGTAAATGTTTTTAAAGGAAGGAATACTTGAAAGTCTGATGTCCTGAAATGTGAGCCTCCTGCCTGCTTCTCATACAGTTTTCCAAGTGTAAATACTGCAGCTACGTAAACATTGCTCCCCTGTTGCAGTAACCACACCCAGTTAGTCTGATGATAATCATGTGAGCTGCCTGTAAGAAACGGGAATAAATCCAAGCTTCCATGTGCTATTACAGCAGCGGCACTGGTTACCGCTCTCGGTCAGGCACACACTGACAGCTACTGAAAGGATTCAAGTTTTTAGCAGATGATGTGGGTTTTGTAATGTCAATGACTTTAAGGAGCCCAGACACAGATGGGGGAGGGAGATAGCCAGTTTATGAATTGAAAAACAATCCTACAGGCAAGCATAAAGAAAAACTTTGAACACAGTAGGAGAGAACTTGCATCTTCTTTAATCAGATACCCTACTGTAGTTCCTGGCAAAATTCTTCTCCACCATATGCAGGGCTCTCCAATCAACAGCTGTTGTAACTGCAATGATTTCTTTGTCATTTGTATCTAAGGAGAAGGGCTTCCTGCAGAGGAACTGTCCATGACAATGACAAATGACAGCACTTCAGCAATGCAGAGGGATTTCACTGCTTCAGAGGTTGCTGCTGTAACAGACTTCTCTGACTCAGCAGCTGAAAGGGATTGTGGGAAGGAAGCACCAAAAAAGAAAGTCATGCATTATTAATATTGACTCTGGCAGTAAGGCGAGAGTCGGAAAAACACTGAAGAAAACATATGACTGCAGAACAAGAGATGGAGCTGCCTGCATTTAAGCATTTCACACCATTCTGTTTACACTTCTCATTTGAAAGGTGGCTATATTAGATACTTCAGTCTGGAGTTGTACGCAGAGGCGATGGGATGCATTTAGAGATTCCACCGTGCTTTTAGCATTCCCTTTACAGTGCCTCCAATCCACAGGCAAACTGTACCTTTACTGTGAGGTCCCAGAAGACATGGTACTTTATTTCCCCTAGACAATCTGGCTTGGCCTCAGTTCTGAAAACACTGAAGGGTTAGCCCCTTGATATGGCCCATTCCTTATGTTAAGCCATGCTGCTTTGATTTGGCTTTTTCCATTTTGATTCATTATGTCAGTTTTAACTATGTTTTAACCACAGTCGATGTCAATGTGGGACACTTCGCAGCAGGGCTTCAAAACTCCTAGGCCCCAGGTCACCGTGGCGTTCAGAAAATTTGACCGTGATGCCTAGCTGTGCCATAGTGCTAAAGAAGTGGAACATCTCCTGCCACCTAAAAAAAAAAAGGCTGTCGGCACCAATTCTTTCAGCACCACTGCTCCAACCCTCCCCCACTGCAAGTGCCCTGGGCAGTGACATTTTTCAGCGGCAGAGTGCCTGGGGCTTTTCCACGTGGCAACATCACCAAAAATGGTGGTGGCGGTGACTTTTTTTCAGCAGCAGGGAAACTTCTGAAGTGCCGCGACACAGCTAGGCAGCTTAGTTTTGGGGCTGGCTCCTTGGTGGGTAGCACATTTGTGAAGTCCTGCTCTACAGTTATTTCCCTTTATTTGCTTTCTCGTCCACTACTAAATCCTCTTCCAGACTCACAACTTTCATCTCTTCCTCTTATTCCTACCCAAGAAGACCCTTATGTCATTAGCCAAGCTGCAGATAGCTCTGCTGAGACAACAAACTAGTTTGATGTACAGAGCAGCAGACAGCCTGTACAAGAAATTCCATTTCCTTCTTCAAGGTCACCCATGCAACACTGGCATAAGCAATTGTTTCCCTTTTGGGAATGACAAACTACAACTCTAGAGGCCTAAACCTGGATTCTACAACACCTACAAGACTGCACTGAAGACTGCAGGAATATGTGGAGAAATAACGCCAGGTCAAGCCCCAAATTTAGCACTGGTGAACAAATATTAGACAAACACATCAGAAAGTTGGTTAGTCACTGGCCAATTCAGTCCCCTTGGATGGGGAAGAAAAAAAATGAAAAACCCCAGTCTTGTTTTTGCTTTAAATTCTCTACAGAACCTAAAAATCCAGAAGAAGTGGGATTTTCTTCCATGAAAGCTCATGCAATAAATACATTTGTTAGTATTTAAGTGCCACAGGACTCCTTGTTTGTTTTACTAAAAATCCAGAGGCATTTGTCACAATAGGGGGCAAAGAGATTATCAACATTACCAAAGAGATGAGCAAAATACATCATTCATATGCAACAACATGATAATCTCAGCCAAAAGGCCCTCATGAAATAACAGGTACTGAAATCCATCAAGGCGATCGCCCCTTACACAGATGCGTAAAAACGACACAACCAACAACTAGCTACCCAGTACACCGTGGTTAGAATTATTCATTCATCTTCCTCTGTACGTATTGTAACTTTTTCCTTTGGCCATGCTAACACCCACACTTCTATTGCTTCACCTGATGCCTAAACATTTAGCATGACTGGTGTTAACACTCAGCAACACAACAGCACTTTAGCACCATAAGTGAAAATGACAACTAATTCAATGTTGATTAGTACAAAGTTGTCACTCTAACGTCTACCTAAGTCATTGAGTCTTCCCAATTTTCTTTGGGACCTATAGACCTCTCCTCACTAACAGAAGAAAATTCAACTGTCTATTGACAGATTTAAACATTCAAGAGAAGGGTCAAGACCATGCTCAAGGCACGTCTTCACTTGCAGGTGGTTTTTGCCTGCTGACATGGGTTAAGGGGCTGGATTTTCTCCCACGAAAGCACGTGCAATAAATACATTTGTCAGTCTAAGTGCCACAGGACTCCTTGTTTGTTTTATTTGCGGTATAGATGTTTAGCCTCAGAATGCAGCCTCAGCTCTGGTTGCTTCCAATCTCACCATCACAATTGGGAGACACACATTTCATAGCGCTGGGAATGCTGGGGAATTTGTATCCCAGACACAGACTGTGATGAGCAAAAATGCAGATTTGCTCAGTCCTAGCAACAGTGTCTTGAAAATTTTGCAGATGCCCTGCTGGTCTTTAACTTGTTCCCTTTCAGAAGGCTAGCTGGGGAAGCTGACATTACTCAGCTTTAACATGACCTCAGAGTTATACACCTATCAAGAAGATGCAAGCGGCTAGCTACTTAAACATGGTTCTCATGGAGACTGTTTGACCTACTGTACTAGTATCAAATGAATCAAGAGCTGGATGGATGTTCTCAGATTTTTAATCTTCTCCAGATGAAGAAGCCAACTTTTGGAAGCTATTTGTGGCACAAGGTTTCTGGATGGACATACAGGTACCTGCAGCAAAAGCTAAGCAGGATGGTTTATACAGGTGGAATTATGACACTGCCTTTGGAAGGCCTGTAGGATGAGTCTATCGCACCACTTAGTTCATGAAGCTTACTGAGGCATGATCCAGTCCCTGAAACCTCCAGTACATGTACCCTACCTAATGAAGCTGCTGCCATGAGATGAAATCTAGAGATCACTGTTGCAGAGTGACTTTAAACATGGCCATCTCCACTTTGAAAGGATCTGTTAAATTTCTGCCGTTGCAGGCTACCTAAACTGCAAGACCCTCATGAACCTCATTACCATGTTCACTCCAAAATGCTCAGAGATCCATCACCACTCAAACTAACACAAGGAAATAATGTAATCTAGACAGGCTGTTGCTAAGTACAGATCTTTAATAGTCACACAACCTCAGCTTACAGCACCGTCACAAAAAGGTCACAAGTTCTGGGCTGTTTATCTACCTCAGGAAAATGAACACAAGTTAGTCATGCCAAGACGTGACTATTTCTCAGAGCCTTTAGGTGTTTTGAGACTGAGGATTAGATTTTTAAGCCACGTTCCACCAGGCCATGAGAACACCGTGCTTTCACATTAAACTGAAATGAATACAACTCCCCCGCTCGGAAATTCTTATTAGAGAGCGAAGCTGGGACATGGTGTCTCTGCCTCTTGAATGCTGTACAGTAACTATACACTCCAGAGGTATTTCCTACTGGGACCGATTACATGTGCAATCTTTTCATTGCTTCTGGGACTGTTCCAGTAACAGATTGTGATGCATTTCTGTATCTCTAGAGACACCCTGGATTGGAAGTGACATCACACTTAAATTATTATTTGTATTATCATAGTGCCTAAGAGCCCCTGTAACAAATCAGAAGCTCACTGTGCTAGGCACTAAAAAACAGAAAACTACGGTCCCAAAAGCCTGCAGGGGCAGAGACAGTCCACCTACAAAATCAGTCAGTTCCAGAAAGATCCAGGAATCCTAAAATTGCTTGGAACTACAATTTTCCTGTAAAGCATACTGGTTCAACAGGTCCAAAACAAAACAAAACATATAGAATGCAATACCATCTTGACCCCAGTCATTACTTCAGTAGCTTATTCCCTACTCCACCATTTGTGTCCTTAGGGAAACAGTTTATCTTTTTGTGTTTCACTAGCCTGCTTTACAAATAAAAATAACTCTCAGAATGTCTCTGGGGAAAAAATTACTTGACCATGGGTAAGACACTTGGAGATCCTTACATGGAAGATGTTCCAGAAAACACAAATGCTTCACATTCAAAGTATAGCCAGCCAGATGGAAAATCTGGTATGGAAACACACCACTGATTTCCAGGGCCTTAGTCTAACCAGTCGATTAGTTATATATAGAGTAACTTTAAGAGTACAATTGTTCAGTGACAATTTTTTCTTCCTGTCCTTGGACAACCCTACTTTTTCTCCATCCACATAAACTGTGTGCACAGTGCTTGAAGGAAGAATCCATAGAGAGAGATTCCATAAAACATCAGCTGGATCACAAGTATGCTGTGTTAAATACTGACATGCAGGATTTCATGTGGCCTTCCCACCTCAAAATTCCCACTATTACACCCCACTCACTTCACTTCAGTTCAGAAATTGAGACCACCTATGACATGCATCTTTGAACTACTAAGCGCTCTGAGAGATAAAATTCACCTACATTACTGCACTGGTATGGGAACAGTTGCAAAACACATCCAAGTTCATCTCCCTTCCCTTCAGGTCTAGTCTCTATGGTCTGCATCATATTCACATGCTGCAGATGTTGTCTGTTAATATAATTAGCCCACCTGAGAAAGCCAGACAATAGGCTCAAGAAACCAGTCAGCAGCTGCCAGACCCTTTGTCTCTACCAGGGACAGTAGCCGCCTGAATTGTCCAACACCCTGGTTGACACTGCAGCCTTCCATGCAGTCAATGCTAATTCTCCAGCTTCTAAAACAGCTTAATATTCAGACCTTGATAGCCACAGCTGTATTTCCTCTCCTCCCCCTCAGAAACAGATGCTGGAGTTCTCCTGAAGGGACCACTGATGCCGTAAGAACACAGCTACACCACCCAACTGAGCGAAAACCTAGAAGGAGAGAATCCAGGTAGGAAAAGAGCCATGTGGGTAGAGATAATAGATGAATACATCTATGTTCAGGGCATCGGTCTCCAGAGCCGAAATACATGTGGTAGTTTGTTCACGGAGGACACAAAGCTGGTTCCTTCCAGCCTACATGAAATCTGGCAGCATTCAGGATGATAAACAAGTCATATTTATTTTGTTTGACTGGAAAGTGATTTGGCATGTTACCAATTATGAGCAATGTCTGACTTTTGCATTCATCCCTGGGGGGCACTATGATGGATTTAACCAGTGTTTTTAAACCATGATATTTCCACAAGTTATTCATTCAGTTCACAGATATCAGAGATCTCAGCACAACACTGCAACTGGGTGGAAAGTTACAATGTTTCTGCCATATAAGGGTCTCCTCACTGCTGCTATTGTCATAAGGTTTTGATCTAAGTAACTAATTTACAAGAACAAACCACCAAATAGAGCAAGCCATGGTAACTTTCCATTTGCCTGCATGAATTTCACCTGAGAGAATACAAGATACAGAACGGCTATACTGGGTCAGAACAATGGTCCATGTAGCACAGTGCCAGATGTTGCAGAACTGAGCAAGTGATCCAGCCTCTGTTGTCTAGTCCCAGCTTCTTCTGGTCAGAAGTTTAGGAACACCCAGAGCATGCTGCTGCATCTCGGATCATCTTAGCTACTAGTCACTGATGGAACTATCTTCAACGAACTTACCTAATTCTGTTTGAACCCAGTTAAACTTCTGACCTTTACAACGTCCCCCTGCAATAAGTTCCACAGATTGATTTTGTGTTCTGCGTAGAAGTACTTCCTTTTGTATCTTTTAATACTACAGTCTTCAGTGGGTGACCCCGGTTCTTGTCTTATGTGAAAAGGCACCTAACACTTTCTTACTCATTTTCTCTCCATCTTTCATGATTTTATCTTCATTATATTACCCCCTACCCACAAAAATTTCTTTTCCAAGATGAACAGTCCCTACATTTCTAATATTTCTTCATATGGAAGCAGTTCCATAGCTTTAATAATTTTTGTTACTTTTCTTCATACATTTAATAATTCTAATTTTCTTCCCTCCACCCCTCCCCTTTTTTTAAATAAGGGGAACCAAAACTACCAAAGTATTCAAGCTGTGAGCATAACACGGAATTACCTAGTGGCATTATGGTATTTTCTGCTTTATCATCTGTCCCTTTCCTAATTTTCTGCTTTATCATCTCTCCTTTTCCTAACAAGTCCTAACATTCTTTTAGCTTTTTTGATTCCTGCCACGCATTGAGCACAATTTTTCAGAAAGTTACGTACAATGAATGGTAATAACTAATTCAGACCCTATTATTATGGGGTTTTCTATTTTTTTTTTTTTTTAATAGAACCTAAGCTCCCTGAGCATTTCACAGTCAGTCACCAGCCCGATCAGCTGTTTGGTGCTCTATATTTCAAGCATGTAATTTCTAGCCATATATATTCTAGCACAATTTGAGTTGCTTAGATTTTTATTATATTTGACTCTACTTTTTTCACATACTGTGGCACTCCCATATTTGCATACCCTATTCTGTCATTCCCACATATTTTGTAAGCTGGTAACACCATGTACCATTGATTATCATCATTCCACCAAGTTTCTGTAATGGCTTTTAAGTCAATATTTTCATTTAATACCAAGCATTTAAGTTTACCCATCCTAACATTTAGACTTCTAGCATTTGCATATAAGCACTTGTAAAATTTGTCACTCTTAAGATAACTATAGTGAATATCTTTCTTTCAACTGTTTAAATCTACAATATTAAGCACTCAATGAAAGCAACTCAAACAGATGACCCCAGACTGATAACTCTGTTCAACATAATTGATACATACCAACCACACACAATACAGTAACTTCCTATTGTTGATAAAAATGTATTCAAATATGCAAGTCTTTAGCCTTGCCCCAAAAGAATGCTTCCAACTAATTCACACAGAGAGAGACAGCTCTACCTCAACATCCTCCATTACTTGGGTATTAGACACACTGGCTGCAGAAGCCACACTTGTAATAACTGTATGTCAACGTGGCTATAGTGTAGACCAGAGTGGACAAAAATGGCTCACAGCTAGGTGCCAGCAATTTTACTTTTGGTTGCCAGAGGGCACTCTTCCGTTACCTTTCTGCAGTGGAGTCAGGACGCAAGCTAGTAAACTGGTTGCCATGGTGACTAGAAACATTTGTTGAGGCCTGGTGTAGATGAATTCTCTGACCCCATAATAACAGACAGCTGAAGGGAATGCCTTAGCTAAATGTTCCTTTAAGAGAAGAGAATCTTTAGTCCTAATACTAATCTCTGAGTCATAAAACTGGGATTATTCACCATGTTTACTGCCAGTTTTATACCATGCTTACTTACCATGGTAGACCTGCAAAATCAAGAAGAATTCTGATGGTATTTTAAAAGACTACCAAATGTATTTATCGCATGAGCTTTCATGGGAGAGAACCCCTCTTCGTATTAACTTTAACTCTAGCACTGAGCAGCATGCTTAGCTTAACCAAGCATTTAAACCTACTCAAGCAGTCTAAGTGATTTATACTGCTACCCTCAGCAGTCTCATCTGGCCACACAGTAAAATCCCCGGTGGACTTCATGGAGCTGTAGTTCTGTTCCTTTTCCAGCACATAAACTTGAGAGACAGAACTTTTTGCCTCATTTGCTTGGAGTCTTATTTAGTTTAACTCTTTTTGGAGAGGCAGGCAGTGAGCGATATCATCTCATGGGAGTCAACAAATCTGGATCTACATTTGCGGCCATGCTGAGTGAGAAGGATAAACGAATGCAAAAAATCACCAGCTGACTGGCAGATACCCAGGAGGTAAAGGATGCTGATATGCTGCTTGTGCTCTCATTACTTATTTCGCCTTATAGACATGTCCTAGAGAACTTTTTCCAAGTAGGAAACAATCACCAATGTTTAAGGCCCTTCCTTCTGCAATTCTGCTTCCTTTGCTGCAGTAATTCTGGTATTTTTCTTTCACACCTCCACTTGTCTCTGAATTGGCTAAACCAGACCACCTTTCAGGACTATGTGACCACGTCACTGTTTCCCACTGTAAAAATAAACCTCAAATTACAATCTGCCTTTCCTTCACTGGAAGCAAATATACTTCTAATGGCTCTGGAGCTGATTTCTATGTCAGTGCTTAACATCCTATCCCTCCAAAACTTGTCAGCTGTGCCCAGTCTCTTACCAATTTATGTTAATACTTCCATCACTGCTGTGTGTGTGAGAGTTGTCAAAATGATATATTATACAACTAAACTGTATCAATCACATTTGGTAGGAGGAAGTGAGACACTTTACCGGGAAAGACAGCAGGTGAAGAGCAATACGTAGAATGACTCATTAGCAGCACTTGTGCAATTTCAGAATCCCTTTTCTTTCACTACTGCTTATTGAGAGAAAATGTCTAAGCACTAGGGAAGAAAGAGAAAGTCTATTCAACAATTTTGATACAACACCAAAACCAAGTTCCTCTTATTTTAACATTAAACAAAGAGTTTGAAGGGGGCCTTTTTTTTTTTTCTATCCATTAACAGTTTAGGCAAGTGAAACCAAAGTGAATTACAACTTTCTACTAGAGTGAGAAAACGGGCTTTTTAATTTTTTTTTACTCAATGATTAGTTTCTCTGTTTCAGAGGAGTAACTGTGTTGGTCTGTTTTCAGTACAAACAAGGAATCCTGTGGCACCTTAGAGACTAAAAAAAATTGTAGTCTTTAATCTAAGATGCCAATCTCTAGTAAAACAAACAAGGATTCCTGCAGCACTTTTAAAGACTAACATTTATTTAATACATGAGCTTTCATGAGAGAACATCCCACTTTGTCAAACACTTTGAAGATGGGGGAAATTACAGATTGGGAGGAAATGTATTTATTTTCCTCCCATTCTGTTAGTTCCCCCATCTTCAAAGCGTCTGACGAAGTGGGAATTTCTCCCACAAAAGCTCAAGTGATAAAAAAAAATTGCTAGCTTTTAGAAGTGCCACAGGACTCCTTATTAACAAGGCCACTCCTTTGGAACTAGTGTCTAGTAAAAGTCTCTAGTGTCTGGTGCCACGGGATTCCTCTCGGTTCCTGTGTGTTTTCCAGATTCAGGCAAATGAGATTCCCAACCACAAGCCCAGGTTTAATGAGAAAACCTATCAAAGACAACTTCTGGAGAAAAGTACTTCCAAAATGCAGAAAGCACCATACAGACCGTGTGTGAAAGCCTTTGACCTTAATACTTACACAACTATGCAGCAACAACCCTGCAAAAGAACCAAAACCAAGATGCTGGAGATTCCTAACTTCAAGTGAAAATGCTCAAGAAGAATAGTAACAAACCACAATCAATTTTTGAAAGCTTTGCTATTTTGAATTGCAAGAAGGGTAATATCCAACTTCCAAATTCCTGTTAAGTTTCAAAACTACATTGGCAAGAGAAGACAACACTGTGAACAGCTAAACTAGTCACACTGACTACACCATACAAACTATACTGATTTCTACAGCAATAGCTCAACAAGCAAACAAAAATGGGATGTTTAAGAATCACACAGGGCAACACAGATTAAAAGTTACAAGGAAACTGCTTAGCTTAGAAACTAAATCTATTTTGAGTTGTTTCCTTGTGTTTGTGTGTAGATGTACTAATCCCTGCTTCAATGCTGGCTTGTGTGTGTGTGCACATGCACTTATGCAAATTTACTTCTGGGCATGTCTCCTAGTGAAATTGTATGTTGTTCTTACCTGGACAATGCAGGCATAGAGACTTGGAAACAAAACCTAGAAAACCCTTCTCCAGAACTTTTGGAACAGACTGAAGGATATGAATGTGTGATTTTTATTTTTTTTATTATTATTATACATTTAAAGTCAGTGCAGTTGTATTTGTGATGTGAACTACAATTGCTTTATGGCCCTTACTGAAGTTATCAGCAAGACACTAAAATAATGTTCTTATGTTCAAGCAAAAACCTCACCTATGATCTGCAGCAGTACTCCTTTAACCTAGTTACTATCCTAAGTAGTCTTACCACAAATTAATGAGAACAGACTGCTATATCAGTAAGGAGCTCAGCTATAAGAGACGCTTCTTTGGCCTTTGAAACTGTCTTTAACAATCAATCAATCTTATGTTAACAGTGCCATTTGGTTTAATATGAGGCATAACCATTAATTGACACTGTGCACTAACTTTCCAAACTAGAAACATGCCAGTGAAAGTTGGAGTTCAGAAAGTGCTGAATAATGTGAAAATTCATAGGCCTGTGGGGCTGGAGGGAAAAGCCACTGCACCACTGTGATCAGCAGAAGTAAGCTCTTACTTGGGCTAGGAAGGCAGATTTTATTTAAACACATGTGCATGATCACAGAGGAGTATTTTAATCAGGTACCAAGGAGAAGTAGAGGTTGGGTGTGTTTGCTTTTGTCTCACTGCAGGCTCAAGCTTGCAGGATGCTAAGGAGAGTATGTAGTTTCACAAGCAAAGATGTTTTGTCAAGAAGCAGGAAGGGTGGGGCTATCATGACACGGAAAAGAAAAACAGGGACAATACAAACCCAAATCCCACAAACTTCAGGCTCCCCATGGATACCTGGTAAGTTTGGCTGTTTGACTCTTCTTTTCTCTAGGCTTGCCTAAAATACAGATGGAGCTCTTTTCAGGATTTCCCACTGCTGCAGCAAAAAGGAAGTACCAATCAAGCTGTCAGCATTTGAACAAGAATCAGATTCCATGACCAAAAAAAAAAAAAAAAAACCACTGTGATCATCTCGCCTATAGCACAGGCCAGATGTTCCCAAAACAATCCCAAGAGCATATCTTGTAAGGGAAAAAATGTCCAAGCTTCATTTTAAATAAAAATTGAGAAATAAAAAATTAAGAACGCCACCCTGACACTGGCTAATTTTGACACAGTTATAAAATTTATACCCATTTCCAGTTGAATTTGTCTGGCTCCAAATTCCTGCCACTGCATCACACTGTACATTTGCTGGGCTGAACAGCCTGTTTTCCAACACTGGCTCTCCATCTAATCAGGTTATAATGAAGTCACCCTCTAACCATTTATTTAAGCTAAAAGACTGAGCTCTTGGAGTATCTCTCCATAGGAAAACATGGTTTTCTAGATGGGTTCAGAGCAGGGTTGACCATTGGCTAAAATGGGGGGAGCCTCTTGCAGCCTGGCTCATTCACTTCAACGATTACTTCCAGTGGTTGAGCTACACCAATGAGCTATTTCCAAAATAGCATGAGGAGAACGCTAAAGACTGTTATCTAGCTATTTCTGGTTCTGAGGGGAACTGGCAACATGCAAACTAACCCCAACAAGCTTAAAGAGAACCAAAGAAGTATGAACTGTCCCATTAATTTAGGACAGTGTCAACTCTGAAACCTGCATGCGCCAGCTGAAGCCTTGTTGACTCTAGGGAATCCTTTTACAAGGTGTCAGCTCTAGCTATAGTTTTTTTCACTATTGCCTCAATTAAATTTAATCAGCCCAAATCTCACACTGCACTAACAGCCCAGCTACACAAGGCCCCCAGGGCAGCTGAATCAGCAACAACAGTGGGAAATTTTCCTTAGAATTCTTTACAGCAGTCAAAGCTCAAGGACTACATTTTCAACAACTTTACTGCATTAATTTATGCACAGCTGTGCACCTCTTTTGCACATGCCAGGTGGAGGATTTAGAGTTGAGTCTTACCCTCCTGCTGGCTACCACGTAAACCAAATGTTGGATGATACCTGTTTAACAGAAAGCACTGGAACACTGTGGCAACTGGAAAAGGGAGGTCTGAAGAATGGGCAGTGAGGGCAACAATATGCAGAGATCCCAGAGGACAACCAGGAGAGAAAGATTAGAAATGAATACGGCCTGTAATGAGAGACACAAGGGGTTGGAGGAAAGAGAGATGTGAACCTCCTGGATTGTCTCCTTACACTGAAGGTAGAAGTCCAAATCCTACCAGAGCTCTCTGAGATGCAAGAATTACTAGAGACAGTGACTAGTTAGTTGCAGAGGAGTAGGAATGGGTTTGCCTTTATTTTTAAAGCACCCACTCTCCTACTATCCCAGATCCAGGAGGGTGATGTCACAAATACAGAGGTACCGTATTGGGGAAGGTAGCATCACACATCGTCAGAGATGGGGGTCCTCAGTTCATACTACACAAACCAGCAAGAGCCTATTTTAACAGTTTTATCTTGCTGCCAGCCAGGACTCTCCATTAACTGAGGGAGAAAGCCTCAAAACTCTTCCCTGTACACATAATGTTGATGATGACAGGGAGGGGGACTCTCCTTGATCATGCCAAAGGAAGAAAAATGGGAAAGACAGAGGTAACTTCACTCTTTCTGTGGATGTTAGCTTGAAAGCACTCTGATATAGGAGAATTGGTAGCAGTATAAACTCTTTAGACAATAAGAGTGGTCACTAGCCACTCAGCTTCTCTGCTGCCAACATGGGCAAAACAACCTCTCCTACCCAAAAGGATATGACTTTTAAGACTGCCTTCTGTTTTCTGACCTTGGCATTGGCAATACTGCCCCTTGCCCTAATAGCTACTCTTGAGAATCAGGAGATGTCCTTTCACAGTGGTGTTAAAATGTGATCAGCTGCTATGTGTTGATTTAATGTAGACAACTTGCAAGACTTTGTTGTTGTTTACAAAACTTGGTCCAGACCTAAGGATGCTAGTCATTTATTAGCCTCATTGTCAATGAATTATTCTTTTTTTCCCCCTTTCTTAAGATTTGGTATTAATCTAGAACAATATTTCCCATCTAGGCTAAGCTGGCAGCCCCTCATTCAAAGTCCAACATTTGTGATACCCTCCCCCCCACACCACATTTACTATACAAGAGTCAAACCTGTCTGAGTAACGATGAGCCTGTACGACTGATCTGTGTGCATGTTTCAGAAAACTGACAGAAAGTACTTCACCTTGAAGGATAAAGGAATGTGGGGAGAGGGGAGACAAGATTTCCTTTGCTGCAGGATTTTCAATGCCTTGTGAATCTCTTCCTCCCTCCCCCTATTACCTTTTGTGACCAGTCATGGTCCATCAGTCAAAAAACACCAATCTCAGGAATTAGCCAGTATCACTGCTCCTTATTTGTATGATGTGATGAAACAACTGAGACAAAAGAAAACCAGAGGACCAGTGACGTCTCTCTAACTGCAGTTAATATATTGGTTTTAAAAATTAACTCTCTGGTTCAAGGAGTGTAAGAAGTTTATAGTTTTGATCAACTGAGACCAGGAAACAATGATGCAGGATCAGTTAAGTAGAGCAGGTCTATACTATGGCTTAAGTCAACTTGATTTACATTGCTCAGAGGTGAGAAAAAGCCACCCCCGAGGGTGGAAGTGTAATAATGGCGGAGTAATTACGCTGTTGGGAGCATTCTGTCACCTCAGCATAGTGTCTTCACCAGAAGTGCTACAGCAGTGCAGCCATGCTGATCTACTGCTTCTAGCATAGCTCTTGGTCTACACAGGTTTTAAGTCCCAGAAGGGTAGCCCTGTGTCGTGTGGCACTTTAAGACTAACAGATTTATTTTTCGCATGAGCTTTCGTGGGAGAAAATCCCACCTAGTCAGGTTCAATAAAACAAACAAGGAGTCCTGTGGCACCTTTAAAAGCCAACAAATTTATTTGTTGCATGAATGCCCATGAAAGCTCTATAAAAACTATAGTTTTACCTATATTGTCTTGAAACCAGTAAACATGCACACGTGCATGCACACCAACCTTCCCATACAATGGATGCAATTCTCCCAGCGTAAGCACCCTTACACTGATGTACCTGATTCTTGTAAACTTAGAGAAATAAGGCAGAGTGGCATAAGGCATCCTTATACCTGTAGAGGATTCCACACATGGTGGTATACAGATTTGACTGTTGACACGTTGCCAACTTAAATAGTTAGATCAGTACAAAATCTCCATAGACATTAAGACTAACTTCCGAGGAAAGAAGAACTCACGACTGTCCTTGAGGTTAATGGGAATTATTGATTTTCAGAACTCCACACAAGCAGGCAATTTGGATTGAACGCTGTAAGGCAGGGCTTCTTAGCCTATGGGTTGCAACCCCAAAATGGGTCACTATGCCATTTAGGAGTGGGTTGCCATGATCCTCTTTAATAAATTGAAAAAAGGAAATATGTTATTAATTCAAAACTGAACCATAGGTCACGCAGCTAACTTCCAAACTTAATCTGGCCAAAAAAGGTTAAGAATCCCTCCTTGTATACATCAGAATTTAGAAAAAATATTATCTGGTGTTAACAGTGAAAGCCCACATGCCAAATGGACATTGGTATTTTTACTACTGTCACCTAGATCTATTCGGAGCAGATAAAGAAGTTCAAGCTTTATATGCAGCCACTAGCACAGTCAGAGGAATTGGCAGTGGAGATACAACTATGGTGGGTGTTAGATCTGAATATTTTTTCTTGCAGTGTTTAGACTGGAACCACTGACCATACAACCCTCCACAGATCATAGCAACTCTACAGACTAAGTCTTCAGAGCTGCTAAGGAAGTTGTGGGAAGCTGGAGGTTTAGGGGGGGGGCTAAGTCTGTTCTGCTATAAAAGGTCTACAGGAGAAATAACTATGGTTTATTGTGAACAGATGACCAGCACTTCCTGCCATGAATGAAAGTAGAAATTCTCTATGTGTTTAACACTGTACGCTTATGATCCTGTTTATAGATGCTGCCTAAGTTGCAATGCCTGTACAGACTGAGCAGAGTCTAAAAGTCACCTTCTAGAAGTCAGGGGTTCCTCCACTTCCTCTGGAGGAAAGATAGTGAAATGAACCACAAGCAACCCTGTCTTTGGACAGAACTACATTCTTCCATAGTTGAAAACTGGGAATCCAAGTCTATAACACTCAAAGTGAGCAACATGGAAACATCTGCAAAAACACCAATTAGTTTCAGAAGTGTCTGTGAGAACAAAAGGGGAAAAAAAGCCCTTCCCTGCAAGGATCTACATTCATCTACCATCAGGAACTTAGGCTCAATGATGCAGGTTACTCTACTTATATATTTTTATTCAAGTACAGAAATACAACAAAAATACAAAGGTGTATTCACTTAAACATTCAGCGGATCAGCTCCAGCTTTTATGTTCCTTAGCTCAGTGGTTTTCAAACCACAGGTCAGGATGCAGTACTGAGTCACAGACTTTCCAATACTGGGTCACGGCACCTCCTGCCACTATCTCCAAAGGACTGGAATGCGTTGCTCAAAGATGTAATTATTGGGTCATAGGCATAAATATTTCTTTTTCAACTGGGTCATGAGGGAAAATGTATGAAAAGCACCAATCAGCTGACTAGCTGTAAGATCTCTGTTCAGTCTCCTTACTGAGGCATCCAACAAAGGCCAAGACTAAGACAGTCACTTCTCCAGGTTCTTCGCGGAGTGAGAAGAAAAACAGACCAAGCTCATCCTTTTGCTGAAGAAAGCCTCTGACAGTTCAAACATTGCTAGAGTTACAAGCACACTATTTATAGCCTTTCTACCTCTGCCTCCATGCACTAGAGCTATTAACAACTACAACACTAACTTCATTACTAGATGGAAAACACATCCTTCCTCACTATTTCTCCCCAAATAAGCAACAGATAGTGCCTTTGTATTGTTTTCACACTGTCATCTTGGGATGCTCTGATTTATCACAGGCTGTGAAACTCCCTTTATAAGTAGGTGTCCAGTTAAGAAAGCAATACTGATAAATACACATGAAGTTTGTGAGCACCACAATGAGTTTCCATCACAGTATGTTCTCTGACTGAAAGGAACACTTGAACCAGATCTTACAGGAATCATTTTGATTATGAAATGACCTAGAACATTAGATTAGTCTACTGATGGATGCTAGGATAAGGCTGGTAGACAGATGGACGTCAGTCGTGGACTTGGAAGATGGGAGACTGAGAAACTAATAGCCTAAAATGGATTGCATGAGTGCAGTAGAGAGGCAGAATATCTGGTGCCCATAAAGAAAACTTTTCTCACTTCAGAAAATAATATTTCAGAATTTTCCTTTAATATACTGCTGCAGGATCTCCTACGCCTTTGAAGACTTGCCACTATAGAAACAGACAATGGTCCCTGAGCCATGTAGTGATCCCAGATTGAGAAGAAAATTACGCGTTAGAGAAAGTAGTATATGGAAAAGATGCTGCCTTTACAGATGTAGAAGGTATATATACCCATACTCCCCAGATCACATGGACCACCACCGCAATACGGGCCTCATCATATATCTTTTTTTAATCCACTGATGAAAACAACAGAATTGGTGGGAAGATGGAAAAATTGCTCCAATCCAATCCAACTGAACTCCCCATTTTGAGTAAGGAAGGAACTGAGGCCAGTTAAGGTGATATAATCTTGCTCTTAGTAAAGGGATCCAAAAGAAGATGCTGAGGGACCCTACAAGACACCACTTTCCAGAAGATTGCTGGCACTTAGTGGCACCGATGGGAAACATGCTAGTAGTGGAAACACACAGAAACCACCTTGAGAATTTACTAGGCAGTTTCACCTGTGTGTAAGCACCATAGCACAAGGCTAGAAAGTTTGGAGACACAAGAAGAATTGTTTAAAAATAAACTTATTTGGGAGGGGGCATAATTCCTGTAACATTTTACTAAGATTGGTATTTGTTCTGATGTGGATTTTTTTTTTTGTTTGTTTTTTTTCTTTTGGTTTTTTTTTTTGGGGGGGGGGAGTATTTGGGGGGGGGGGTAAGAAAGGTGGCAATTCCGAAACTGTGGTTGTAGGCCAAGTCTTACTGAGAACCACAGCTTCCTGTGGAAATAACTTTTCATTACTTTCCAAGACAAAGTCTACAGCAAAACTAATCCCAGATCTCACAAAGGATAAGAGCACAAAATCTCTGGTGTGCTTTAAGGAGCATTTTGGTGTGTGAGGTACTATGGTTGACTAGCAAGAAGGAGGTTTTATTTCCTTAAAAGATATTATAAGCTTCATACTAGAATCCCTGAGACATTCTAAGAATGAGGAGGTGGTTTCTTTGGAGGGAGTTTAAATCATTAACAGTTTTTTTTTGTAGTGCTTATCTCCTTCACTCTCCAGTGATCAGGAAATCAATGGCCCCAGCCTATAAAAACAACAAGGAGTTCTGTTGGCACCTAGGCCATAAATGAGGGTCCAGAGTTCACTAGAGTTCAGAAACCCCAACAGAAATAATGCAACTTTGCAAATTCCTTTATTTACCCACCCATCCTTTAATAAGTTGAACAGATGATAATGAAGAATATTTTATTTACTTATCAAAAAGAAATGTATCCTAGGTAGAAAACTAGAATTTGACAAGGCTGGAATAACGCACGGCACACAATTTGCATTAGTTTTTTTAGACAGATGGGCTCCTTTCGATTTCCAAATTCTATTAACAGAAAGCTCATGATTTTCTTACAAGCCAATAAAGAAATATTTTAATTACTGCAACCAAACTGCACGTTAAACAAAAATAATAAAAGAATGGCTTAATTAAGCAAATATGTGTTCACATTAATTTAAATTCTCTTAGGCACCTGAAGTCTCCACTGTTTAATTTACTGCTACCAAATTTAATACTCATTTTATATACATGGGGCCTATACAAAAACCTGAAAGAGGGAGGTATTACACCAACAGGACCTAAACTCCCAAACAGATCAGTTCTACGTTTTAGGAAGAGTGGGTATGCTGAAAATGCTGAAAATAAAGCATGTTATAACTGATTTCTATAGAAAGTTTGACCATCGACCCAAAACACTCAAAACCGCTACTTAAACACACTGGTTGCATTTCACTGGAGACTTCAAGCCAGTCATGTTAGAAAGGTGAAAACCACACCATGAGTTTTCAGGTCTATCACCAGTTCTATCACTCAGACAGCAGAACCAGCTTATCCACCAGCCCCGTAATTCTTAACAGGAGAGAACTGCCAGCTTCCTTTACTCAGCAAAGGAACAACAGAATATGGTGCAGTCTCTTAGGAAAAAACACAGTCACAAGATACACCATGAAGTCTAGGATTAGAAACTAAATGCACCAAGCCAATCAGCCGGAGAACGTTCCCTAAACAGGCATTCTTTATTTTTAAACCAGATGAACAGCTGCTATTTTCAAAAGTCAGCAGCTGGCAGTGAGACCCCTGACTGAGTTCGCAAAAGACTAACTCCATAGCCTTGGTACCTGTGGAGGTCAGCGAGCTGTCTGCCGGGCTGTAATTCGAAGGGGTAATAAAGATGCCACTGCCCCTGGCTTTACTGGTCATCCCCAAACTTGTTTCCTCTGCCAGTGCTCTCTTTAGCCTGCATCAGGGGACATGTGGCTTGTGCCATTTTCTCTGCCCTTCCTCCCCCAGTGGGGTGAATCATTGGGAGTTCCCTGGGCCCCCACAGCTGTAGGGTGAACTGTTAGGCATTTCCTGGGCCTCCACAGCTGTAAGGTGAACTGTTAGGCATTTCCTACCCCCCCCCCCCAGCTGTGGGGTAAATTACGGGGCACCTCCTGCCCCCCTTCCCAGCTGTGGGGTGAATTAGGGGGCACCTCCTGCCCCCCTTCCCAGCTGTGGGGTGAATTACTGGGCATCTCCTGCCCCCTGCAAACTGTAAGGTGAATTATTGGGCATATTCTAGGGCCCAACCAGCTGGCGGGGTGAATTATTGGGCATCTCCTGCCCCCCTTCCCAGCTGTGGGATGAATTACGGGGCACCTCCTG